>JANAVB010042617.1:4491005-4973505 GCA_029216955.1 Iris pallida
AAACTGGTCTGCATGGCCACCATAAAAATTTGTCATGCCACGTACCCAATTTTCGGGATGCGAGTGCGTGCGCAAGCCAGCCTATGCCGAAGTGTCGACGGTAGAATACTGTTTAGCTACAATGCTCAAAATCACACAAGTTAAAATCTTTATTTGCTCATTCACCAAACTAAATTAAGTTACAACATTCCAAGGCTTACATTCGATACAATGTACAATGTCTCACAAATTAAAAAAATAACTAAATAAATACTCAACTATCTAACTAGTCTCTAGGTTTGGCCTCCGCATAAACCCATGTCTCCCCAAGAATCCAATGCTAATAGCAGCCACGACTAATCTGTAAAATGTTACATGACTTGACTGGATAGTTTTAGAGCATATGGAGGGGAGAACTCTACTGAAATATCTGGCCGTCTAGACTCGTGGTTATACTTCCATATTTGGGACTTGGTTATTTTACTCGTGGTCATGGTCTTTGTAACAGAGCTACGACTTTATTTATTCGTTCGCCCATCGGTATCACCGCACGGTGCTATGAGTGATCGCTAGTACAGCTGGGCCTGGTATTAGGATTGTCTTCAACTACATATTTGTACTTAGATGGTTATGGTAGTTACCCTTCATTTTATATATATTTTCTTTACTATTACATTGGCATTTTTTTGTACCTTGTTATGTCCCTGAGGACCTGGTAATTTCTCCAGGTAGTTGGTCATGTAGAGATAATCCGCTGATCACGGAGGTATTGTTGTATCTGGCTCAGGTATTTTATTATTTTTATATTTATTCATTACTTTTATTCTGCTATTTAGTCTTGTTTTGTAGATCCATTTCGTTCTTCGCGTCTAATCGTACATATATGTTGTTGGGTTGCAGACTATGATATATACTATTTATTCTTGATGTTACTTATCCTGTGGATTGAGATAGTTATATTTATAGTTGATTGATAGATATAATTAGAATACCAAGACATCTTATATGTATTCGAACCAGTCTGGAGTCCACTCGAAACGTACCTAGCATTTATATGATCCCCTAGTCCTACATATTTTGGGATTGGGGCGTTACAATGCACGCTTTCTTAGTACAGTAATGTAACCAAATAATATATTCATTGACCTGCATAGGCCACCACAAAAATATGTAATGTCCTAGTCCCAAAATACGTAGGACTAGCTACGTAAATATGCCAACCGTATAGTAAATATACGTAAGCTGTAAATATAGTATATAAATTGTCATGGCTCACTAAATCTCATCAACAAAAATAAAGAAATAAAGATTCTATTAATCAATTATAAAAGTTATTGAACAAGTTTCCAGGTCGAGAAAAATCCATTACCAAGCATTAAAATAGCAAAATAATAAATTTGCCAAAAATAACAAGGGTGATCCAAGAGCAAGTCATCTTCGATAAAAAAGAGAAGATCGCGATCATGTCTAGTACTCTTTCGAAAAGTTAATAACACAAACACCTAGAGAGATCGTGAGGTCCTCAGAGGGACGTTACAAGATACAGAAAAATATGCCATATAAACTGGATATAAATATGTCACAAGTCACAAGTAAAAGTAAAAAATTCTGAATCATAACCTGGTCCAGTATCCTATTATTGAAACAATGGACCACCCCTACAACCAAATAAGAACAAAGGGTGGTACACTTTTTCGTGATGTGATACTGTCCCTGCCATGATTGGGACGGAGTGTGACAAGACATCAACTAAGGTCACCTAACCATTCTACTGTGAACATGCAGTTTAAGAACAAACCTTCAATGCATGGGCACTCTAGCTATAATGGGATCGGCATAGTCCCTATATGGGGCACTAGGGGCCAAGCGCATAACGTTCCAATAACATCAGTAGCCAACCTGAGAGGGTCATCTCACACCGTATAGCGGAGCTTCTAGGTTACTGAAGGGGAATGTGCAATCGTAGCCTATATGCTAAGGAACTATCCTCTCCACCCTATACACCTATCCATGTCGTATCCACGATAATTTACCTCTCTAGCCAAGTCTCCTATCATGCCTTTTTTAGCAGTTAAACCTAACGCATGTGCACGGGTGATCAACCAATAAGTAAGTTACTTCTATATGCTACTCACAACTCACATGTACAATCTCATAGCACATCCATGACAAATAAAGTTTATGACAATGCATTACACAATAGTAGTCTCTTAATTCTAGGTCCACATGCACATCAATAAAATATGACTAACACTATTACACCATATATAACTTAAAAGCATAATAAATTAAACCATACACAGTAAACATGGATGCAACTAGATGAACTAGAAATAAACAAATAGTAAATATGCAGTAACTAAACAATTGTCACCACCACTTTTCAGGAGAGGGATATTTTTGACCTTTTTCTAATTCGTGTTATTATTGTGAATAATTGTATTCAAATTATATTTTGAGTAATAAATTTATTTTACAAAACTAATAATTATATTTTTGAATTAATTATTTGTAATAATTAATATAGTGCATATGCTATATTATTGTATATGATTAGTGGTTAGCCATTACTTAGAATAGTTGTTAGTGACCCTAGAGGACCTAAACCAACTTGTCATGACCACCTAATTAAATGATTAGGACTAGCCTAATTAAACTTTAGTTAGTCTCTAGTTAGACTAGAAAGATTAATTAGGAAGTTAGACTAAACACCTAATTAGGGAGTATGGCTTTTCCCTAATCTTGTCATGACTAAAGAGAAGGACTTAGTAGACTTCTTCTCTTGCTAAAACCCTAACCTAATATGGTATCCCCCTTTCATATATAAGCCTAACATCTTCTTCTTCCTCCTTTCATCCAAACCCTAATCCTAATTTAGAAGTTTTTCTCCAATTATTCCTACCACTAAAACTCATCCAAATTAGCCCAAATTAGTTCCATTCTCTCCCCGTGGAGAGTAGAAGACTCTAGAAGCAAGGCATTGGAGGTTGTAGCACTTAGAGTTTAGAAGCTTTTGGATCTTGGAGCCATTTTATTGGAAATTCATCTCATAATAGATAGCATGCCTTCTAAACCCTCTAATTTATGTTAAATAGTGTAGAGGCCTCAAATAGGAACCCCCATGTATTAGGAATACCCATGGTAAGGAGTTTTTACTCTTCTTCGTCCATTTGGAGACTTATTCCTTTATATTTTGATCCAATTTGGGAAAAATATGAGATTGGCATTTCTAGGGTTTGTGAATAGATTGTTAGGTCCTAATTGTGATTTAGAACATATGCTTAGGGTCAAGTTTGGATCCAATTGGAGTGCGTATCATGGGCGTATCACAACGTGTCCCAATATGCACGCCAAGTGTTTGACAAAATTACCTCATTGGACACAGGTGGCTCTAACTTCCATTTGGACTCCTACTCTAGCTAGGTTTTACATTTATATTGCTTTATATATATATATATATATATATATATATATATATATATATATATATATATATATATATATATATATATATATATATATATATATATTGTTTTGCATTTCCAAGGAAGGGGATATAGTGGACTGTTTTAGGATTTATGTGAGAATGTGGACTGTTTTGAACTGTCCTGCGTGTAGTTAAGGGGGAGGCTAGACTAGTATATTATTGACTGATGTTGTATCAGTTATATGGAAACATGTAGCAGTCATCTAGTTAATATGTATCAGTCATTGGTAATCATGTATCTGTTAGCTGTGAGTAATGGAGGAACTTGGGATATTGAAGCACAATAGCAGTAGCATGTAGCAATAGCTACCTTGCTTCATTGTTGTAGCAGGTAGCTGCCTTATTATGGCAGCAGTCCCTTTACAAAAAAACTAGGGTATGAGGGATAGTATGCATCAATCCCATATAGGATAGAACATGTATCAGTTGATAGGCATATAAGTATCAATCTAATTAAGAGGCCCCATTTGTTATATGTTAACTGATATAAGTAGGAACTATTAGTTGCTTGTGTGTGTGATATATATGTAAATAGGTGGGTAATTGGGCTATTACCCATATGGGTAACATAAATTAGAGGTTAAATTCGAAGAGGTAATGTATTTGAGTGATTACCTACATTAGGTAATATGGTTAAGGAAACTGAAATAGGGTTTAGCTAAGAGTTTACCTAGAGTCTGTGTTCACCTATATACTAGGGTAAGTGTGTGTGAGTGATAGGAGGGATATGGCCATCTAGAGTCTGTGTTCACCTATATACTAGGGTAAGTGTGTGTGAGTGATAGGAGGGATATAGCCATCAGTTGGAACTGATGTGGCCATCAGTTGGACTGACTTGAGGTGTCAGTTGAATTTATACTTAGTATCAGTGAACTGATAACTGGTATCAGTCAGATGGTGACTTGAGTGTGCTGTCAGTGTACATCAGTAGGGAGTTTGAGATAGCAACAGTGATGAGAAGTGAAGGGAAAATTTGTTTGGCCAGGGGACTATGAGAGACATGGGTGACTTGAGTGATTTTTGAATTTCAGATATGAGTGTTAAGTGAGTCCTATGAGAGATTTTAAAGAAATAGAAACTGTCAAATATGACAGTATACTATAGATGGCTTGGGAGTCTAGTGTATAGGGATAGTGTGCTATATGTGTCCTGTTATGAGTAAGGCTTGTATATGCGGGTATATGTTTGAGTTGTGCCATATCCCTGTGACAGTGAGTGAGAGTGTCCTGAGTGAACTGTAGTGTGAGTGTGTGACCCTATTGGAGAGAGAGGATAAGTTCATGTGAATGGCAGTTAGGATAGGAGAAGAGTACCTGTGTGGTGTGGCCACTCGGCCATTGGACAGTACCTATGTGCACAGGAGAGCAGTATGCACAGACAATACACTAGGTTGGTCCTTCTCTTGTTTGCAATAGGACTTGAGGTACTCCTATTTGCATAGGAAGTACAGGGGAGTCCGCTTGTATAAACATGGGAAGTGAGGGAATCTGTGTTCCCTGTTACACAGGGAACATGGGCATAGACAACTTGTTGGTTGCATAGGTTAGGCATGCCACTTGACCAGTGTTTTGGCCTAGTGGGTGGCCTGTGTCTGTGAGTGAGTGTCATTGAGATATGCAAGTGAGTGAATGTTCATGAGTGTTGCATAGATATCCAATAGTGTACATGTGAGTCCCCTATAGTGAGTGAGTGTGTGTAGGGGCATTTTGGCCTTTGGCCACTTGGCTTGTATCGGTAATAGGCTGTGCAGTGGGTGTTCCCCTGGTAGCAGGGAGCATAGGCAAATGTGTTGGCCTGTGCACAAATGCACATGCCGGTACACACCTTGTTTGGGAGTGTGAAAGGACTTGGTCCCTTGGTGTGCAGCCTTGTTAGGCTAACAACAGGCCTTAGTGGCCACTGGCACGCACATGAATGTTTGGGAATGAGTGTGAGCAGTGTAGAGGGACTAGAACAGATAGGTAGTGTATGTGGATGTGTTGTGTTAGGAAAGTTGCCTTGTATAGGTAATGGCAATAGTATAGGTTATGTATGTATATAAGTATTTCACATATTGAGATGTGCGTCTATACATGTATACATATATTTATGTGACAGTGAATGAGTAGTGGGAGAAATAGGACAGTAGCATAGAAGGAGATTTGTGTGTGTTCGTGATAGTCACACAGGACAGTAAAGGGAAGGGGCTAAAGAGTATGTGTGATACAAATGCTAATGTGTGTCATATATGTATATAAGTATGTATAGGGAGATAGGGATAACATGTTACATATTAATGTATGTGTATTCATGAGTGTCTACCTAGGACTGTTAATAGTTAGTGCTCTTTGTGTTTAAGGTTGAGGGGTTAATGTGTTGTATACGAAAATATGAGGTGAAGGCCAGGGTATTGCATCTTAGAGTGTATGTATATATATATTATAGGTAAGATACATATGGTATAGCCTATTATTGATTAGAATACCTTGGTACGACAAGGTAATGACCTAAAAATCTAGGTTTGACTCAATTTGACCAAGGTTGACCTAGTTTGACCCCGGAAGCCTAATTTTGACCTAGTTTGACTTCCATGACCTAGAAAAGGCTTAGAAGTATATAGTTAATGTATTAAATATATTATTACTCTAGAACACCAAGTAACTCTGTAATCTCATATATAGGTTTGTATGACATCAGTTTGGACCTCGATCCGTATTTACTGCTCAGAACGACAGACGAGTACATTCTCTGATAGTTTTCATTATCTGATAATTATTATGATTCAGCTCCTAGTATAGTATTACCCAATTCTCTGATATGACACAGATTAGTATTTCTGGATTCAATTGCTTACGACACGTGCATCTTACCTGTCTGGCCTCTATTTCAGAAATTACCCACTGGAACTACCTATTAGAATAACTTTTTGGCTTTACTACTTTATGGCTGGACTTGTACTTGATTTACGTGTCAGGATATGGATTCACTTGTACTCGTCGGGGCAGAAAAATACTCGAGTAGACATGTAAATATTCGTAAACATCCTGGATTCACCCCTACTGGTCTAATCTGGAAAGATAACCGTCGCACACTTGCCAAGTGTGTGATGTGTCGTATTTTTTCCATAGTCGTTTACTTGTCGAAAGCGATATTTCAAAACACACTGGTTTAGTGCTTTCTTGCTAGACTCATATTATACACACTGGACTCACATTATACTTGCTGGACTCACATCACATCTATTCTAGTTTAGTTATCTTTATTTACAGTCTTCATTGTCTTTTTTTGGTTCACCATATTTACTTTTCTTGTACTTTAGTTAGTTGTTGCTCTATTTCATTCCCTGGATCATTTTTTTTCTTCTCATCAAGTATTACTTACTATAACTGTTTTATAGTCTTTGTCATTTAATTGGAATTGTTAGAAGAGGTGTGCTCGTTCCATCCTGAATGGATATATTTTTCAGATGACTGCTAAGGGGACTTGTGTCACACATTCTATGGAGCCGAGGAGGGGATATCAACCATGGGTCCTGATACTCGGGAGTGATTACCGAGGGTTTAGTTACTCTTATAACTTTGTGATAGATTCACTGTTAGAATTCTTGGCATGTATATGTAATAGAGACTTGTTATTATATTAGAGATTTGGTTATTGTTATTATATTTGGAAGTTGTTGATGTTTTAGTCTTTGTAGTTTATTAGACTTATTTGATAGCTTATCGTGCTTTAGATTGTGATTGGGTATTCAGCGTTATCATTTATACTTGTCCTCCATTTGGAGTTGAGATCTATGACAGGTAAATTATATCATTGTGTGAGATAGATAGTTAGTGATCTAGACAACGTTCAACCGCCGATGCTGTGACGTAGGCTGGACGTACCCACGGCCTCGTGCCCCTATATCGGGTGCGGGTCGTGACAACAATAAAGATGCAACTAAATATAAGCAGTAAATATGTCAAGGTATCTTGCATGGTGGTGTACGATCATCTAACATGTCCAATTGCCATGGTTGAGGTGTAAGGGTCCGATTTCGCAAGGAAATGGGAACATATGATTAGTCATGATCAGCGATGATAACAAAGAAGAAATTTACGGAGAGTAAATACTTATACTATTTTAGAAATTATTTTATAATATTTGAAAACTAGATTTTTTTTATTAGTCAAAATATGTTTTTAGGTAATACTTGAAAAATCTAAAATTGTAGGTACATAACTATATTTTTATTAGTCAAAAATATTTTTGATAAATATTTGAAAATACTATAAAAATTATTTTATAAATTGGTAACTATTTTTTATTAGTAAACACATTTTTTATCAAATATAATATCTAGAAAAATAATTTAGGGCAAAAACATATTCCCAATATCATAGGAATATATAATCATATATTTTAGGATTTAAAACTAATTTTAAAAATTATGTGGATCCCAAGCCTACTTATATTTCTCACTAATATAATTTTAAAAATATTTATGTAATTTATGAAGAAAATTATACTTAACACTAACAATATTATCAATAATGATAATAATGGTAATCATAATAAATAATAAAACATAAATATACTAATAATACGTATACATACATACATACATACATACATACATACATACATACATACATACATACATACATACATACATACATACATATATACATACATACATACATACATACATATATGTCACGACCCGCACCCACTGTGAGGGTACGAGAACGTAACTACGCCCAGCCTACGCCGCAGTGTCGACGGTAGAACGCTGTCCTAGGTCAACAATCATCTAGCAATATATCTCTAAACAGTTTATACTCCCCGAATGGGGGTGACATAGCAGTAAAACTCAATCACAACTACGGAAGAGATAGCACGATATGAAATAGAACTCAAGAAAATAAATAGATGAAAAGTAGTCTAAGATAATCCCAGCAATATCCAGAAGTACATGGTCTCAGATATAGAATGAAAGAATATATACAACTCTGAACTCCAATAAAGTCTAGCTAAACATGTCTCATAACTACATAAAAGATAGATAAGCCTAACTAATCTAGTCTAGGCAATCGGGGTGATATCCTCAGCTAGAGCTGGGTCCTCCTGAGAGTCCATCTCGCAGGTGTCATCTAAGGCTGCCCCGTAGTAAGTGTCCAGCAAGCCTCCTCCTCGTTCTCTGTAATATTTTCAACAGGTCCAGTCAGGACAGGAGCGAGTACAATATATCTCAACAGTTCATAGCAGGTTAGAAGATATAATCATGCAGTAAAGAAAGATACAAGTACTGAAAGAATTGCAGTATGTAAACAGGGAGAGAAAACTGTAATAGAAATATCTACTATAAATAGAGAACTATCATGTGACTAGTGAGTCAGAGTACAACATAGACATGTAAATGGCACATGAGATTCTGATGCTACACTATAGAAGAGATTCTGATACTACACTACTTGGATAGTATTCACATGTCTACTTCTACTCCCCCGTACCTCCATTCAGTACACAAGGATCCAACCAAGTTATGTTATGATTCCACGCAAAGCCCCCGAAGGGTGGTACATGGAAGTCCCAAAAATGGGAATTCTAGGAGATTCTAGGATACCCAGTGAATGTGATAAGAGATTCTAGGAGACTCTGTGATCATAAGAGTATATGTCACAAGTGATCGAAGAACCTGTGAAGCATAGTGATACGACATGTAAGTGAAACGCACAGAACATGTAGTACCCGATGCTCCCTAAGGATAACATCTCAAGAAGGGATCCGTATAGTACCAATCCGTGTGACCAACGTGACAGTACAAGTAAAGTAATCTACTGCAGAAAATAGTTCTAAGCAGGATATGAAATGATCAGAGAATGTACTCGCCTGTATCTGAGTGTCCAATATGAAGGGTACTGTCCGAGGAGTGGTGTCTGGCTCCTAATCAGAACAGCACAAGTCACAACAAGTCCAAAATAGTAAAATAAAGCCCTACCATGCTTTTTACATGATTCTAGGTCAATCTAGGCCAAAGTCAACTCTTGGTCAACTCTGGTCAACCCTAGAAGTCAAACTAGGTCAACCAAGTCTAGACTAGGTCAAACTAGTCTATACTAGTCCACATTAGTCTATACTAGGTCACTATGGTCTAAACAAGGCTATACTAGCTAACTAGACCCATTACACAAGTCAAACCTATATCTAAAACTTATCACTATATATATATATATATATATTACATACCTATATGGTATCCATATACAAATAGGTATTCATATCCCATGCACTCACAATACATTACTAACTTATATAGGAAACACAACTTTACATTATATATAGATACATACATATTAGAGTATACATTATATATATATACTTACATTAGATAGGCATATAGGGGAAACATGTGTAACTCTCTGTGTGTGTGTGTGTGTGTGGAATGAAAGAGTGAAGAGTGAGATGTGTGCTAGGGAGAGTATACATGTGTGACAGTGAATGAAGTGTAACAAGGAAATCAGTGAGCATACCTAGAGTGTGTGAAATGTGTATATAAAAATAGGCATACATGACAGCAATTTGTAAGACTAGATGGATCAAAACTGGGAAAAACAGTATAATCCTGTCCACTGTTAACAGTTGAGGAAAAATGGGGAGGAACCATTACATTTTCAGGTAATAGGAAGTAGGAAAATAGAGTAGTGTATATCATCCTAAAAACAGGAAACAATGAGTTGGAAACTGGAACACATGATAGTTACTGAAACTCAAACTCAGGTTTGAAATCAAATGAATCTCAGTTCAGATTCATACAAAACTTCAGTTTAAAAAAAAGAAAGAAAAGGGAATCAATTCATTGACCCCATCAAATCTCAGTTCTGAAAACCACTCCAACACCAAAACAACAGTTCAATCAATATCTAAACAGTCCCAAACACATCTCAGATTTCACACAAAACCAATTATCACAGTCTCCAACTATCTCCAGGTTTCAACATTCGTTTAACAGTCTATACAACACATATATCACATAAAAATACTTAACAGTCCATAAAATGGAAACCCAGGTTTTTCGAACTCCCAACACACCAAATCAAACCAAAACTCGACCACAGTTAGTACACATATAGGAGAAATGGTTTAGGGTCTGAACCCAACTAATTAATAGCAATAATTAAACCAAATTGAGGACAAAGTTCACTTCTACAACTTGAAAACTGGAATTTGGAATACACATTTTCAGAATTTGTAATTTTGTCAAAACCTATGGAAAACATATTAAAATTCAATTTAAGGAGTTGGTAATGTAAATACACAACAAATATGTGTCCCACAACCTGTTTGTGTCCAACAAGATGGACAAAAACCTGTCTAAGCAACGATACACAAAATCAGTGTGAAACAGGCCAGATTTGTGCACTGTGTCGTGCATGTGTGCACGCGTGTCGTGCATACGACACAGGCCAAACTAGGCCTTGCGCTCGCACACACATGTACCCCTATACTAGGGCTAGGTCTAGGTTAACCTGCACCCTGTCCTAGTGTGTCGTGTCCGACGCTACAACGCTGTATCAGTGCGTGTTTTCAACAGTACGACGTGCAGCGCAAAATCGGTACGGGTAGGATTTCTCCCAATCCGCTCGATAAGACGAGCTAAAAATTGGTTTGTGTCATGACAGTAGGTGCCCCTAAGTGTCCACAAAACTCGTGTCCAACAAGTTCGTATCGTGTCCAGTAGGGACCCCGATAGGCAGGGGAGCACTATAGCACGCGCGTGTCCACTCCGCGAAACCGACACATAGCGACACGAACACTACCACATACAAACATAAATCAATAAGCAAGATTAAAACTAATATTCCTATTCAAAAACATTTCGAAAATAACACCAACAGTCCCTTTGTGGCATTTTCACAAACACCAGAACATAGGTCCTGATACGTGTCCAGAACGGACATGAAACCTAGGGTACCCGACACGAAACCTATACTGGTACTTAGGGGACTCCTAGGGCTCCCTAATCATGAAAAGAAATCGAAAATCCATGAAGAAATGAGAAAGTTACCTATTGATGAACAATAGATAAAAAATCCCCAAATGGAATGATTCCTCAAGCCACCAAAATCCCATAAATTGTTTCCTTCCTGTAAACAATCAATACCAACAGCAAGAACAATGAATTTAGGTCCTAATGGAATTGGTTTGGGGAAAAAAGGATTTAAAATGGATTTATAATGAATTTCTAAAGATTTGAAAATACCTTTCTTCTCAACTTGTTCTTTCCTAAATTGGCTAGCCCTAAACTAAGAGAGTACTTATAGGGGTGTGGTTCCCAAAGCTTTAGGTGGCTGGCCAAGTCAAGTAGGGTTAGGGTTAGGTTGATTTTTGGGCTTTGAGCCAAGTCTTGTTATTGCCGGGGCACAATTTTGCGATGGAAAACTGAGAATATGAAATAATTGTAAAGACAATGTTCCAACGCAACACTTCTAGGAAGGTTGCACAAGTATAACGAAGATCTAAAAAGATATCGTTATGGTATTACGAGAATCTAAAAAGATTTCGTAATCACAACAATCAGATCGTAGTACTTCTAAAAAGAAGATACAATCAGAGTTACTGACAGCGACGAAGAAGGTAACTGGCGAAAGATGGAAGAACTCCTGCTGGGGTGAATGATCACCATTGCTCAAAGCTTTATTCGCCTTACATGAACAGCTTCCAGGAACCAGCAAGTTCGTCGGAGAACTTGGAACACTCCTGCTCTTCTGACTCCTCGGATGGACTCGAACTCCCGTGCAAAAGCAACGCTGGTGCGGCGCCTCTCTCTCTCAAAGGCAACTGGAAGATCAGAACTGTGTTAAAGAATACGTCTGAATAATCCATTTACTTATACTAAAAAGCACTCGTAAACTTTCTGTGGTGGCTTCTCTTTCTATTCTGTAATGAGCCTTGAGAGAGAGGATGCCTTATATAGGCCATGCAGCAACTGGACGGTTGCCATAAAGTTAGGGACGTGGTAATAACCACCCCGAACATGTAGCAACCACCCAGAACATGCTAACGCACGTTCTGCTACCAATTGTGCACACCCAGCGCTATCCTTGCACTCTGCGCAACAGAGCGCGCACTGAACTGTGCACACTGTACGAACTGCGCACACTGCGTGCACTGCACGCACTGTGCACACTGCACAACTAGCGCAACCAGCTGAGAATATGAAACAATTATAAAGACAATGTTCCAACGCAACACTTCTAGGAAGGTTGCGCAAGTATAACGAAGATCTAAAAAGATATCGTTATGGTATTACGAGAATCTAAAAAGATTTCGTAATCACAACAATCAGATCGTAGTACTTCTAAAAAGAAGATACAATCAGAGTTACTGACAGCGACGAAGAAGGTGACTGGCGAAAGATGGAAGAACTCCTGCTGGGGTGAATGATCACCATTGCTCAAAGCTTTATTCGCCTTACATGAACAGCTTCCAGGAACCAGCAAGTTCGTCGGAGAACTTGGAACACTCCTGCTCTTCTGACTCCTCGGATGGACTCAAACTCCCGTGCAAAAGCAACGCTGGTGCGGCGCCTCTCTCTCTCAAAGGCAACTGGAAGATCAGAACTGTGTTAAAGAACACGTCTGAATAATCCATTTACTTATACTAAAAAGCACTCGTAAACTTTCTGTGGTGGCTTCTCTTTCTATTCTGTAATGAGCCTTGAGAGAGAGGATGCCTTATATAGGCCATGCAGCAACTGGACGGTTGCCATAAAGTTAGGGACGTGGTAATAACCACCCCGAACATGTAGCAACCACCCAGAACATGCTAACGCACGTTCTGCTACCAATTACGCACACCCAGCGCTATCCTTGCACTCTGCGCAACAGAGCGTGCACTGAACTGCGCACACTGTACGAACTGCGCACACTGCGTGCACTGCACGCACTGTGCACACTGCGCAACTAGCGCAACCAGCGCAATCCAGCACAACCTTGCGCAACCCAGCGCAACCCTGCACAATCCAGCGCACCCAAGCATAACCTGAGCGCAACCTGGGCGCGCACCTGGGCAGCGCGACTGGGCTTGCGCACCTGGGCATGCGCAACTGGGCTTGCGCAACGTGGCTGCACAAGTGGCTCGTGCAACGAGCGCAACTAAAGCGCACTATGCACCTAGCGACGATGCTGACGTGCTAAGTGCAAAGTGTGCCAATAAAATGCCACATTATGCCTCATGAGCCCATGAGCCCGAGTCCGAGTCCGAGTCCGAGTTCGAGTCGCTAAGCCCCTATGGGGCTTAGCTCCCATGGAAATGAATTTCCCAAGAGCAAAAAGCATGAATGCTTTTATTGTTGATTTAGCCATTTTCCCGTTAGAAAAATAACCCCATATGGCACACCCATGTGCACCTCCACACCACATGTGCATCTCTAAAATAGGAAACCTATTATATAGAGATACAACTCCTTTGGTCTAGCCGATATGGGACTAAAATTCACATAGGAAATGACCAAACTCCAATAATCTCCCACATATCTCTATATATATGGGTATAAGTATTCCCCACAGTAACTGTCCATCATGCATTAGGAGAGATGTCGCTTACGACTTGAATCTTCCCATGTGGGTCAATCAACAGACTATAATACAAGAATGGACTAAGCCTTGAATTCTGCATCATAGCTGAAATTATTTCCACTCGCATAATATAGTTACGTGTGCTTCTGGCTATACATTAAAGGCCCTGTGCCAGCCTGGTTTCAGTGTATAATTTTGGGCGTCTACAAGTTTACCCTCAAGAGACGGCCTGATATCTCTTTGTCCATACACTATAGGTGAGTTCATTATAAAGAGACATGGCATGAAGCGCTTTGCGCTCCCCTTGCGGTGCTACGCCGCTATAACATGGCTTAAAGCCGAGGCCTTACCCCATACCGGGAACCTCATCGTAGTGTCATACTACTGTAGCATGAGGCAACCGCCTCTTTGTAGTGCCAAACTACTCAGCATGAAGCCTTAGGCTCCCTTGCGGTGTTACGTCGCAACGACATGGATTGCAAGGCCGAAGCTTTATCCCTAACAGGGTACCTCATCGTGGTGTCGTGCCACTATAACATGAGGAACTCCTCCTCTTTGTAGTGCTGACTACACCCCTCTTTATTTTTATCATACAGCATTAGGCTAACTGCCTATTTGCGGTGCTACGCCGCTGTGACTTGGCCTGCAAAGCCGAGGCTTTATCCTATTACTGGGCAGCACCTCACATATAGAAACCTTATTGTGGAGTCACCCCACTGTAGCATGTAGTTTCACTCCTTGTAGTGCTGCTCTACCGTGCCTCCTGTAAAGTACACCAGGCATTCACTCTGCCTGAGAACTTATTAAGGCAATTAAGCCAACCTTCCCACAGGAACCGTTTTCCGCAGAAAACAACAGTAGACAACAGTGGTTATAGGTCCGTAACCTTTCCATGCCCATTAGAACATGTACCCACCGTTCCTGATATTCTTCTGATTAGTGGTCCTCCCTTGAACCAAAAGCTAGATGCCTAGTAGATAAATTTTTGAACTAATAGCATAAAACTTTATGGTAGGAATACAATAATACAATATCAGAATACCTTCAAGCCCATTTTACAAGCTGTGTCATCGACCAGCTGGCGCTTGAGGCCCTTGGTGAACGGATCCGCCAGGTTCTCCTGACTCCGAACATCAATCACTGCAATAACACCTCTCTTGATAAGATCGTGTACTGCCCTGTACTTCAACCGCACAGTCCTCTTCTTCCCGTTGAAGAGGTCATTTGATGCCACCGCCGCAGTCGCCTGGTTGTCGCAGTATATCGGTATCGCCGGTATTTGTGCCCCAACCACTGGAAGATCATACATGAGCTCCTGAAGCCATTCTGCTTCCTCAGCTGCGGTATCAAGTGCAAAGAACTCAGATTCCATAGATGACCACGAGAGCATAGTCTGCTTCTTCGACTTCCACGATATAGCAGCTCCACCCATTGTGAAAATGAATCCACCTGTGGACCTCTCGCTCTCCACCTATGAGCACCAACTGGCATCACTGAAGCCTTCCACTACCTGCGGATCTCTGCTGTAGTACAGTGCATATGTCTGAGTCTTCTTGAGATATCTCATAACCTGTTTCACAGCTTTCCAGTGTTCAGCACCTGGGTTGCTCGTGAAATGACTCAGCATTCCCACGGCAAAAGCTATGTCAGGCCTTGTGGCAGTAGTAGCATACATCAAACTTTCTATTAAGCTTGTATACTCCAGCTGTCTGACGCTTTCCCCTGAATTAGGCTTCAGCTTCAGATCACACCTGTATGGCGTATCGATCCCTGAAAGATCCCGATACCCATAACGAGTGATCATTTTCTCAATATAATGAGACTGTGACAGCGCTAGTCCAGTGTCTGTCCGGATGATCTTGATCCCTAAGATCACATCAGCTTCCCCCAAGTCCTTCATACTGAACTTACTAGAGATGAACTTCTTTGTCTCAGTGACACAGCTAATATCCGTACCTAGGATAAGCATGTCGTCCACGTACAGACAAACGATCACACCTCTTCCATCAGCGAACTTCGTGTAAACATACTTGTCCGTATCGCTGACCATGTAGCCATTTGACCTTATAACTTTGTGAAATTTCTCATGCCACATCTTGGGAGCCTGTTTAAGACCGTACAAGGATTTCACCAACTTGCAGACTTTGTCTTCAAGACCCCTGATGACAAATCCCTCTGGCTGTTGCATGTAAATCTCTTCGGTCAGCTCGCCATTTAGGAACGCCGTATTCACATCCATCTGATGTATCACCATCTTATGTATTGCTACAAGAGCAATCAACATTCTGATGGTGATCATCCGGGCTATTGGAGCATACGTGTCAAAATAGTCAATCCCCTACTTCTGAGAAAACTCCTTGGCTACCAACCTAGCCTTGAACTTGTCAATAGTTCCGTCTGGTTTCATCTCCTTCTTGAAGATCCATTTGCATTCGATGGGTTTCGCTCCTTCAGGAAGATCAACCAACACCCAAGTGTTATTTGAGGTGATGGAATCAATCTCATTGTCAATCGCCTCCTTCTAAAAAACTGCGTCTATGGTCTTCATCGCCTCATCATAGGTAAGCGGATCTGCTTCCACATGATAAGTGACAAAGTTACTTCCGAAGTCCTTCGGCCTCCTCATACGCTTAGCTGACGGCTCAGCTTGTTCTGGTTCAACCGTTGTTTTAACAACATCTTCTTGGGCCTCATCTTCATTGAAGACTTCAGTTTCTTGCGCACCCTCATTGTTCTCCGGAATATCCGCAAGAATAATATTCTTGTGCCGTGCAAATTTGTCTTCAAAATATTCTGCGTCGTAAGATTCAATGATATGATTTGACTCTATATCAAGAAATCTCCGAGCATCATTCTTCTCGGCATACCCCAAGAAGATCGTCTTAGTAGTCCTTGTCCCAAGCTTCTGAATCTTCAGATCTGGAAGCTTGACATATGCCAGACACCCCCAAACTCGAATGACATTCAAGTTAGGTCTGACTTTGAACCAGAGTTCATGAGGAGTAATGTCAGAAGTTGCATGAGGCACCCTATTCAGAATAAAAGTGGCCGTCAGTGCAGCTTCTTCCCAGTAGCACTTAGGAAGACCAGTAGTCAATAACATTGAATTTATAATTTCTGTTAACGTCCTGTTCTTCCTCTCAGCTACTTCGTTTGATTGAGGAGAGTACAGAGCCGTAGTCTCATTGACAATTCTATGTTCTTTGCAGAACGATACGAATTCATGAGACCTGTACTCCCCACCTCGATCACTTCTTATCCTTTTGACTTGTTGTCCAGTCTGCCGCTCAGCTTCGGCTCTGAACTCCTTGAACTTCTCGAATGCTTCATCTTTAGCCTTCAGCAAGTAGACGAACGCATACTTTGAGAAGTCATCGATGAAGGTTATGAAATACTTCATCCCGGCCTTTATAGAGAACTGTTTGAAGTCACAGATATCGGAGTGTACCAACTCCAGAAGATCTGTACTTCGATTAACCCGAGGAAAGGGTTTCCTTGTGATCTTTGTTTGAGCACAAACTTCACATTTCTCTATCTTACCCCCACACTTGGAGATAAGTCCTAGACTAGACATTCTGTTTATTCGTTTACAATGAACATGTCCTAGCCTATTATGCCACAACTCAAGAGTATAAGTAGAATGAGTGACTTCATTAATCACATTAATTACATTGGAATAATTTACAAACTGAATTTTGAACATTCCTTCGGTATAAAAAGCTTTCCCGAAATATGTTTCTTTGATAGATATCACCATCTGGCCAACATTGATGTCCATTCTGAGGCCTGCTTTGCAGAGTAGGCCTCCTGAGATCAGGTTCTTGGCGATAGCAGGAACGTGCTTCACGCCTTGAAGCGTCAGAGACTTCTCCAAAGTCAGCTTCAACACCACCGTCCCGATCCCGAGCACTTCAGCTTGTGTCTGGTTCGCCATCATAACCACTTCAGAAGTAGGTGTATAGGTGGTGAACCACTCCTTACTGGAGCAGACATGGCAGAAGGCTCTATTATCTACCCACCAGTCAGAGTCAGTCCTTACCGCATCAACCTGTGCAATCATAGCAACAATGTTAGTGACCATAGATACCTTACTAGGCTCTCCTTGCTCTGATTGCTTGGTCTTTGCTTTGCACTCATTATTAAAGTGGCCCTTCTTGCCACACTTGAAGCAAGGCATTTCAGACTTCGGCTTCTTTTTCTTGATAGAAGTTCCCTTGACTTTTAGATTGTCAGGGTTCTTCTTCTTGCTGTGGAAAGCCGCCTGCTTTCCCTTTGGTTCCTTGGTCTGAACCAGATTGGCGTTAGCCAATTGCTTGGACAGTGTGTCCACCTTCAGTTGAGCCCGCATCTGGTCCTCAACATAGATTTCCTGTAGGAGATCTTCAAGGGTGATCTCCAACTTCTTCCTATGCATGTTTGCATAGAACTTGCTCAACCCACCGGGGAGCTTTGAGACAATCCCTCCAACAACAAACTTGTCGGGGAGGGGCATCGCCTCGTCTTCCAGCTTCTGTCGCAGTTTCAGGAACTCCTTCACCTGCGACAGCATAGACTTTTCGTCCTCAAAGAACCACTTGTGATATTTTTCAACCACAAATATTTTACTGCGGTTCTTGTCTTCTTCGTAGAGTTTTTCTAGAGACTCCCATATGTCTCTAGCGATATTCTTCTTAGAATAGGATTCTGCTAGAGAATCCTCCATAGCATTCAGGATAAGCAACCTGCAAATGCTATTCTCCCTTCTCCACTTGGCCTGAAGTTTAGTAGCCGCAGAGATTGGGGCAGCAGACCCAGTATCTGGAACGGTAGGTTCCTCTTCAAGAAGCACGTGATCCACGTCTCTGAGTTGAAGAATGAGATAAACCTTCCTCTTCCAGACTTGATAATACTCTCCATCAAACTTCTCTAACTTACAGAAGTCATGTTTAGAGTGCAGCATTAATGTTTTCTATCGTAGCAATAAAGCTTTGAGATTGTTATTGCCGGGGCACAATTTTTTGATGGAAAACTGAGAATATGAAACAATTGTAAAGACAATGTTCCAATGCAACACTTCTAGGAAGGTTGCGCAAGTATAACGAAGATCTAAAAAGATATCGTTATGGTATTACGAGAATCTAAAAAGATTTCGTAATCACAGCAATCAGATCGTAGTACTTCTAAAAAGAAGATACAATCAGAGTTACTGACAGCGACGAAGAAGGTGACTGGCGAAAGATAGAAGAACTCCTGCTGGGGTGAATGATCACCGTTGCTTAAAGCTTTATTCGCCTTACACGAACAGCTTCCAGGAACCAGCAAGTTCGTCGGAGAACACACTCCTGCTCTTCTGACTCCTCGGATGGACTCGAACTCCCGTGCAAAAGCAACGCTGGTGTGGCGCCTCTCTCTCTCGAAGGCTACTGGAAGATCAAAACTGTTTTAAAGAACACGTCTGAATAATCTGTTTACTTATACTAAAAAGCACTCGTAAACTTTCTGTGGTGGCTTTTCTTTCTATTATGTAATGAGCCTTGAGAGAGAGGATACCTTATATAGGCCATGCAGCAACTGGACGGTTGCCACAAAGTTAGGGACGTGGTAATAACCACCCCGAACATGTAGCAACCGCCAGAACATGCTAACGCACGTTCTGCTACCAACTGCGCACATCCAGCGCTCTCCTTGCACTCTATGCAACAGAGCGCACACTGAACTGCGCACACTGCACGCACTGCACGAACTGCGCACACTGCGCGTACTGCATGTACTGTGCACACTGCGCAACCAGCGCAACCAGCACAATCCAGCACAACCCTGCACAACCCAGCGCAACCCTGCGCAATCCAGCGTACCCAAGCGCAACCTGAGAGCAACCTGGGCGCGCACCTGGGCAACGCAACTGGGCTTGCGCACCTGGGCAACGCAACTGGGCTTGCGCACCTGGGCATGCACAATTGGGCTTGTGCAACGTGGCTGCGCAAGTGGCTCTAAGTGCAAAGTGCGCCAACAAAATGCCACATTACGTCTCATGAGCCCATGAGCCCGAGTCCGAGTCCGAGTCCGAGTCCGAGTCCGAGTCCGAGTTTGAGTCGCTAAGCCCCTACGGGGCTTAGCTCCCATGGAAATGAATTTTCCAAGAGCAAAAAGCATGAATGCTTTTATTGTTGATTTAGCCATTTTCCCATTAGAAAAATAACCCCACATGGCACACCCATGTGCATCTCCACACCACATGTGCATCTCTAAAATAGAAAACCTATTATATAGAGATACAACTCCTTTGGTCTAGCCGATGTGGGACTAAAATTCACATAGGAAATGACCAAACTCCAACAATCCTCCACATATCTCTATATATATGGGTATAAGTGTTCCCCACTCATAATGCAGCAGTTTCATTATGTTTATTTTCCTTGATAGTGGGGACTTCCCCACTATCAGCATCAGTGGCCTGATCAACGTAGTCTTCTTGTGAGCCGAAGTCACATTGCTCTAAAGCTTCAATCATTGTGCGATCTTCTTCTGCGCAAAGGGCCCCAGGTGTAAGAGGCAGTTGAGAAGATTCTGCAGCAGGTAGAAGAGATCGAACGATATTATAATCTTCTTCTGCAATGTTGTCTCTGGGCTCTTCAGCCTCATTTCTCTGCTCAATATTCTCCCTCTGTTACGGACTAGGAGTCTTATGTCCAGTCTCAGAAATAGGAGTTGGAGAAGGCATGGTGATTCCTGCAGTAGCATCTGCCAAAACTTGGCTTCTACGGACCAATCTCTTCTTTCTATGAAGAGGTCTTTCAGGACTCTCTATATTTATTGTCTCGACCTGTCTTTGAACAGAGGTCGGAGTAGTAGCTTCTTCTTGCTGAATGGTCTCGGCCAGCTGCCGAGATTGAGATCTAGTGGTTATCTTTTCAGAAGAATGATCTAAGATCAGTTTCTTCTTTGCTGCTGGAGCAGGAGGCTCCTCTTTTCTCCTCTTCTTGGCTGGAGATTTAGCCACCCTCAAAGAAATACGTAGTGGTGCGTTAACTTCTTAAGGGAACATACCGTCCCTTGAAGCTTCCAAGGGTGCATCTACTGGTTCATGCACTTCATTATTTCCTATGAGCGACATGACGACTCCTCCCCTCTTCAATCTTGTAGAAGATGCGAAGCTGTCCGCGAGATTGAAATTCTCAGCAAAGGTGTTCGAAGATGTATAGAATACTGAGTTTGTAAATAGCATCCGAGGGCCATGATTGCTATTTGGTGGCATCGAGAACGTTACTTTAGTATCTCGAGCATTATAATAAGCCCAAGCACGGGCCCCATCTATCAAAAAACCCTTCCCTTGAAGGCACGTGATGGCATTTCCCACGTGGAATTGGTCGTACCCGAACTGCCGAGCAAATCGACTGGGGAGATACGGCTCTAAATAGCATTCATCTTCAAACCGATACACCAAATGGGACGGTCGAATTGTCTTCAACCACTCAAAAGCTGTACGGCTCAAAGGTTGCATCTTCGAGTCGATCATATTTGTCGACATTTGTTCATATCCAGCCGGAGGAGGAGTGCAACAAAAGTTCCATCCTTTGATCAAGTTCAGAGCATATCTACAATCTCTCAGAGCAGTGTACTTCCATTTGCTTTGAGAGTATCTCCGTAAAAAGCTGCCGTCGACCGGTCCCATGCCGGGGTCCATCAAAGAAGGATGGTGAAGGAGTAACCATCCAAATAGATATGTATATGGCAATTCCAACCGGGAAAATTCCTTTTCACCCTTAGTTTTCAACATCAGATCGACGTACAGACGAAGACCGGCATTCAACTTACAGGTCATCGCTGATAAAAGATCCATCTTATAGCCAAAGACTAATCTAACGGCGGCAAAAAGAACACCGCGATGGAAGCGGTCTACAACACTCGATCTTGGGACTACAAACCGACGGAGCCAATGCGCCAGAAACCCTGCTAATTGGGCTTCTTTTGACATAGATCTATATCCTACTCTCAAATAACTCTCGAGAGTATATCCTTTCTTCAAAGGAGGACATTGATGATCATCCTTCATCTCTTCATCCAAATCCTTACTTTCTTCCATCAGTTTCACCACTTCACTGCTGCTCAGTGGTCTGAAGAAGTCAGGATAGCATCTATCGTGTTCCTTGGTCTTCGTTTCTTTAATATGATTAAGGAACATATAAGGCAACCATTTTGAGGAATAGCAGGTGTTCGATGTAGCACTTTTGTAATACAGCAAACAGATTTTATAATGGCATAGCAGTTCTTCGAAGGCTGCTACCATGTCTGCGTTCTCCTTCTTCAGTTTGTCCAACTCATCATTCGTTGGGACAAATTCCTCATATGGGACATCCCCCATGGGCAAGTAAGAGATGTACTGCATCTCATGAAGTACAAATCCGATTTCTCCGCCAAGAGTCATGAAGGTCCCTGTTCTGTAATTGTACCTTTCTGCTAGAGCCAAGAACAGATGCGGGTTGGGAGCAAAACCATAAACAGTGGCATGCACTGCTTGGTACAAGTTGATTTGCTGAAGTTTGTTTTCAAACTTGGTCAGAATCCAGTTTGCTATGCAGCTCCATCTTTTAAAATCTGGATTCACCAATCCAGTTAATCTGATATCCTGCTCGGGATACCTTCCTTCGACTTTCGCAAACTCATTTGCGAATATTGGAGTTCTGACAGGCATTAACAAGGAAGAATTCTCTGGTGGAATACAACCAGGTTTCAAACCTCTTAACAAGACACTGTATCGTTCAGAGGAGCTATAGAACATGTCCCTCTTGTTCGGCCCCTTCTTCACAAAAATTCGTCCTGGACGGGCATCTTGGAAAGGGGTAAGGTTCCATTCCATCTTCCTTGGATAGCTCGCATGAGCATACCGGGATAAGGGGAGGCAGCGGAAAATATCTGGAATCGAGAATGACCTCTCCGTCTGATGAACAATCCTTTCTTCCATCCTTGGTCTTGGTTGAGAACTTTTCTCAAAAGCATCGCCGAACAGGAATAATGGCTTCTTATGAATAACAGCGTCTACTGATTCCAGAGGTTGTCTATTCATCAAACAGAGCAGAGTCTCATTATCTTGGGATATCAAAATAGCCTGTCGGAAAGTTGGCATATCATATTGAGGATAGTGCACGTGGGAAAGGTCCTCTTTGTATTCTGACTCTGAAAGAGTTCCTACAAAATTCTCATATTCTGGATCTTCTATAGTATTAACTGCATCAGATAGAGAAAACAAAAAGTCAGTACAAGTCAGTCAAAGATTTTGTCATCAGTTTGCGCAAAATATTCAATTACGCAACATCAAATTGTGCAACATCAAATTGCGCAACATCAGATTGTGCAAATTAGACTGTGCAAACAATCAGTCATCAGTTTGCGCTGACAGTCTCGCGCAAATCAGTAAGTTGTGCTAATTTCTGTCAGCGCAGTTCAACCGATTGCACAGAATGTCGTTCTTCATAAAAATGATGAACAAACTGATTTGTGCAACCAGAACCCTAAAAAGGGTGGCGCAGTATGATCACATCTCTAAAAAGAGATAGATTCTGAAGGAACAGTAAAATCAAAAACCCTAAAAAGAGTTTTGATTAGATCATCTACCTATCAGCGCTGGATGAGCAGTTTCGTGACGAGAAGCACGTCGCGCAACCCTCGTCGAAGATTCGGCGGGGGCCTTGCCCTTAGCAGCGACGGAGGATCGTCGGGGAGCCATCGAGATCGTCGGAGAAGAAAGGAGGAAAGAGCTCGGAAATTTTTCTCTCAAGTGCACGAAGAAAGCAAGTAAAGAACACTTCGAAGGAATTGAAGAGCTATTTATAGTTTTTCAAAATCGAAACGGCCGCCTCTGATTGTGCCTGAAAATGGGGCTAATCCCTCAGATTGCGCAGACAGCTCACTACATGCGCAAATAGATTGTAATTTCAAAATTCAAAGTATTTCGAGATTTTGAATAAGTTCAACTTTCGAAAACTTTGAAGGGGGTCTTGTAGGTCCTAAAAAATCAAGTTGCACACATCAACAAAGTCATGAAGATTAAGAAATGAATCTTTCAAATGAACTGCACAGACATCAGTTTGCGCAGCAAACAGATTGCGCATACTAGATTGCGCACACTACCAAGCGCGCAGGCTGACGTGGCAAAAATCATCATTACCTGACACAATCAAATCTTCTTGACAGCTGACAGCATGAAGAACGAGGAGACCGTTCGTTTAATCGTGCAGCACAGCGCTCGAGGACAGCTGGCAGCGCAATCCATGTTGGCGCAATCCATGTTGGCGTAATCCATTCCTGCGCAGTCCAAGTCCGCGCAATCTAAAGCCAGCGCAGTTCAGATTGCGCATTTTATCAACATAAATGACAAAATGTACGTGGCATTCATGCCATCATTTGTTTATTACGTGGCAACCGTTTACACACGATCATGCACAATTCAATCAAAAGTTGCCATGTGTCCAAGACAGTTGGACCACGATCCAACAACTGCCTGCGCAGTCCACTGTTGTGCAATCTAATTGCTGCGAACTCTATAAATAGAGTTTCAAGTCTCCATTCAAGGGGATCAATCATAAATCAGATATCAGTTCATAGAGTCCAGAAGTTCTTGCCCAAGTGCTGCTGCATTCTTCCGAGGCTTTTGCCTTCAACTTTCGATACTTTTTGCCTTCAATTCCAGAGTTGTCTTCAACTTCAGAGGCTCTGTCTTCAGAGTTCACATCGTCCAAGGGATAAAGCAATCGTCATTGAACCAAAAGCTAGATGCCTAGTAGATAAATCTTTGAACTAATAGCATAAAACTTTATGGCAGAAATACAATAATACAATATCAGAATGCCTTCATGCCCATTTTACAAGCTGTGTCATCGACCAGCTGGCGCTTGAGGCCCTTGGTGAACGGATCCGCCAGGTTCTCCTGACTCCGAACATCAATCACTGCAATAGCACCTCTCTTGATAAGATCGTGTACTGCCCTGTGCTTCAACCATACAGTCCTCTTCTTCCCGTTGAAGAGGTCATTTGATGCCACCGCCGCAGTCGCCTGGTTGTCGCAGTATATCGGTATCGCCGGTATTTGTGCCCCAACCACTGGAAGATCATACATGAACTCCCGAAGCCATTCTGCTTCCTCGGCTGCGGTATCAAGTGCAAATAACTCAGATTCCATGGATGACCGCGAGAGCATAGTCTACTTCTTCGACTTCCACGATATAGCAGCTCCACCCATTGTGAAAATGAATCCACCTGTGGACCTCTCGCTCTCCACCTCTGAGCACCAACTGGCATCACTGAAGCCTTCCACTACCTGCGGATCTCCGCTGTAGTACAGTGCATATGTCTGAGTCTTCTTGAGATATCTCATAACCCGTTTCACAGCTTTCCAGTGTTCAGCACCTGGGTTGCTCGTGAAACGACTCAGCATTCCCACGACAAAAGCTATGTCAGGCCTTGTGGCAGTAGTAGCATACATCAAACTTCCCATTACGCTTGCATACTCCAGCTGTCTGACGCTTTTTCCTGAATTAGGCTTCAGCTTCAGATCACACCTGTACGGCGTATCGATCCCTGAAAGATCCCGATACCCATAACGAGTGATCATTTTCTCAATATAATGAGACTGTGACAGTGCTAGTCCAGTGTTTGTCCGGATGATCTTGATCCCTAAGATCACATCAGCTTCCCCCAAGTCCTTCATACTGAACTTGCTAGAGATGAACTTCTTTGTCTTAGTGACACAGCTAATATTCGTACCTAGGATAAGCATGTCATCCACGTACAGACAAACGATCATACCTCTTCCATCAGCGAACTTTGTGTAAACACACTTGTCCGTATCGCTGACCATGTAGCCATTTGACCTTATAACTTTGTCAAATTTCTTATGCCATATCTTGGGAGCCTGTTTAAGACCGTACAAGGATTTCACCAACTTGCAGACTTTGTCTTCAAGACCCCTGATAACAAATCCCTCTGGCTGTTGCATGTAAATCTCTTCGGTCAGCTCGCCATTTAGGAAAGCCGTATTTACATCTATCTGATGTATCACCATCTTATGTATTGCTGCGAGAGCAATCAACATTCTGATGGTGGTCATCCGGGCTACTGGAGCATACGTGTCAAAATAGTCAATCCCCTGCTTCTGAGAAAACCCCTTGGCTACCAACCTAGCCTTGAACTTGTCAATAGTTCCGTCTGCTTTCATCTTCTTCTTGAAGATCCATTTGCATCCGATGGGTTTCGCTCCTTCAGGAAGATCAACCAACACCCAAGTGTTATTTGAGGTGATGGAATCAATCTCATTGTCAATCGTCTCCTTCCAGAAAATTGCGTCTCTGGTCTTCATCGCCTCATCATAGGTAAGCGGATCTGCTTCCACATGATAAGTGACAAAGTCACTTCCGAAGTCCTTCGGCCTCCTCATACGCTTAGCTGACGGCTCAGCTTGTTCTGGTTCAACCATTGTTTTAACAACAACATCTTCTTGGACCACATCTTCATTGAAGACTTCAGTTTCTTGCGTACCCTCATTGTTCTCCGGAATATCCTCAAGAACAATATTCTTGTGCTGTGCAAATTTGTCTTCAAAATATTTTGCGTCGCGAGATTTAATGATATGATTTGATTCTATATCAAGAAATCTCCGAGCATCACTCTTCTCGGCATACCCCAAGAAGATCGTCTTAGTAGTCCTTATCCCAAGCTTCTGAATCTTCAGATCTGGAAGCTTGACATATGCCAGACACCCCCACACTCGAATGACATTCAAGTTAGGTCTGACTTTGAACCAGAGTTCATGAGAAGTAATGTCAGAAGTTGCATGAGGCACCCTATTCAGAATAAAAGTGGCCGTCAGTGCAGCTTCTCCCCAGTAGCACTTAGGAAGACCAGCAGTCAACAATATTGAATTTATTATTTCTGTTAACGTCCTGTTCTTCCTCTTAGCTACTCTGTTTGATTGAGGAGAGTACGGAGCCGTAGTCTCATTGACAATTCTATGTTCTTTGCAGAACGATACGAATTCATTAGATCTGTACTCCCCACCTCGATCACTTCTTATCCTTTTGAGTTGTTGTCCAGTCTGCCGCTCAGCTTCGGCTCTGAACTCCTTGAACTTCTCGAATGCTTCATCTTTAGCCTTCAGCAAGTAGACGAACGCATACTTTGAGAAGTCATCGATGAAGGTTATGAAATACTTCATCCCGGCCTTTGTAGAGAACTGTTTGAAGTCACAGATATCGGAGTATACCAACTCCAGAAGATCTGTACTTCGATTAACCCGAGGAAAGGGTTTCCTTGTGATCTTTGTTTGAGCACAAACTTCACATTTCTCTACCTTACCCCCATACTTGGAGATAAGTCCTAGACTAGACATTCTGTTTATTCGTTTACAATAAACATGTCCTAGCCTATTATGCCACAACTCAAGAGTATAAGCAGAATGAGTGACTTCATTAATCACATTAATTACATTGGACTGATTTACAAGCTGAATTTTGAACATTCCTTCGGTATAAAAAGCTTTCCCGAAATATGTTCCATTGATAGACATCACCATCTGGCCAGCATTGATGTCCATCCTGAGGCCTGCTTTACAGAGTAGGCCTCCTGAGATCAGGTTCTTGGCGATAGCAGGAACGTGCTTCACGCCTTGAAGCATCAGAGACTTCCCCGAAGTCAGCTTCAACACCACCGTCCCGATCCCGAGCACTTCAGCTTGTGCCTGGTTCGCCATCATAACCACTTCAGAAGTAGGTGTATAGGTGGTGAACCACTCCTTACTGGAGCAGACTTGGCAGGAGGCTCCAGTGTCTACCCACCAGTCAGAGTCAGTCCTTACCGCATCAACCTGTGCAATCATAGCAACAATGTCAGTGACCATAGATAGCTTACTAGGCTCTCCTTGCTCTGATTGCTTGGTCTTTGCTTTGCACTCATTCTTAAAGTGGCCCTTCTTGCCACACTTGAAGCAAGGTATTTCAGACTTCGGCTTCTTTTTCTTGATAGAAGTTTCCTTGACTTTTAGATTGTCAGGGTTCTTCTTCTTGAAGGTGGACACACTGTCCAAGCAATTGGCTAACGCCAATCTGGTTCAGACCAAGGAACCAAAGGAAAAGCATGTGGCTTTCCACAGCAAGAAGAAGAACCCTGACAATCTAAAAGTCAAGGGAACTTCTATCAAGAAAAAGAAGCCGAAGTCTGAAATGCCTTGCTTCAAGTGTGGAAAGAAGGGCCACTTTAAGAATGAGTGCAAAGCAAAGACCAAGCTGGGGAGAAGCTGCACTGACGGCCACTTTTATTCTGAATAGGGTGCCTCATGCAACTTCTGACATTACTCCTCATGAACTCTGGTTCAAAGTCAGACCTAACTTGAATGTCATTCGAGTGTGGGGGTGTCTGGCATATGTCAAGCTTCCAGATCTGAAGATTCAGAAGCTTGGGACAAGGACTACTAAGACGATCTTCTTGGGATATGCCGAGAAGAGTGATGCTCGAAGATTTCTTGATATAGAGTCAAATCATATCATTGAATCTCGTGATGCAGAATATTTTGAAGACAAATTTGCACGGCACAAGAATATTGTTCTTGCGGATATTCCGGAGAACAATGAGGGTGCGCAAGAAACTGAAGTCTTCAATGAAGATGTGGTCCAAGAAGATGTTGTTGTTAAAACAACGGTTGAACCAGAATAAGCTGAGCCGTCAGCTAAGCGTATGAGGAGGCCGAAGGACTTCGGAAGTGACTTTGTCACTTATCATGTGGAAGCAGATCCGTGATGAGGCGATGAAGACCAGAGATACGATTTTTTTGGAAGGAGGCAATTGACAATGAGATTGATTCCATCACCTCAAATAACACTTGGGTGTTGGTTGATCTTCCTGAAGGAGCGAAACCCATCGGATGCAAATGGATCTTCAAGAAGAAGATGAAAGCAGACAAAACTATTGACAAGTTCAAGGCTAGGTTGGTAGCCAAAGGGTTTTCTCAGAAGCAGGGGATTGACTATTTTGACACGTATGCTCCAGTAGCCCGGATGACCACCATCAGAATGTTGATTGCTCTCGCAGCAATACATAAGATGGTGATACATCAGATGGATGTGAATACGGCTTTCCTAAATGGCGAGCTGACCGAAGAGATTTACATGCAACAGCTAGAGGGATTTGTCATCAGGGGTCTTGAAGACAAAGTCTGCAAGTTGGTGAAATCCTTGTACGGTCTTAAACAGGCTCCCAAGATGTGGTATGAGAAATTTGCATAGGAAATGACCAAACTCCAATAATTCGCTATGCCCAAACCATAAGCATAAGTCATGACTTATGACTTATCTAATTCCTAATGCTAACTAGAGTCTAATGACCAAACCAAGGATTAATTTAGGTTAGACTAGAGTCACATAACCTAACCAAGTCCATACTAACTAGGGTTAGCTCCTAGGTTGGTCTACATGGGTCCAAACTAGCCAAAATCAATTTGGTTCAAACAATTCCAAAATAATTCCTAAAAATTCCTATAAATTCAAATAAATTCTAATAAATTTAAATTATCCCAAAAATGACAAAAATACCCTCACACTAGAAATGTGGTAGTGATAAATCTACCCTCCTTAAAAGAATTTCGTCCTCGAAATTGAAAGGCAAAATACAACTGATGAGAAGGATAGAAAGCATACCTCACGGTCCAAAATGATAAGGGTAGCGCTCGCGTATCTCATCCTCCCGCTCCCAGGTAGACTCTCCTGGAGGATGATGCCTCCATGCGACGCACACCAAGGGTATCACCTGGTTCCTCAGAACCTTCTCCCGTCGATCCAGAATCTCCACTGGCTGCTCTGGATAGCTGAGAGAAGGCCCAACCTCTATCTCTGAATGATCGAGCACATGGCTAGGGTCAGCCACGTACCGTCTCAACTGTGATACATGAAATACGTTGTGGATCCCTACTAGTACATGCGGCAAGTCTAGCCTGTATGCAACGTCACCGACTCTTCCGCTGATAACGAAAGGGCCGATAAAGCGCGGGCTAAGCTTCCCGCCTCCACCGAAACGTATCGTACCACGAGTTGGAGATATCCTCAAGAAAACCTGGTCTCCGACCTAATCACAAGCAAGGTCTCAATTAATATAATAAACAAACATGATCAAAAAAATCACAAACAAGGAAACCTAAATCTAATCCTATTCTAATCTGTACCTCAAACTCCAAGGGCCTCCGGTGGCTATCGGCCCAGTGCCGATGTCTGTCCTGCGCCACGTGAAGTCTGTCCCTGATGAGCTTCACCTTCTCGACCACATCAACAACCATCAATGGCCCCAGTAAAGCTCGCTCACCAACATCATCCCAGGATAAGGGTGTACGGCACCTACGCCCGTACAGAGCCTCGAAAGGCGACATCTCAATGCTGGCCTGGAAACTATTATTGTAGGCAAACTCCACAAAATGAAGATGATCATCCCAAAAACCTCCAAAGTCCAGGACGCACGTCCGCAGCATATCCTCAAGGGTCTGAATGGTTCGCTCTGACTGTCCGTCCGTCTGGGGGTGGTATACAGTACTAAACTTGAGCTGAGTGCCCAAGCTGGTCTGTAGACTCCTCCAGAAATGGGAAGTAAAACGGCTATCCCGATCTGAGACGATGCTGATCGAAACTCCGTGGATCCTGACTATCTGCCGCATATACAACTCCGCCAGCCTCTCTGTAGACGTACCCACCTTGAATGGCAAGAAGTGGGCCGATTTGGTCAATCTGTCAATGATGACCCAAATCGCGTCTTTTTCTCCTGGAGTACGCGGCAATCCTGAAACGAAGTCCATCGTGATATGCTCCCATTTCCACTCGAGAATGGGCAGCGGCTGCAACAATCCACCGGGCCTCTGTCTCTCTGCCTTGACCTTCTGACAGACCAAACTCCTAGCCACGAAGCGAGCCACCTCCCGCTTTATCCCTGACCACCAAACATGCTCCCTCAGATCTCGGTACATCTTGTTGTCACCCGGGTGTATAGAGTACTGAGATCTGTGGGCCTCCTGCATAACCTGCTCTCTGAGATCTCCACTGGGCACACATAACCTGGAACCGTGCCTCAAGGCACCATCCTCTGCAATAGAAAACTCGCCCTCCAGCAATCCTGCTTGAACCTGCTCTCGGAGATACCGCAGAGCAACGTCCTCAAACTGTGCTGACTTGATCCTCTCCACCAAGTCTGACTGAATCTGCATCCCCCATAGCTGCATCTGCACTCCGTGCACGATCACCTCAATCCCAAGGCTCTCCAAGTCGGTAAGCAAATGCCGATCCATGGTCAAACCCATAGCTGTCGGATACCTACTCAAGACATCGACAACCATGTTGGCCTTCCCTGGATGATACTGCAGTACAATGTCGAAGTCTTTTATCAACTCCAACCATCTGCGCTGCCTCATGTTCAACTCCTTCTGAGTGAACACATACTTTAAGCTCTTGTGATCTGTGAAGATCTCCACCCTCTCACCATACAGATAATACTTCCACAGCTTCAGAGCAAATATCACTGCAGCCAGCTCCAGGTCGTGGGTAGGGTAGTTCTTCTCATGGTGACGCAATTGCCTGGAAGCATAGGCAATCACCTTCCCGTGCTGCTGCAACACACAACCCAGCCCCTTCTCTGAAGCATCACTATAAATAGTGAAACCACCCGATCCTGAAGGTAATGTCAGAATCGGAGCTGTCGTAAGCCGCTTCTTCAACTCATCAAAAGCTGTCTGACACTCTTCTGACCAAACGAACTCGACATCCTTCCGGGTCAACCGAGTCAACGGCTCTGCAACCCGAGAGAAATTCTGCACAAATCTTCGATAATACCCTGCTAGCCCCAGGAAACTCCTGATCTCTGCAACTGAAGTGGGCGCTGTCCATGCCTCAACTGCTACAATCTTCTTGGGGTCAACTGAGATACCACCTCCAATCACCACATACCCCAAAAAGTCCACCCGATCCAAGAAGAACTCACACTTGGAGAGCTTCCCGTAAAGCTGCTCCTTCCTGAGAGTCTCCAGCACGATCCTCAAATGCTCCTCATGCTCCTCCTCAGTCTTGGAATATACCAAGATGTCGTCAATAAACACCACCACAAACTGATCCAGATACTGGTGGAACACCTTGTTCATAAGGTTCATAAACACTGCTGGTGCATTGGTTAGCCCAAACGGCATAACCAAAAACTCGAACAGCCCGTACCGCGTCCTAAAAGCGGTCTTGGGAATATCCTCCCTCTTCACCTTCACCTGGTGATATCCCGACCTTAGATCAATCTTGGAAAATACCCGAGCTCTGCTCAACTGGTCAAATAGATCGTCAATCCGCGGCAGTGGGTATTTGTTCTTGATCGTGAGGTTGTTGAGTGACCTATAGTCAATACACATGCGTATTGACCCATCCTTCTTCGGCACAAACAACACTGGTGCACCCCATGGCGACGAACTCGAGCGGATGAAGCCCTTGTCCTGTAGCTCATCCACCTGCTTCTTCAGCTCCACCAGCTCGCTGTTATTCACCCGATAGACATGCTGAGAGATGGGTTCTGCTCCTGGAACCAAGTCTATCGAGAACTCTATGTCCCTGTTCTGGTGGCAGTCCCGACAACTCCTCTGGGAAAACATCTATATAATCTGCTATCAAGGGGTGTGGAATCGTCTGCTCCTCGACCAAGACTCCAGAGAAGACTCCGCTGCTCTGCTCTGCCTGACGTCTGGAGTACTCGAACTCTGGCTCCCCCGGTGCTCTGAAGAGAACTCTACCCCCTCTGCAATCAATGCTGGCGTGGTGCCTGCTCAACCAATCCATGCCTAGTACTATATCGTAGTTTGGCAATGGTATTATGAGCAGGCTCACCTCCAACTCACGGCCTCCCAAAATCACTCTCCGACTCTTACAAACATCACTCACGAGGATAATGCCACCCCTGGTCGTGATCTTGTAAGTCCTAGGCAATGATTCAGCTATGATACCGTGTCTAATCACAAAAGATACTGATATGAAGCTATGCGAAGCACCGGAATCTAATAATACAAATGCTGGACTGTAGTCGAGAAGAATCGAACCTGCGATCAGCTCTCCTATGACCTCCGCATCCTCTGCTGCCATGGCGAAAGCTCGCCCCTGCTGGCCTCCCCTGGCCTGCTGCTGGTGCTGGACGAACCTCTGCTGCTGCGTCGGCAGGGCTGGTCCCCTCTGCTGGCCTGCTGGAGCTCTGACTCCTCCTCCCTGGGCTGCTCGTCCCATACGGTACTCCCTCATCTGGTGGTCTGCTGAGCCACACACCATGCACTGGCCCAGCCTCTTCTGGCACTCATTGAAGATGTGCCCAGGCTTCTTGCAGTAGGCACAAGTGACTCCCGGTCTCTGACCCTGCTGGTGCTGTCTCGGCTGCTGCTGCTGAACTGGCCTCTGCTGGATCGGCTGCGGCTGAAACTGCCTCAGCTGCTGATGCTGAAAGTAGGACCTCTTGGCCTGGCCCCCGCTGCTGCTGTCTCCAACTGGGTCTCTCTCCATCTTAAGCCTAAGCTCAAGATCATCCTTTGCCAATAGGGCTCCTGTCAAGATCTCCTCGAACGTAGCATCCTGATTGCCCTTGGTCAAGGACTTGACCTCCTTGACTAGACCCTTCCGAAACCTCTGTGCCTTCGCCGTCTCGCTCAAGCCCTCTACAAACCTGCCGAGGCGGCCAAACTCCTCTGCATACTCCTCCACCGAGAGACTCCCCTGGACAAGGCTCTCGAACTGCGACTCCAAGGCTCCGAGTGCTGAATCTGGGAAGAACTTCTTCTTGAAGAAGCCCTTGAACTGCTCCCAAGTCTGCCCAGGTACCCCCACCCTGGGGTATGACTGATACCAGGTGCGAGCAAGATCTCGCATCCGGCTAGCTGCGGCCTCGATCTGAAGATCTGCTGGAATCCTGGCCAAGCGGAAGATCTCCTCTATATGCTCGATCCACTCATCGGCATATAGGATCCCCTTTGTCCCCAGAAAGTCTCTGGAGCTCATCTTCTGAAGCTGCTCGATCCCCGGTATCCTCGGCAGCTGCACCACTGGTCCAGCTTGTAGAAGCATGGAAAATATCAGAATAATGGTCCATACGGCTCCGGATACGAAGCCCATGCGGCTCATATGGGAGCTGTCTTATACAGTTCAAAGGAAGACTCTCCGTCTCATGCGGCTCGAGAGTGTATGCGGTTCAGCAGGAATATGCGGCTCGATCGATGCCACGTGTCCCCCTGTGATCCTTCCCTACAGCTGGCCCTTTGAATAGTGGCCTCATTTAATGCTTTGACACGATTTGACGACTGTGGCGGCTCTGGCATAAAGTGTCATAATGGCTCTGCCATAATGACAGACGCTTCGGGAAAAGAAGAAGATCTCTGACCCAATCCGTCAGAAATCCTAGGTTGCCACGTGGCAAATCTCATGCGGCTTAAATAGAGAACAGCTTCATGCGGCTCACTGAGAAGTCACCCTATATGACTAGCAGAAATTAGCCATATGCGGCCTACTGAGAGCTCAGCCCCTGCGGCTCAATACAACGCTAGCTCATGCGGCTCGCAAAGACTATGCATATGCGGCTCATTGAGAGTTCGTTCCCTGCGGTTCGATGAAGCATTGTCCTATGCGGCTCACGAAGAGTATCTCCCTGCGGTTCAAGTGTTGCCCATCCTATGCGGCTCTGGCAGGACACACAATCAAAACACGTGGCATCGGATCAATCAACAATTTAACCGAATCTCAACAAATATATTTGACATCATCATCATAATTACTGAGATCAAGGCATATCATTTATCATCAAGCCAACGGGACACATGGCGAGCAATCGGATATTGGTAGAATCCATCATGGAGATTTAAAGCAGTTAACATTAATTGCTCACAAGATTCGGTGCTATCCTCATTAATGGCCGAGATTCATTGTAATCAGGATCAAGGGTTCAGATAGATTGAAGGAGCACCGATATTCTAAACAAATGATCATTAGCAAACCCTAATGATCATACCCCACTCTTATAAATAGCCAGCATCATTTCTTTGCACAAGGGACCGGCAACAAAAAAAATAAAAATATACAGAGTCAGAGAGAGAATACACAGAGAGAGAGAGAAGCCAGGAGAGCAACAGAGGAGCAAAAAGAGCCTTTTTTCGTCAACGCCAACCATCTTTTTACAAGGAGCCAAGGCTGCATACCGATCGTCTAAGGAGTAAGGCAGGGCTGCCGTCGCCTTTCCGAGCCTCTATCGTCACCCCCCAGAATCTAAAATAAACAATTGTACTTAGATTGCTGTACCTAGGTTTTCGTCCCTAGGCTTTCTTTGTACAAACGAGTTTGTATTGTGAGTCTAAGTTCAGTCCTCCGATAATTGTTCTGTACTTTTACAATCAATGGCAAACAGAGCTGTGGCTGTCGTGATGGCCAACTCGATGCCCCTGTCCTGTCGAGCCTGCTGTCTGTCCATGAACTGCTGGAAATATGCGAACATCTGAGCTGCGTCCACATATCCTGGAGGCGGTGGCTGCTGAAAAGGATCCTCTGGAATGACCGGGTCCTGCCTCCGAGCCGGTGGAGGCATACGCCCTGCTGCTACTGCCAAGGTCTCAATACGAGCAGAGGTGGCAGAAGCTGCAGTCCCCTGGCCTCGCCGTACTGGCTGAGAGGTAGCAGTCCCCTCTATAGCATCCTCATAAATGGCACGCTGCGATCTAGTCTCTACCATCCTGAAGATAGACAAACAAGAGTATCAATTTCTGAGAAAGAAGCGAAATCACAAAGGCGGACAATTATAATTCAAAGGATCAGCTGACAAAAAGGATTTAGATGGCAATAAAAGAAAATTTTCTAAAGTGATTGAGTACCTTAAAATTAATGTCCTATATCCTACTGCAGGCCGTAGTGATACTCTAATTCAAACACGGGCCCCGCGGTCAAAATAGATTCGAACTCAGCGGCACCAAACCCAGGCAATAATCCTCCCGAAATAACAGCCCCCGTCGCGACAGATGAGACCCGAGAAGTAAGAAGAGAGGTCCAGGAGCTCCGTGCCATGTTTCATGCCCGAGAAAACGCTCAAGATCTCAGAATGCGGCAACCATACCTTGCTGAGTGGAGGGATGTTCCATTCCCACCAAGATATAAGCCGTTCAACATCAACCCATATGATGGCAAAACCTCAGCAAGTCGGTACATCACTTACTTTGAGGTCACCACCGACCATCTGCCCCATGAAGATGCGATCCTCACATGGTTATTCATTGGAGCATTGGAAGGAGTCGCCTTTGATTGGTACCGCAATCTACCGGACAACTGCTTCCATTCCTTCGCCGGCTTCAAGCGCATGTTCTTGGAACGGTTCTATGAAGTAGGACAAGACGTCACTATGTCCACTCTCATGGACGTCGTCCAAGGGGAGAAGGAGTTAACGAGGAACTACATTGAGCGGTTCCGCCAGACCGCCATGAAGCTGTCTTCCGGAAATCCAGATTCTTCTTTGATTGAAATCTGCCAAAAGAGACTGCTTCCAACGATCAGTCTCTGGATGGGCGAGAGTCAATTCAAAGATTAGAAGGCGTTCATCATCAGCGCCACAAGCGCTGAAGAACGACTGAAGAAGGCCCGCCAACTGGGGTTGCACATCTCAGAAGGAGAAAATAAGGGCAAGCGTCTCAACAACGATAATGAGGGTAACCCCTCCAACAATCGGGACAGCAAGGGAAAACAGGCTATGGTGGCCGACACGGCCCAGAAGCCCGAGCCACAGCCAGCAGACAAGCAATGGCCTTAAATCACTTACTCTTTCGAAGATGGCCACGTCAAGACTATCTTCGACATGCTCATACAAGGAGGTAGAATTCAGCTTCCTCCACCAAGGCGGGAGCCTCGGCCGGCTGATCTGGAGAACCCGAAGTTCTGCCATTACTACCGTTATGTACACCACGCTACATATGACTGCTACCAATTGAAACGGTACATCCAAAGCCTCATCGATTCGAACGCTCTGGCCATCGACTTCGAAGAGGTAACCGTAGTAGCTAATATGGTGTCCGTACAATTCGGCAACTTCCCTCCGACGGAGACTCAAGACGGGGTAATCCCCGTCCCTCTCGCGACAATGGAGATCACCAATCTTCCTCCGCCCCGAGAACAAGCTGCTGGTCTAGTACCTCTCACCACCTCACGAGGAGAGGTCATGTGGGTCCATCCAGACTTGGTGTCAGAAGTGACTCGGCCCACACCATCTCCCACCAACAAAAAGAGTAGAAAAATCAAGACCTGCCGCACAGTTTCAGCAGACAACGAGGAAGCTACAGCCGTCGTCACGCGGTCCGGAGCGCAATCCCAACCTGTGGTTGATAGTCCAGCTGAAAATCATCAACCCACTGCAACTGATGCTCTGGGACCGGCTCAGCCTTCGACGACCGATAAGCCTAGGCCGAAGGAGACTCGCTTCGACAAATCTCTCCGAAAGGACGCAGCCCAAGGGCTAGAGAGGCCCTACAACTTTGACATCTTAGCACAATTGGCTAACACTCCGGCCAAATTGTCATTATATGAACTCCTGAGGCTCTCCAAAGATGTTCGTATTGCATTGAGCGAAGCACTCCAAAATGTCGATGCCTATCTCACTCAATCTAACCTCACTGGGGAGGACTCACCCATGGATCTCCAAGATAGTGCCTGCACGGGAGCAATGCCCAACATCGTCTTCACTCCGTAGGACATGCTCATCAAAACCAACCTACATGATCGCCCGCTATACTACACGGGATACATCGGCGACGTGAAGGTGAATCGGATGCACATTGATCCTGGCTCTTCCATAAGCATCATCCCGAAAGGTCTGCTACATCATCTCCGCATCCCAATGCATCGCCTAACACCTACAAGCACCGCCATCAGCAGTTTCAATTCGGGCAGGAGCTACCCTATCGGGAAGATTCGTCTGAAGTGTCAGATTGGCGATCTCCAATCCGAGGTCACCTGCTACGTCATAGATGCAGACACTTCTTACAACATCCTCTTGGGGCGCCCATGGATACACGATTATATGATCATGTCTTCTACGCTACACCAGTGTTTCAAATATGTCGACAAATACGGCTTCATGAAGACAGAGTTTGCTGACATCGATCCCTTCAAAGGGGTCGAATCTTACTACTCGGACTCCTGTTTATACGAAAAGTTGAAGAGGCACCTGGATGAAGGAGACGCACAAGCTCATACTAAGACAGCCACGGGATCAGAAGGACCCCTGACGATCCACCTCAAAGCTCGCAAACCGGGCAAGTCTGCACCCCTCACCGCCACTCTGTGGAAGGACGCGATCATCCTCTCGGCGCAAGAGGAGCAGAGGATAATCCGGCTGCCTAGATCCAGCCAAGTGCCGAGACCCACAACGGAGCCACTAACCATCAAGTTACCAAGAGTCAGTCAACCACAAACAGAGAAGATCAACCCCTCGGACAGGCCATTGACAATACGCCTTCCCAAGAAAGATTGTCGCTTCGATGCAAGGTCTGACACTTCCAGCGAACCAGCCACTCCTCGCTCCACATCGAATGCCAAACTGGGGGTCGCCAGTCTGCCAACGACTCCACGCTCTGCTCCATCAACTGGACCACTGACAATCAAGCTTCCTAGGTCGTCCTCTCAGTCTTTGGTCACACAGGGGGTAGCCGAAGAGGAACCGGAGCTAGCCAAGTATGTGGCCGCCCACACTAATGTCCCCTCCGCTGATGATGTAATCCCCCTAGAAAAGATACCTTACTTCATCAATAAAGGGTTATCTTTGAACTACACCGAGCTCAATAAGCTATGTACGATGTATGCTATGGAACACGGTATAGGCGCTCACCTACGCATACAGGTGACAAATATGTACACCGCAATCCAGCTTACTCCAGTAGAAGACGCTTACCGAATACACAAGGGAGGAGATCATCCAGTCATCTTCGGCCGGACGAACAACCCTCATCCCCGCACCATAGAAGAAGTCGACCTCGGGTCAGATACCGAAAGACTGCCTCTGTATCTCTATAGCCCTCAATCCAAATATCTCATGCAGAAACAGGGGTATGATCTAGAGACTACGCCAGGATTGAACTATGGCACTGGGCGACGATTACCTTTGAAGCTGCCAGTCCCGGCGAGTAAACCACGGAACTACTATAACAAAACTCGATGCGGGTTGGGGTATGTAACGCCTACTACGACCCCGGAAAGTTCAGATGAAGAATACGATTGGCAGTCACATTCAACCGGATCACCAACTTCCGACTCAGATACCAGCATCGGAGATGTGTTCAGACAAGTCATGTCAGTCAACATGACGTTCGCCGACGCTTATGAGGAAGACGAAGACATCCCCGAAATCCTCGAGCTAGAGCCATGGGCCCAGCAATTAGACGCGCAATGGGAAAAGCAATTCGAACTGAGAGAACCTCCTACTGAAGATAAGGTCATACAAGTGAATCTCGACAGCGAATCTTCTCCAAAACCGATCTTCATTAGTGAAAGCCTAACCAACGAAGAACGAGAGTCACTGTTAGAACTTGTCAGAGAGTACATTGATGTGTTCGCCTGGAGCTTTGAAGACATGCCAGGGTTAAATTCTGACATCGCTCTTCATAAACTCAATATTCGTCCAGATGCGAAGCCAGTCAAACAACAACAGCGACGCTTCCGCCCAGGCATCATGGACGCGATCGAAGCTGAAGTCAACAAACTAATAGCCAGCGGCTTCATTCGTGAGGAGCAACATTCCGATTGGGTCGCCAATATAGTACCTGTCCTCAAGAAGAATGGGAAAATTTGAATCTGCATCGACTTTCGTAACCTGAACGAGGCATGTCCCAAAGATGAATTCTCCCTTTCTATCACAGACATCATGATCGACAATACCTGCGGCTTTGAGCGCATGTCATTCATGGATGGCTTCTCGGGATACAACCAAATCAAGATATCTCCCAACGACAAAAAGTATACATCATTCCAAACACCGATTGGCACGTACTGCTACACAGTCATGCCTTTCGGTTTAAAGAATGCTGGCGCCACATATCAAAGAGCTATGAGCATCATCTTCAGAGACCACTTACGCAAGACGGTGGAGTGCTATATTGATGATATAGCCGTCAAGAGCCGTAGCAAAGGAGACCATCTGCAGGATCTAAGGATGGTATTCGACCTAATGCGGACACATAATTTGAAGATGAACCCTACGAAGTCCTTCCTGGGCGTATCCAGCGGGAAGTTCTTAGGCTTCATCATCACTGCAAAGGGTATCCATGTAGACCCCGAGAAGACAAAAGCAATCATGGAGATGGGTCCCCCGAGAAATCTTCGCGAACTCAGAGGCCTTCAGGGAAGGTTAGCTTACATCAGAAGGTTCATTTCCAACCTCTCTGGACGATGCCGACCATTTATGCACCTCATGAAGAAAGAAGTCTCATTCGTATGGGACAAAGAATGCCAGCGTGCTTTCGATAGCATCAAAGAATATCTGTCAAATCCTTCGGTCTTGGTGGCCCCAGTCCCTGGAAAACCATTTCTGCTCTATGTACGAGCAATAGAACACTCATTCGGTACTCTGCTGGCACAGAATAACGATGCAGGCCATGAACAGGCCATATATTACCTCAGCCGAATGATGATTGGACCAGAGCACCGATACACCGCTGTAGAGAAGGAATGCCTCGCCCTGGTGTTCGCCATTAAGAAAATGTGACACTATGTCACCGGACAAACGATACATGTGGTCTCACGAGTCAACCCTCTGAGGATCCTCATGACTAAACCAGGGGCACTCAGCTCTCGACTCGCTACATGGGCAATATTGCTATCCCCTTATCATATGATCTTCGTCCTCCAAAAGGCAGTCAAAGGTCAAGCCCTGGCAGATTTCTTGGCAGCCCACCCAGGCTCGGAGTCTTCCAGGATATACGAAGAGATCCCAGATGAGGTCGCCGACTCACATGCAACCTCTCACGAGAATATATGGCGAATGTTCTTCGACGGCGCGTCAAGGACCGGACCTAAAGGCAATATAGTTGTCGGAGTCGGGGTAGTGCTAATCTCTCCTTCCGGATTGGTAATTAACCGCGCTTATTCCCTCACTGAACCCTGCTCTAACAATGTGGCCGAGTACAACGCTCTGGTCTTTGGCCTCCAACTTGCAAGAGAGCTGGAGGTAGAATACCTTGAAGCATACGGCGATTCCCAACTAATCGTCAATCAGATCCGGGGTTCGTACGAGGTCCGCCATGAAGACATGATCCCTTATCATCAAATAGCGATTAATATCATCTCGGCATTTGAGGGGTTCTTCATCGAGCACGTCCCCAGACTCCAAAATATTGAAGCCGATGCCCTAGCTGGTCTCGCCGCTTCCCTAGCAGTTCCGAATTATGATCGGCAATCAGTGGAAGTGATAGGCCATGAACTGGTCTGTCCCAAAAATAATGTGCAATTTGTCGTAAGTTATTCTGCACAGATGATCGATAACGCCCCAGATTGGAGACAACCATTGATCGACTTCGTCGTCTACGACATCCTGCCTGAGAACCCAAAGGAAGCTACTTCCATCAGAAGGCGTTCCCTCAGATTCTTCTATGATACAGAGACGAAAATGCTGTATCGCCGCTCCTACGATGGATTACTGCTTCGGTGTCTATCAAACGCAGAAGCCAAAGAAGCCGTACGAGAAGCCCATAACGGTGTTTGTGGGGCCCACTAACCCAGCCCGAAACTGTAAGACCGCCTTCGCCGAATGGGCTACTATTGGCCCACAATGGTGGCAGACGCGATAGATTATGCTAGAAAGTGCAAAGCTTGCCAAGTCCATGCGGACTTCATCCACCAACCCTCCGAATTTTTACATCTGACAGTGGCATCCTGGCCATTCGAAGCATGGGGAATAGATATCATTGGTCCAATCACCCCACCTTTCTCCCGAGGATATCGCTTCATACTTGCGATCACTGATTACTTCTCTAAATGGGCGGAAGCTGTCCCACTCGCAGAAGTCAAGACTTCAAACGTGATCAGCTTCCTTAAAACCACGTCATCTACCGCTTTGGACTGCCCCGAAGGATCATCCATGATAATGGTCCGCAGTTTACAAGCCACGTATTCTATCGGTTTTACGATAAGCACCGTATTCAGAATATCGCCTCGACGCCGTACAACCCGGTAGCAAATGGGTTAGCAGAGACGTTCAACAAAACAATCATCAAACTGCTCAAGAAGTTCGTCTCCTCCAACAAGCGCGACTGGAACGAGAAGCTCGGCGAGTGCTTATGGGCTTATCACACTACGGTCCGTACAGCCACCGAAAATATGCCATTCTCCCTAGTATACGGGAGTGAGGCAGTCCTCCCCTTGGAGACACAGATCCCCTCACTACGTGTCGCCCTCATCCATCAATTGACAACCGATGATAACTACCGACGTCGACTGCAAGAGTTAAAGGCCTTAGATGAAAAGTGCCTCCTAGCTCAGCAAAGGATCGAGCTATACCAAGCACGCATCTCAGGAGCCTTCAACAAGAAGGTCAAAATCAGAACATTCCAGGTAGGCGATCTCGTCTTGGCAGTCCGGAGGCCAATGGTCATGACTCACAAGACCGCCGGCAAATTCCAGCCAAAGTGGGAGGGTCCGTTTATCATTGAGACGGTATTCTCCAACGGTGCTTACCGCCTTGCAAAGCAAAACGGAGACTTGCTCATGCTGCCCGTCAACGGCAAGTTCCTGAAGAAATATTATGTCTAAACGACATTCGCTACAAAGTCTTTGAGTCATGTACCCGCTGGTACCATTGAACTCACACCCTCAGCATTTCAGATTATCGACTCATGTACCGGCTGGTGCCACTGAACTCACACCCTCAGCATTTCAGATTATCGAGTCATGTACCCGCTGGTACCACTGAACTCACACCCTCAGCATTTCAGATTATCGAGTCATATACCGGCTGGTACCACTGAACTCACACCCACAACATTTCAAGATCATCGAGTCATGTACCTGCTGGTGCCCCTGAACTCACCCCTACATCCCCTTCAGATTATCGAGTCATGTACCCGCTGGTGCCGCTGGACTCCCGCTTTCTCAACATGTTAATTTACCAAGTTATGTACCCGCTGGTGCCTCTGAACTCACATTCCGGTCACTCTTTCAGATAGTAAGTCACGTATGATTATACCTCTGAACTTTCTTCCCGGAAGAGATCCTCCCTCATGATCCAATACCCGCACTCCCAGTACACAAAAAGGGTAATCGATCCACAAATTTTCGAAAACGGACATGTCCTCATTACCTCTGAGTCGTTTTCACTTCCACCAAAAACAAACCGCCCCTCACATAGAACTTCCACGTTCTCCTACCTCTGAGTCGTTCTATGTACCCCCTCTTCATTGAGCCCACTCCTGCCATGTCATGATTACCTCTGAGTGGGAAGGCTCTGTCGAAGAAATCTTCATGCTTGCCATGTCCACATTACCTCTGAGCAAGTATGTCGGTCTCCTTTTCGACCTATTATCTGTACCCACAACCGGAGTACGACAAGGATAATAGGTCCACAAATGTCCGCTGTTGACCACGAATATCTTCCGTGAAACCTCCCCTGCCATGTCCTTATTATCTCTGAGCAGGAAGATTCCACGGTAAAACCCTCATGCTTGCCATGTCCTCATGACCTCTGAGCAAATATGCTGGTTTTCCTTTCACCCTATTATCTGTATCCCGAACCAGGGTACGCCAAGGATAATAGGTCCACAAATATTCCTTTGCTAAGCTTCTTAGCATAAATCCACTACCCCACCATGCCCCGGGAGCCCAGCTGCTCTACGACATTCCTTTTTTTTAAGCACCGAGAACATCCATGACCACTTTGCCACCGCTGTTCCGGACATCCTGTCCAAACTTGTTATCGGTACCTAAAACCTAGGTACGCCTAGGATAACAGGTCCATAAATAAATCCCCCAGCAAGTCCAATTCCACAGACGCCACAAGTACAAGAAAGAGATGATGAGTTGAAACAGGCTCATTTATTCAAAATTCAATGTACCACTTCATTTGGGATCAAATCCCTTACAAAGAAAAAAAAGAAGAGAAAACAAAGAAAACAGACAGCTGATCACTGCTCTGGGGCACATAAAGCCCTGAGACGGTCTGTCAGCAAAACAACCCACCGCTCAAACCTCTGGGAGGCTCGACGCTCTGCCTCGTGGGTCAGCACCGCCATATCCTCCAGATGAGCGTGAGCCTGCCAGTTATCCTCAAATTTCTTAAAATCCCGCTCCAGGTTATCGGAAGATCGGGAAACCTTCTCGGCCTCCCGAACGATCGACTCCTGCTCCGCCTGAGCAGCCTCCAGCTCTGACTCTAAGAAGGCCAATTGCCTCTGGAGTCCAAGAATCCGCCCCTTCGTATCAGCAATTCCACGAGAAGCGGACTCTTCCCGAGCACGGCAAGCCTGACTCCTGCGACCCAGCTGGTCATACGAAGTGGAGAACTTATCCAGGTCCTCCCGTACAACTGGCCCAGCAGTATCTCGGGCTAGCTTAATCCTATCCCGAGCAGCAATGAGGAAGCCACGCTCCTGCTCAATCGCAGCAGGCAAGCCCGCCTGTCGTATCGCCAGTAGTTGGGTCACAAGCAGATCAGCTTCTGTCAGCTTAGGTTCCAGCAGTGCAGCCAACCCCACCCCGCCAGGAAGGGACTTCAAGGTTGCAATTTGACCCTGAGCGCACCGGAGAGATAGAGAAAATGGGGTCCCCCGTCCTATGGCAGCGTCTACGCCCCTTGTCAAATGACGATAGAAGCTGTCGACCACGTCCTGCGTCACCTCGTTCAGAGTCTCCGTGGAGGCCGGTGTCAGCGGGAGTGTGGCTGGCAGCACTGAAAAAGATACAACAGAATCTGCCGCCCCTGCCACAAGAGAAGCAAACTCCGCACGAAAGGATGCTTGAACAGCGGCCAACTCCTCTTCGGCAGCCTGCAGAATTTAAATACTCGGTAGGGTCGAGAGGTCAGTCTCCGGAGCCGTATAATCTGCGGAGGATGAGGCAGAGACCATCGCCAATTCCATTCCCATTTGCCTAGAGCTGACGGAAGGCCCCTCGACATGAGACGGCAAAGGAGAGGGAACGCTCCTTCCTCCCATATCACGGCAGACCGAGCCTTCCCCAAGAACATCCACGGCGGGAAGTAAAGGGTCAAGACCTGCAGGGCCAAGGCAACCATGAATCGATTCGACCCGGAGGATATGTTAATAGAGCAAATAAGCCCCCTCACTAGTCAATATCTGGCTTATCTTACCAGTTGAGGAGTGTGGAGGCCGAGGTTCGCCGGCAGCCACCGTAGCCTCTTCACCAACAGCTTCCGAGTCAGGTATAACAGACTCCTCCCCCCTTGCGTCCTCGGGAGGGGATGCACCGAGATCAACGGTGCCTTGCTGAAGATCAGCGGTCTCGGAGACGGGTCCCTGGAAACCTTCGTCACCCCGGGCCGAGACCTCTGCAACCTGGGAGCTTCCAGCCGCCGCTGAGAGAGCCCCCGCAGAAAGGACCGCTGCACACATGTCGCTAATCAAAGCAGCAAGGGCCGGATCAGCTTCAGGGGTAGTAGACAATTCAGGAGAGGCCGGTTCGTCGGGCACCTACAAAGAAAAGTGATTAAGTTATATCTCCAAGAGAAAAGAAAACTACAACAAAGAGATGGCTATAACTTGGTCTTACCTCCGGAATAGCGTCTGTATCTTCACCCCACTCGGTAATAAGTAATCCGCGAGACCTAACGGCAGCTCTCTTCAAGGAAAAGGTCGCTCTACCGTCAGAAGACTCGTGTCTGACTCGTTTACGCGAGGAACCAGGCACAGCCGAAGGCTGTTCTTCTCTCACTACTTCCTCTTGTACAGTAATCAACGGATCTTCCGCCAGTTTATCGGGTGTGGGAAGCGGTTGATCCGTTACTTCTTCACCCCCACCAGAAAGGGAGTCTTCGCTATCATGATCATCCTCCTCCTCAGCCGACTTGGAAGGTTCTGATTCAGGAAGGGGAATCTGGAGCGCCAGTTGCTTTCTAGCCTTAGCCCCCTTGGGCTTCTCCTCTAAACCGGTACCCACGATGAAACTGGTACTCGGATCGAAGTTAACAGGAGGCTTGTTCGCCATAACGTGATACAAAGCAGCCACGTACAAAATTTCCCTCGGCACCTTAGCATCAGGAACCGAGAAGCTGGCCCGAGTATGATAAGCGTCATAATAATTCCACGCTCGGACGCCATCAAGAACGCTGCTTTCAAAACCCAAACAAGGGTTGGGACAATCAAGGAACAACTGGCTATAACCAAATTGGTAGGAAAACCTACTAGGTAGGTAAGGCTCCAAGTACACACTATCTCGGTTGCGATAAACCAGATGCGCGGGGCGGATATTGCGCAACCAAGCAAGCATATCCGGAGATAGAAAGTGAGAAGGCCCGGTACCGTCAAGATGTACCTTCCTCACGTCCTCATCAGAAAAGGAAGGAACAAACACAAAGAAGTCACACCCATCCACCCTCGCCAGCGCCCTTCGACAAGCTGGCATAGTGTTGTATTTCCAAGACCGGCAATGGCATTTGAAGAGGAAAGCGTCTTCATCCGTAGCATCTTCCGCTATCCCGAGACTCATCAAAGACCTGTAGTGCATCGCCAACCACCCCATCAAGTAGTGGAAAGGCAGTTCTACGCGCTCAAAATCCAAAGTCTTCTTGCGAGCAATAACCTTGGACGAGAATGTTCGAAGACCATGGTGTATGCTGCACACCATAGCAGGAAGGAGGGCCAGTCTAACTCCGAATACTAGTTTAACGGCAGGGAGGATGAAATGACGACCAATCCTCTCGATAGAACCTGCTCCTCCCGAGACTACGCAGTTCCGTAGCCATATCATTAAAAATTCAGCCAGAAACGCATCTTTTCAGGCAAGAAATGAGGAGGTCCAACCCTATCAACATGAACACTCCTCACCACTCGATCAGTGAAACGAGGAACGGACACGAAGAAATTGTACCCGTCCACCCTCGCCAGCATCCTCCGATACGCCGGCATGGTACTACATTCCCAAGGCTGGTGGTGATACTTGAAAAGAAATGCGTCATCATCTGTAACGCCATCTCCCGTCCCAGGCCTCATCAAGGACTGATAATACAGCAATAGCCATCCCAACAAGTAATGATAAGGCAATTCTACACGTTCAAAATCCATTGCCACGTCACGAGCAATGACCTTGGACGAGAAGACGCGGAGACCATGCTGAATACTGCACACCAAGGTAGGAAGAAGAGCCAGCCTGACCCCAAAGGCCAACTTCACGACAGGAAGAATGAAGTGACGACTGATCCTCTCAATAGAGCCTGCCCCTCCTAAGACCACGCAGTTGCACAACCATACCATTAGAAACCCGGCCAAGAGTGCCTTCTCTGACAACCGCCGGGTACCATAACAAAAGTAGCTGAAGGAGTCAATCTGGCTCCCGAACTGGTCACTTTTAGACTTCGACCTCTTAGCGGTCGAAACCGAGGCCTCTACTTCCCTAGGAGTTAAACGATCTCGGGAAGTAACCCGGCTAGCCGCGCTGAATTTGAAAAGGTACGCGACCCAAGATTTAGTATGGGGAGAGTCCCCTTCCGAGCTATCATTTTTCTGGATAGTCGTCCGGTGACAGGTGCTATGATGGCATAATAGTTCTTGATACACGGCGACGAAACCGGGGAATCATCGATCCAAATCTTGGAGCTCCTCATTCGTCGGAGTATACACTTCGAAGGGTTCATCCCCCAGGGGAGCTTGAAGACCGCATACATCTCGTGAAGAACGAGCCCCAATTCTCCAACAGGGGTGAAAAAGGTCCCCGTCCGATGATTGTACATCTCCAGAAGGGCCATAAACAGTGCCTTATTAACGGGCAACCCGTGGCTGGTACCCCGGATAGCATCATAAAGGTTGACTCCCCGCAAAAACTCTTCGTACTTCCGCAGAATCCATGAGGTCAGATTAGCCCACGGGGGAATGGGATGTAACCAGCTCGGCAGTACCAACCTGCCAATAGGATAGGACCCTTTGCGAGCAAGCTGACTCAGGAAGATATTAGCCTGGAAGAATGAAAAGTTAGGACCGGGAGTGTTGATGAAGGTACCCGAAACTAATCCCATCACGGACCGACTGGCCGGATCTTTGACCGTGCGTACTGACCCAGTGGCTCTGTTATAACGGATGTTACCAACAAACATCCCTGGTCGGGGTGGAGTGAGGGTGTCCGGCATCTGCCTATCCAGAACGATCATATTGAACCACTCGAAAGGGAAATGGCGCTTCATAATAGGGATGTGAATTGGCATCCCGTCCAGGTCAAAATCCTAACTCTCGGAAACATCCAGCACTCGGGAGTTTTCTATGACCAACGCATCCCCAAAGAGGAAAACCGGTTTCAGATACTTCCCATCAGACTGCCCGGAGCTCATCATATCACCAAGGAATTGAAAAGATTGAACCCTGATAGCATTTAGTCGCTCCAAAGGTTCGTCAACAAGTAGCTGTTCGGACACTTGACGAACTAAGTCATCCCGGTGTACGCCCGAGGCAAACTGACGGGAGCCTACCATAAGTTCTCCCGCAGGATTCACGGGCAGATTCACTGAAGAAGAGGCAAAAGAAACAAAGTCAAAAAAGATAGCTGAAACACAAAACTACATGATGCTTATGCGGCTCAGTATAGCCTCATGCGGCTCAGTTTAAAAGGGTTTGAACAGATTAGTCTAAGTGAGCTTATGCGGCTCAGTTTGAAAGAGCCCCTGCGATCCAGAGCGAATAAGCTTATGTGGTTCCATTCGAAAGGAACTCATGCGGCTCAGTGCGGAGGAATTTATGCGGTTCGAAGGGAGTATATGCGAATATGGTCCGATTTGAATATGCTTATTCGGCTCGAAAAAGCTTATGCGGCCCTGCGAGGATGAGCTTATGTGGTCCAGCGAGGATGAGCTTATGCGGTTCGGTTCGAAATGTGCTTAAACGGCTCAGTTTGAAAGAGTTCATGCGGTCCAAATCCTGATGAAGCTCATGCGGCCTTGATAAAGAAGTAGTTATGCAAACCACTTTCATACGGCTCAAACCTGGGTCATACCCCATACGGCCCGAGCATGAGTCAGACACACAACATGCTTTGGAATATAAGCTCGCGCATAAAATATGCGACGTAGCCATGGCGGTTCATATTAAGGAATCCTACCAGCAATAGGCGGGTGGACGTCAGGGTGAAAAGCAGGCGCGCCAGTCGGCGGAGGAGCCGCCACGTTCGCCGCCGCAGTCGATGAAGACGCGGCCTTCTTGCCCTTCGCAGCCGCAGAGGATGATGCGGCCTTCTTGCCCGCAGCAGCAGCAGCCTTCTTGGGAGCCATTGTCGATCGATGAAGGGAGAAGACGAAGAGCAAAGTCTGCAAACAGGGGATTTGAGCAAAGAAAGAAGGTAAAGGAACCCAAGGGGACTAAAAGACTCTTATTTATAGGCGAAAGAGACCTATAAAATGAACAAACGTCTCGGATGACGCCTCGAATTACGCGCCGCTTCAAAAAATAAAGGCAAAAAACGCTTCGGTCAAGGCATAACCGACCCTTAGGATCCTCTCCCAAAAGACGGCGTTAAATCAAAACGAATCAAGAGCATTTAATGAAGATTTGCACACGTAGTCAGGAACACGTGGCAAAGAGCCTATGCGGACAGATGAATCTATGCGACTGGAACACTTATGCGGCATGAACGGGACCATGCTTCTTATTCAAAGTGTTTCAATTTTGTAAATTGAAAACTTTGAAGGGGGTCCTGTAGAAGCATGGAAAATATCAGAATAATGGTCCATGCGGCTCCGGATACGAAGCCCATGCGGCTCATATGGGAGCTGTCTTATACAGTTCAAAGGAAGACTCTCCGTCTCATGCAGCTCGAGAGTGTATGCGGTTCAGCAGGAATATACGACTCGATCGATGCCACGTGTCCCCCTGTGATCCTTTCCTACAGCTGGCCCTTTGAATAGTGGCCTCATTTAATGCTCTGACACGATTTGACGACTGTGGCGGCTCTGGCATAAAGTGTCATAATGGCTCTGCCATAATGACAGACGCTTCGGGAAAAGAAGAAGATCTCTGACCCAATCCGTCAGAAATCCTAGGTTACCACGTGGAAAATCTCATGCGGCTTAAATAGAGTACAGCTTCATGCGGCTCACTGAGAAGTCACCCTATATGACTAGCAGAAATTAGCCATATGCGGCCCACTGAGAGCTCAGCCCCTGCGGCTCAATACAATGCTAGCTTATGCGGCTCGCAAAGACTATGCATATGCGGCTCATTGAGAGTTCGTTCCCTGCGGTTCGATGAAGCATTGTCCTATGCGGCTCACGAAGAGTATCTCCCTGCGGTTCAAGTGTTGCCCATCCTATGCGGCTCTGGCAGGACCCACAATCAAAACACGTGGCATCCGATCAATCAACGATTTAACCGAATCTCAACAAATATATTTGACATCATCATCATAATTACTGAGATCAAGGCATATCATTTATCATCAAGCCAACGGGACACGTGGCGAGCAATCGAATATTGGTAGAATCTATCATGGAGATTTAAAGCAGTTAACATTAATTACTCACAAGATTCGGTGCTATCCTCATTAATGGCCGAGATTTATTGTAATCAGGATTAAGGGTTCAGATAGATTGAAGAAGCACCGACATTCCAAACAAATGATCATTAGCAAACCCTAATGATCATACCCCACTCTTATAAATAGCCAGCATCATTTCTTTGCACAAGGGACCGGCATGAAAAAGAATAAAAATATACAGAGTCAGAAAGAGAATACACAGAGAGAGAGAGAGAGAAGCCAGGAGAGCAACAGAGGAGCAAAAAGAGCCTTTCTTCGTCAATGCCAACCATCTTTTCACAAGGAGCCAAGGCTGCATACCGATCGTCCAAGGAGTAAGGCAGGGCTGCCGTCGCCTTTCCGAGCCTCTATCGTCACCCCCCAGAATCTAAAATAAACAATTGTACTTAGATTGCTGTACCTAGGTTTTCGTCCCTAGGCTTTTTTTGTACAAACGAGTTTGTATTGTGAGTCTAAGTTCAGTCCTCCGATAATTGTTCTGTACTTTTACAATCAATGGCAAACAGAGCTGTGGCTGTCGTGATGGCCAACTCGATGCCCCTGTCCTGTCGAGCCTGCTGTCTGTCCATGAACTGCTGGAAATATGCGAACATCTGAGCTGCGTCCACATATCCTGGAGGCGGTGGCTGCTGAAAAGGATCCTCTGGAATGACCGGGTCCTGCCTCCGAGCCGGTGGAGGCATACGCCCTGCTGCTACTGCCGAGGTCTCAATACGAGCAGAGGTGGCAGAAGCTGCAGTCCCCTGGCCTCGCCGTACTGGCTGAGAGGTAGCAGTCCCCTCTATAGCATCCTCATGAATGGCACGCTGCGATCTAGTCTCTACCATCCTGAAGATAGACAAACAAGAGTATCAATTTATGAGAAAGAAGCGAAATAACAAAGGCGGACAATTATAATTCAAAGGATCTGCTGACAAAAAGGATTTAGATGGCAATAAAAGAAAATTTTCTAAAGTGATTGAGTACCTTAAAATTAATGTCCTATATCCTACTGCAGGCCGTAGTGATACTCTAATTCGAATACCACTACACTTCTAGTCTAGACCTGCATGGGCCACCACTAAAAACATGTCACGACCCGCACCCACTGTGAGGGTACGAGAACGTAACTACGTCCAGCCTACGCCGCAGTGTCGGCGGTAGAACGCTGTCCTAGCTCAACAATCATCTAGCAATATATCTTTAAACAGTTTATACTCCCCGAATGGGGGTGACATAGCAGTAAAACTCAATCACAACTACGGAAGAGATAGTACGATATGAAATAGAACTCAAGGAAATAAATAGATAAAAAGTAGTCTAAGATAATCCCAGCAATATCCAGAAGTACATGGTCTCAGATACAGAATTAAAGAATATATACAACTCTGAACTCCAATAACGTCTAGCTAAACATGTCTCATAACTACATAAAAGATAGATAAGGCAAACTAATCTAGTCTAGGCAATCGGGGTAATATCCTCAGCTAGAGCTGGGTCCTCCTGAGAGTCCAGCTCGCAGGTGTCATCTAAGGCTACCCCGTAGTAAGTGTCCAGGCAAGCCTCCTCCTCGTCCTCTGTAATATTTTTAACAGGTCCAGTCAGGATAGGAGCGAGTACAGTACATCTCAGCAGTTCATAGCAGGTTAGAAGATATAATCATGCAGTAAAGTAAGATGCAAGTACTGAAAGAAGTACAGTATGTAAACAGAGAGAGAAAGCTGTAATAAAAATATCTACTATAAATAGAGAACTATCATGTGACTAGTGAGTCAGAGTACAACATAGACATGTAAATGGCATAGGAGATTCTGATGCTACACTATGGAAGAGATTCTGATACTACACTACATGGATGGTATTCACATGTCTACTTCTACTCCCCCGTACCCCCAATCAGTACACAAGGATCCAACCAAGTTATGTTATAATTTCACGCAAAGCCCCCGAAGGGTGGTACATGGAAGTCCCAAAAATAGGGATTCTAGGAGATTCTAGGATACCCAGTGAATGGGATAAGAGATTCTAGAAGACTCTGTGATCATAAGAGTATATGTCACAAGTGATCGAAGAACCTGTGAAGCATAGTGATACGACATGTAAGTGAAACGCACAGAACATGTAGTACCCGATGCTCCCTAAGGATAACATCTCAAGAAGGGATCCGTATAGTACCAATTCGTGTGACCAACGTGACAGTACAAGTAAAGTAATCTACTGCAGGAAATAGTTCTAAGCAGGATATGAAATGATCAGAGAATGTGCTCGCCTGTATCTGAGTGTCCAATATGAAGGGTACTGTCCGAGGAGTGGTGTCTGGCTCCTAATCAGAACATCACAAGTCACAACAAGTCCAAAATAGTAAAATGAAGCCCTACTATGCTTTTTACATGATTCTAGGTCAATCTAGGCCAAAGTCAACTCTTGGTCAACTCTGGTCAACCCTAGAAGTCAAACTAGGTCAACCAAGTCTAGACTAGGTCAAACTAGTCTATACTAGTCCACATTAGTCTATACTAGGTCACTATGGTCTAAACAAGGCTATACTAGCTAACTAGACCCATTACACAACTCAAACCTATATCTAAAACTTATCACTATATATATATATATATATATATATATATATATATATATATATATATATATATATATATATATTACATACCTATATGGTATCCATATACAAATAGGTATTCATATCCCATGCACTCACAATACATTACTAACTTATATAGGAAACACAACTTTACATTATATATAGATACATACATATTAGAGTATACATTATATATATATATATATATATATATATATATATATATATATATATATATATATATATATATATATATATATATACTTACATTAGATAGGCATATAGGGGAAACATGTGTAACTCTGTGTGTGTGTGTGTGGAATGAAAGAGTGAAGAGTGAGATGTGTGCTAGAGAGAGTGTACATGTGTGACAGTGAATGAAGTGTAACAAGGAAATCAGTGAGCATACCTAGAGTGTGTGAAATGTGTATATAAAAATAGGCATACATGACAGCAATGTGTAAGACTAGATGGATCAAAACTGGGAAAAATAGTGTAATCCTGTCCACTGTTAACAGTTGAGGAAAAATGGGGAGGAACCATTACATTTTCAGGTAATAGGAAGTAGGAAAATAGAGTAGTGTATATCATCCTAAAAACAGGAAACAATGAGTTGGAAACTGGAACACATGACAGTTACTGAAACTCAAACTCAGGTTTGAAATCAAATGAATCTCAGTTCAGATTCATACAAAACTTCAGTTTTAAAAAAGAAAGAAAAGGGAATCAATTCATTGACCCCATCAAATCTCAGTTCTGAAAACCACTCCAACACCAAAACAACAGTTCAATCAATATCTAAATAGTCCCAAACACATCTCAGATTTCACACAAAACCAATTATCACAGTCTCCAACTATTTCCAGGTTTGAACATTAGTTTAACAGTGTATACAACACTTATATCACATAAAAACACTTAACAGTCCCTAAAATGGAAACCCAGGTTTTTCGAACTCCCAACACACCAAATCAAACCAAAACTCGACCACAGTTAGTACACATATAGGAGAAATGGTTTAGGGTCTGAACCCAACTAATTAACAGCAATAATTAAACCAAATTGAGGACAAAGTTCACTTCTACAACTTGAAAACTGGAATTTGGAATACACATTTTCAGAATTTGTAATTTTGTCAAAACCTATGGAAAATATATTAAAATTCAATTTAAGGAGTTGGTAATGTAAATACAAAACAAATATGTGTCCCACAACCTGTTCGTGTCCAACAAGATGGACACAAACGTGCCCAAGCAACGATACACAAAATCAGTGTGAAACAGGCCAGATTTGTGCACTGTGTCGTGCACGTGTGCACGCGTGTCGTGCACACGACACAGGCCAAACTAGGCCTTATGCTCACACACACGTGTACCCCTATACTAGGTCTAGGTCTAGGTCAACCTACACCCTGTCCTAGTGTGTCGTGTCCGACGCTACAATGCCGTATCAGTGCGTGTTTTCAACAGTGCGACGTACAGCGTGAAATCGGTGCGGGTGGGATTTTTCCCAATCCGCTCGATAAGATGAGCGAAAAATTGGTCTGTGTCATGACAGTAGGTGCCCCTAAGTGTCCACTAAACTCATGTCCAATAAGTTCGTGTCGTGTCCAGTAGGGACCCCGATAGGCAGGGGAGCACTGTAGCACGCGCGCGAGCGTGTGTACGTGCGTGTCCACTCCACGAAACTGACACAAAGCGACACGAACACTACCACATACAAACAGAAATCAATAAGCAAGATTAAAACTAATATTCCTATTCAAAAATATTTCGAAAATAACACCAACAGTCCCTTTGTGGCATTTTCACAAACACCAGAACCTAGGTCCTGATACGTGTCCAGAACGGACACGAAACCTAGGGTACCCGACACGAAACCTATACTGGTACTTAGGGGACTTCTAGGGATCCCTAATCATGAAGAGAAATCGAAAATCCATGGAGAAATGAGAAAGTTACCTATTGATGAACAATGGGTGAAAAATCCCCAAATGGAATGATTCCTTAAGCCACCAAAATCCCACAAATTGTTTCCTTCCTGTAAACAATCAATACCAACAGCAAGAACAATGAATTTAGGTCCTAATAGAATTGGTTTGGGGGAAAAAGGATTTAAAATGAATTTATAATGAATTTCTAAAGATTTGAAAATACCTTTCTTCTCAACTTGTTCTTTCCTAAAGAGGCTAGCCCTAAATTAAGAGAGTACTTATAGGGGTGTCGTTCCCAAAGCTTTAGGTGGCTGGCCAAGTCAGGTAGGGTTAGGTTTAGGTTGATTTTTGGGCTTTGGGCCAAGTCACATAGGCCATGGCTAAGTTGTTTTATTAATGGTTCAAACCATAAGTCATGACTTATGACTTATCTAATTTCTAATGCTAACTAGAGTCTAATGACCAAAACAAGGATTAACTTAGGTTAGACTAGAGTCACATAACCTAACCAAGTCCATACTAACTAGGGTTAGCTCCTAGGTTGGTCTACATGGGTCCAAACTAGCCAAAATCAATTTAGTCCAAACAATTCCAAAATAATTCCTAAAAATTCCCATAAATTCAAATAAATTCTAATAAATTTAAATTACCCCAAAAATGACAAAAATACCCTCACACTAGAAATATGGTAGTGACAATATATACTGGTATAACTTAATAATAATAATAATAATAATAATAATAATAATAGTAATAATAATAATAATAATAATAATAATAATAATAATAATAATAATAATAATAATAATAATAATAATAATAACATACACTTGTTCTCCACTTACTAAAAATAATCAAACAAAACAAGAATAAAAATTACAAATAACAATAAAAGTCAATGAAGAAGAGAGAGAAGAAGCGGAAGAAGTGGGAAGAGAGTGAGATGGAGAGAGAGGCGAGCAGGGGAAAGGGGGTTTCTTACTGGGGTTGGCAGCAGTAGGGAAAAGTGGAAAGAAAGTGAGATGGAGAGAGAGGCGAGCAGAGGAAAGTCGGTCGAGGGGGAACTGGATCTAGCAGCTGCGGTCACAGCGACGGCATGGCCGGTCGGCGATATGGGTAGCAACGAGATTCCGACGCGGCGTCCTAGTGGCGGAGACGTGGACAGGGATTAGGGATAGGGTTAGGCTACGGTTTTGTTGTGTCGAATTCGTGTCATGTGCGACATAAGGGTGTATTGGTGTCCGGGGTTGCCGGACACAGGGAAGACAATTGTACTTGTATTGTGGCCATAAATTAGTGGAAAGACATCCGAGTTGGACCTGAGGCCAACACAGGCTGACACGGAGAGAGTGGACACGGACACGATGATGGGGATGGCTCTGGAATTATTTGGGTTCCTAGGAAAAAACAAAATGAGCTCTCTTTAAATAGGAGGTAGAGATTCCTAGTTGGATAAGGAGTATAAAATCTTTAAACCCCTTTTATTAAATCTCACATTTAATTTAAACTCATTTAAAACTAATTTAGTAAAATCTAATCCAAATTTAAATCACCAAAACTATTTAAAAATTAATATCAATTAAATTTAGAATACCTTTTCATAAATTAAAAATATTTCTAAAATAGTTTCAAAAATCAAATTTTATAAATATACATGAATTTATTTTCATGTACATCGCATACAAAATAATATATCTTACATAAATCATTATTTTCTAAATTAGTATCTATACTTGTATAACAAATAAATAACTTTTATATAATAATGAAATATGTTTGACAAATCTAGTGCGACATATTTTATACTCAAACAGAATAGAAAACTATGTTTACCTAATATATATATGGAAGCCAAAATATTTATTAAAATCTATAATAAAATTTTTGTATACCAATAACAAATACTTTTTTTTACATGTGTATTCGTACCCGAAGTAGAAATACCATAATAAAAATAACATAAATAAAATAAAATAATAAAAAATCAAGAGTAAAATTTTAGGGGGTTTACAATCATAGACTGAATCCGTATACCCATCATCTGACCTTCAACTCTAGGAATAACTTTATTTCGATATCTAGACTCTTTAAATGCTTTCGCAAATATCAATCCATTGTCAAAAATATAACTACACGACATCTGCTCAAAGAACCTACAACCATATTGGCTTTTCCTAGGTGATTCTGCAAAGTAATATCAAAGTCTTTCATCAAATCGATCCATCTTCAATGTCTCATGTTCAGTTCTTTTTGGGTAAGCACATTCTTCAAACTCTTGTGGTCATTGAATATATCGACTCTCGCTATAAAGGTAGTTCTTACAACTACAAAGCAAACATCACTGCTACTAGCTCCAAGTCATGGGTAGAATAATTCTTCTTATGTGGTCATAACTGTCTGGGCGCGTACGCCACCACCTTCTTATTTTTCTTCAAAATATATCCTAACCCTTTTCCAGATGCATTACTGTATATAACAAATCCTTCAGATCCAGATGGCAACATCAAAATAAGATATATAGTCAACCTATTCTTAAACTCATCAAATGCATATTGACAACCTTTAGTCCATACAAATTCATTATTCTTCCGAGTAACTTTCATTATCGTCTCCTCGATTCTAGCAAGGTCCTTCACAAAGTTTCTATAATAACCTACTAATCATAAAAGACTTTTTACTTCTGCTACAAAGTCTGGAGTAGACCAAGATTCTATAATAACAATATTCTTTGGATCTACTGCTATACATGTCCCATAACTCCACTTAGTCCAAGAAGAATTCATATTTAGATATATTACCGTACAACATTTCTTTCTGAGAGTCTCTATCATAATTCTCAAATTCTTCTTGTGCTCTTCTGGGGTCTTCAAATATATGAGAATATCATCTATGAATACCGCTACAAACTTTTCCAAGTATGGATAATATATTATGTTCATTAAATTATAAATATTGTCGAGGCATTGTTCCATCCGAACTGTACCACTAAGAACTTATAGTGTTCATATCTAATCCTGAAGGCAGTCTTTGGAATATCTTTCTTTCTCACAGTCACCTGGTGATAGACATACCTCAAATCAATCTTCGAGAATATCCTTGCTTCCCTTAACTGATCAAATAAATTGTCTATCTTAGGTAACGATTATTTGTTTCTTGACTGTTATATTATTTAATGCTTTATAATCAAGGCACATCCTTACTGTTCCATCCTTCTTTGGCACAAACAATACCGAAGCTCCCTAAAGCGAAGCATTAGGTCTAAGATATCACTTCCTTTTTAAGTATTCCAGCTGCTTTGTTATTCTTTCATCTCTTTCTTGTTTATTATGTAAATATTTTGTGCTACCAGTGTTGTTCCTGAAACTAAGAAATGGAGAAATCAACTTCTCGGTCTAGCAAAAATCTCGACAAATATTCTGGAATGTCATCTAAGGTTCTGAAATAATAGGGTGAGGCAACTCCTTCTCTTCTTGTCATGACCCACTCCCACTTTTGGGATACTAGTACGTAGCCAAGTCCAGCCTACGCCGTAGCATCGACGGTAGTATGTTGTCTATGATAACATGGTCCACAACAAGAACCACATGCACATAACATCTACAGTTAAACCATCAAAGATAATATCCAATAGTCTCAATAATAAACTAAAGAAAACTGTCAAAATAATCCACTACAACTCAAATAGTCTCAGGAACAAACCCAATAGCAAAAAAATAAAAATAGATAAACTAGGATCCAAAACTATGACCACGACTAATAGAAAAGCATAAGAAAGAAAATATGCTAATTCGCATCAGCGCCATAATCCAGTACCTTAGTAACGCCAGTATCGCCAACATACGTACCATAGACCTCATGATAGATGACATAGTCTAAAGCTGAAAAATAGTTATCCAGCCATGATTGGAGCAAGATCACCATAACACTACACTACACAATATAATATACAAGCATGGAAGAACAACAATAAGAGAAAAATAAATTATAAAATGATATGATAAGACAAGAAGAGATCTACTATGACATATTAACACTATGTAAGCATACTCAGAAGAGACAAACATCTATACAATATAGCAACAAAAATCAAAATACGTGTACCATGTGTTTTAGAATACCAATGTTCAACATGTGATTGGGTTAAGAATCAGACAGTCAATACGAGAGGTGTATTGATTGAACAAACTATGTAAGACGATCCATTGACCGAGTAAACTCTGGACTACACTGGGGTACCACATGTCTAATAGTCCTATTCTCCCACACGACTAACTCACAAGTACATGTCCAACATGGTAAATGTTAGCAATACGATAAGTAGTAAACATGATAAACGAAAAATAAGACATGAACATGTCAATACACTCTAACGATCTAACGCTCGTGTACAAGCAGTAATCATGATGAATCTAGAATGACGACAACAAGATGTAATAGTGAAAAGACGATACAAAGATACATGCAGTACAAATAAATGTAATATAATGTCATAGTGAAACTTGCTTGATTTTATGGACAAACCATTTCATAAGTCGATGATGAAAAGAACTCCGGCCTAAATCTACCAACCTATATCGTACCATCGTACTATGAACCATGCACGAAAATAACAAGTTAGTTCTAAGATTCCTTCTCTAGAAATCATGAAAAAACGACTAACGGGTTAACCTAATTAATATTAATTAATATTAGTAAATTCTGAAATAAATCATCTAAAAACCTAATTTAACCTAATTATTGTCTGAATTATAATCTCAGCAAAGATTTTTGGCTATGGAAAGTCACAGCTCCAATTTCGGGATCCATGACATGCAAATCGAGACGTACCATTGACCAACAAGTCAAACATCATGTTCTAAATAATTTGAGTGTGCATGTTAGTAGATTTCAGTACCACAAGTACAATGGAATCGAAGGTACCACAAAATCACTATTTGGTCAAAAGTTATCGCCATTATGACTAGCCGTGACCAAATAGGTGAATTCCCGGCCAAATAGGAGTTCTATGAATTAAATAAAATACTAGATTAAATTATAAATTTCTAGAAAAATTATATGTTGTAGATATTCGTGTCAGCTTTCCAAAACATCAAACGAATCGTAAAACGGAGTTCAGAATCTCCCGAAATCTCAAAAATTGTACGACACATTAATTTTTAGACAATCGACACTCAAATAAATCTCCAAAAATTCACGTAAATAATTACAGAAAATAAAATATATTTTTGGAAAGCTAACCTTGATACGGTTGCAATAAAAAAATGGCACGCGAAAAGGCCATCGGGCTTGACCGCAATCGCATTGAGAAGAAAACCAAAGGAGGTTGGAACTAAAAATAGGGTTTCTGGAATTATAACACACACACACACACACACACACACACACACAAATATATATATAAAGGCTGAGGTGGTGGCTCGAGCCGCGGCTCTGGTTGGACACGTATTACCATCCTGTCGACTCCATCCAGGATCCAACGGCTGTGGCTCCAGCCGGCTTGGCTAATACTGAGCTGGAGCCAAGGCTCCATATATGGAAACCAGCCAGCACAGTCAGCGCTGACTGTGCTGATAGCTGGGCAGCCTGAGTGGCCGACAGGCAGGCCAACAACTGCTGATTGGGCGCTGACTGGTCTGTTGATTAAATAATGATTTAAATTTCAGAAAATGATTTAAAAATTATTTTAACTTCAAATAAATCCAAATAAATTGCAAAAAATCTAGACAAATTCTAGAAAACTTTTCTAAGCATCTAGAACCTAAATAAAAATATTTTATTTCAAAATATAATTGTGTAACCCATAGTAAATCTCAAAAGCCTGTGGAAAAATAATTCTTTAGGTTTTAATTATCTACAAATTTCCAAAAATTCTAGAAAAATCAGGAATATCCTAGAAAATTCAACATATTTCTAGTCAGCTAGAGCCTAGATAAATAAATTTGGTCTCAAAATACCCCTATGTAACCTTACAGTTAATCTTAAAAGTTCATAAAAATAATAAATCCATATATTTAAATTACCTAAAATCTTCAAATATTCTTAAAAATTGTAAAATTATAAAACAACTTATTTGGGGCTACTCAGGAACCCTAGTGACCATATGTGACCTAATATGACCATACTACAGCTATATGCTTAGTTATGACCTCTTGTGATCACAAAATTAAATCCTTAAATAAATAAATAGTCTTTAGATAGTCTTTATATTTATCGACTTTGTACCTGAATATTCATGTAAAAGGATGTAATAATGGCATAGTAATTTGTGATGGATAGTAGTAGATATTCGTGATAGATGCTATGATGAGACATTTGATTACTAGATGATGACTAAACTAGACGGCTGACTACCGCTGTCAACGACAGTGTAGGCCAGGCATGACTCGATTTGTGCCCGCTTATTTGGGAGCGGGTCATGACACCACTTCCCAGCTATTCAGTATCGGGAGTACAACCGGAGTTACACTATGAAAAACTAGTACATATTCTATATGAGATTTACCCATAGTCTTGGTTCTAGATTGATTTGACTTTGGAAAGATTCGAGATCGAATTCTGGCTCCGAAAATCATTCATGCTATTTACTGTATTTTTGCTCAGGTTTTAAAAATCCATCGAAGATCGGTGGCATACCGTAGGATCATTCAATTGGCCAAAATTTCTAGAAACCATACTTGTTTTGTCTTATTAAAAAAGTTCGTTGGAGATTCGCAGATCACTGCTGGATATTCTGAATGGTGAATTTTTTGAGGGTAATACTTGCTTTGAACTATTGAATTTTTCAACGATAATCCATGAATTATCGGCAGATCTTCCGATAGCGATCCCAATTTCTATATTCTTGATTTTGTTCAAGTTTTTCGATTTCTTCTTGTACATTGTTTTCTCGTATATTTTGTGACATGTTTATACTACGTATTGTCCTTATATCTAGATTTATTGCTCGGTATTGTACTTGCCATTACCAGTCCTAATCATGATTGCTATAGCACATAGTTGCTATCTTGACTTGTCTAGATTATTGTACTATCCAATATTGCTTGATAGTGACCCATCATGGCGCACTCATGATTCCTGTATTGCCCAGTATTGTTTGATAGTGGCCCTCAAGGCGTACTCGTGTTTTGTCTAATAATGATAGGCAGTGGTACATCGTAGTGTACTTATGATTTTATTTATCTAGTTTTTAGTATTTTCTTGTTGTGGCTTGTTATAGTGCACCATGTCTTATCTAGTCTTGCATATCCTTGAGGGGAGTATCATGACTAGGATGGATTTTGTAGAATGTTACACCAAGAATCCTAAATAAAAAGGTTTAGGATTAAACAACTAACTTGATCATTTAGAACATTGGGAGGGAAGATCTCCTGGTTACTTACTGTAGGACCGTTGAGCACCTAGAGGGGGGTGTGAATAGAGTGTGTGTGGGTGCAGCAAAAAATATCACCAATTAAAAATTTGTGTACTATGGCAAGTAAAAGCAAATGAAATAGTAGTAGAAGTAAGAGTTAAGAAGATCAAACTCAGTGATAAATCGATATATACTGGTTACCCTTGTGGAGGACTAATCCAGTCCAGCTGCTCTATGGCACAAACTTTAACTAAGTGCTTGCAACTCTTACAACACCGTGCTTGGGGACACGTGCACGACCGACTTCAACAACCCCGTGCTTGGCGACGAGTGCACGACCGACTCTAGAAGGCAATTTAAAAATTGGAACATTTTTTGAATTTAGCCTCCGATACAACTCTTCAACACTAAACTCTAGATTAAACAGAAACTATACTAGCTTGGCTAAGAGTAGTATAGGCTTGATTTGAAAGTGTAGCTCGTAGAAAACACTTAAAGAGATAGAGAAGTGCAAGTGAATGAGTGATTTGAAAATGTGAAAGTTCTCCTCTATTTATAGTATTTTTGTAGACCGAATTCAGACAGAGTTCGGGAGATTTTGGATGCAGATATAAAGGGAATTCAAGAACAGATTGAAACTAACCTGACCGAACACAGGCTGAACTCGGGCCAAGTTCTGACCAAGTTCTGTCTGAGTTCTGTCAAACCTATTTTGGGATAAATGGTTAGGTTTTGGGCTAATTTGGAATGTGGACTTTGGATATATATATTTGTGGATAGGTAGGGTATGATTTTTGTGGACTGAGAATAGCTAAGCCTGTACCATTCCTGATAAATCTTATATATTTTTCTTAGACTCAATAAAAATAAAATACAGAAGAAATATGTAAAAATCTTGATCTTGATTTAATTGTTTTTGGTTCTTGATAACGACGAGACTTTTGTAGCTTGTAACTTGTAGCAGTAGTAGGTGCTGACTTGAAACCTGCAAACTGTAGCTGTATATATATTTTGCGTATATGATATTGATTATCAAAATCAAGTAGGATCATGACAAAAGAGCCAATAATCTCTCCCATTTTGATAATTGACAAATTTGAGTCTATACCAAAATATTACATATATAGTAATGAACTTTAAAATTATACCTGACTTGTCTGAAAAATCTTGAAAATTTTATTTTGGTATGCTCATTCTCCCCTTTGTCATGTACTCAAAATACGGGTCCCCCACAATTTATGAATCTAACAATAACAAAGAAAATAGACTAATACCAAACATGACAAGTCAACAGCTCAAGTAGTATTATATTAGACCATCAGCAGTAGCAGTAATAAAACATCAGCAGTAGATAAAAACTAATAACTCAAAATAATGAAAGTGTCACTACAACTGAGAAGTCCAAAGTGCATAATATAAAAATGTCACTACAGATACAGAAGTCCAAAAGCATAAAAAGTGTCACTATTATAAATTATCATCATCAAACAGACAGATCCATAAAATACTAGTCCAAAATATCAGATCAGCTATCAGCACCATCAGGAGCATCAGTAGGCGTAGCATCAGCAGCTGGCTCGGTCGGATCAAAATAAGCGGTCATCGGGTCGAAGTAAGCAAACGACGGAGCATTACCAAGTCTCGGTCCGTCAAAATCAGGGTGACGGATGATAGGTGCTTGTGCTGTAGGAAGATGAGTTGTCGTCTACTGGATGTCTGCCATAGCATTTCTCAATACCAGGGCCTGAGAAATGTGGCAGAACTCAGCATCACTAAAGCGAGTCAGATTGGCCTAACATTGCTATCCCTTGAGAGTGACCAAAGCATCGAACCGCTGATAGAGCTCGTCAATAGTGTGACCTGGGGCTACAGGAACTAGATCAGCTGGAGCGTCTACTGGGCTACAATTGGAGCAGGTAGAGGTGGAGCATCACCAGGAGGGTGTGGAAACTTCCTAGACCAAAGTAGCTCTGAAGGCATTCCAGAGATGGGACAAGACTCTAAAGAGATATCAAATTTTTGAACGATTGCCGTTAGATGCATAGGATAGAGGAGGTTATGGCCTGCCCTCCAACAGTTGGCCATAAGAGATAGCATAGTCTTGGGAAAAAATAAAATCCCAAAGTGGGCGTGATACATCGCAGATAGTTCCAAGAACATGATCTCATCAGTAGATCCCGTCTTGAATAGAAGAGATGAAAAAATAATACGAATGTAATTTATAAAAATGTTGGTTGAGGTTACGTGCGTACAACCATTTTTGAGGAACCAAATCCGGATGACATAACGCAACCTTAAAGGACTCAAATGTCATACCATCAGGAAATTAAACTTTAACAATGACGACGAGAGCATCACCGTTGTTCGGCATTTAAAAATATTCGCTCAAGTCGTCGGAGTTAAACTCAAATTCTTTCTCGCTGACAAAGGAATGGATACAGTCGTTTGATTCTTGCATGTTGCAATAAAATATACGAACTACATTATCGTGAATTGGATTAGAAATTTCTAAAAATTTATGAAGTCCTAGGGTTTCAAAAGTAGTCAAATATTCAAAAAATTGGTAAAATTTATCATTTTACCCGAACAAATTTCTCGATACATGTCACGACCCGATCCCAAATTATTGGATCGAACCGGATCATGCCCAGACTGCACCGTTGTGAGACGGTGGCAGTAAGCTGTTCTATATGCAGGTGTTCACAACAAAATTTATATATTTGTCACAACTTGAATTTATAAAATTTTAAAAACTTTTTATTCTACATTTGAAAGGTACAACCGGAAATAAAAGTACCAAAATAAAGTACTGAATTCAAATCAACAAATTCCAAAACAATAAAACTAGAAAACTGGAAAACAACTAGCTAGACGGTCGGCTCATCAGCCTCTGGTTCTGCGTCCTCCAAGGGAGACTCTGGCAACACCACAAGATACAATACCGGGTCATAGTAGCTATTGAACAATAGCTCAGCGTCATTAATATCACCTATGGGGGGATCCAGTCAGGAAAGGTGCAAGTACGAGTACATAATCCGATATACTAAGTAATAATGAAAAGATGTAATTTTAAACAGTTGAAATACTTTGAACAATATTTTCCTGCAATTTTCAGCAATTAAATATTTGAAACAATGTGATTTGAATAGATAACGTCTATGACCGGCTTAGGTTGTACAATAGCATCCTAGCGATGCGATACAGCCTATCCCCGTGTGTAAGAGGGGTAAGCTCGCGCAATAATACAATATGTGGGTTTGGTCATAAACACTACACTACTCCCCCAATATCCCCATAATCAATAATTGAACTCAAGGAGAGAGTTCCGTGTAGCAATGTGGTTTAAGCATGCAATCATGACAATTACTAAATAAAATGCAAGAAAATATAATCGTAACTTGCCTCTGTTTGTAAGACTGGATCGGGATGTCGGTACCAGAAAGGAAGTCAAGTACGTCATCGGAATCCTACAGTTTGAGAATCCTGGCTTGGAACCATAAATGAGCCATATCTAGGTGTGCTTGTTGCAATTTCTAGAAATAGACCCTACTCAGGTTTTAAGTTATTTAATTAAAATCTATCGAAATCCGTCTACGCCGCAAGCTACATTGGTTATCATTTAATTGAATAAACCGTTTACTTGATTTAATTGGAGAAGATAGCATTTATAGGTTGATTGGCAAATCTTTGTATTTTTATAATATATATATAAAACTACATTGTTTCTAGTGATAAAATATGAACTTGTTAACTTACTAATATTTTATTCATTTAAAATTAAGTGTGAGAAATCCTTATTAATTTTATACAAAAATAATTAATATCCGCTTTATAGTTACTCGTCTAGGTACGCGATACCAACTCAAAAAGAAAGTAAAATCTACACTACATAATACAGGGTCACAGAAAATAAACAGAAAAACTGGGCTTATGCCCTTACAACTTATTTACATAAGTTAATTAAATATTAGAAGTTGCTGGCGAGCTCTGAATGTCGGGAAGCGGTCTATTCAGGAGGCCGAGGCCCTGCACACAAAATATGAAAAATACCTAGTAACGAGTTCTAAATAAATTTATAGAATATAAAATATAGGTAAGTCTCAGACTTGGTCATTAAGTATCACGTTGTTGGCTAACACCTCAACGTACAGAAAGGTCCTGTAGCATTTGCGTTTCGTCGAGGCTCATTCGACCAATACGGTCATCGCCTAACCGGGGATACGTAAAATCTTGAAAAGCCACAAACCAAGCAACAACCAATTTGGAAATCCTTTTACAAAGACCGAGTTCGAAAATAGATTTTGTTTTATGAAATTAATTTAAATACCGGTGTTTCAAAAAGAGTTTTACTAAAAATTTGGGCAACACCTCTTTTATAACTGGACAATCCAGCCACATAGGCGATACAAATCTCTGCACCAAGAGAAAGTCCCAAACCAGGGAATACACCAAACCAATCCACAATAATATTCCAACCCAGAGTAATAATCCACAACCAACACATATAGATAAAAGCCAACATATAGATAAGGCCGACCACAAACTGAAAATAACAAATCGGAAAAATGTACGCGTCCCACGTAAATAATTCGAACCACAGAAATACAACGTCGCGGCGTAAAACGTCGTGCGCATCCCCTAAACGCAACAGACTCAAATTTTTGATCCCCGAAATAGGGTTGGGAGCGCGTCATCATCGACGCAAAAACCTAAAGGGATACGAGGACACGAAAATATACCTCAGGTGCTCGGCTAGAGCTCTCAGATGTAAATATTAGAAGAATGAATTCCGCAGACAGCGGGAATCGGCTCGGAACAGAGTGCTGCGGAACTCGGGGCAGCGCTGGAGCGGAGCCGACAAGGGCCGGGGTCGGCCGAAAGCTCGGGGAACGCCGGAAAGGTGCTGGCCGGGCGGGCACGGCGGGACAGGGGGTCACCGGGGAGGTGTTGGCCGGCGGGCGGCCACAGGGGAAGCGCGCGGGCGGAGGTCGGGAAGGTCGCAGATGGGATGGGCTCGTGTCGGAGACGAGGCTCCGGGGGTGGCTAGGACACGGCAGAAGATGCCAGGCTGGGTCTGGCCGGGCACGGGAGATGCTGGCCGACGGGCTAGGGATTTGGGAATTTGGGGAAGGATGTAGGGAAGGAGGGGTTCTGTGAAATGGGAATTGAGAGAGAGAGAGAGTGTGAGATGAAAGGAGAGGAGAAGTTCTGGAGTGGACGTGATAGTGGTGGTAGGTTATATTAATTTTGTGAATGAAAGAGAATGTGAGGAATGAGTGGAAGAGAGAGGTATGTGAAGGAATAAGAGGGAGATTGGTCAGGTCATGGGAACGCTTCTTGGCCGAGTATTGGGGAAAAAGAAGGAAAATAGTTTTTTTTTAGGAAATAGGATTTTAAGTTTTTTTACTCCTTATTAAACCAACCATATGAATGTATATATATAAATATAATTTCAGGTTTTAATAGAAAATCCAAAGGTGGGTTCGGAAAATGGGATCTGATGTTCGGACTCGGGGTCGGACCCCGGGAACGGGATTCGGGACTGGGCCACAATAAAAATCCAATGATTAATTTTAAAAATAATATTTTCCTGATCCGACTATAATAATAGTAATAATAATAATAATAATAATAATAATAAAACTAAGACTAAGATTACGCTACAGACAAATAAAATTCAACCATTAATAATTCTAGAAATTTCGGGTTTCACAACCTTTCCTCCTTAGAGAATTTCATCCTCGAAATTAAAGGCAGGGTTAGGGGTTACCTCAAGTTTTAAACAGATACGGATACTGCTCCCGTATCTCGTCTTCTCGCTCCCAGGTAGACTCGCCTGGGGAGTTGTGCCGCCACATGACTCTGACTATCGGCGTCACAGAGTTTCTGGTTCTCTTCTCTCCTTTGTCCAATATCACCACTGGCTTCTCTGGCACTGTGAGGCTGGGTCCAATTTTCAGCTCCGAATGGTCCAAGATGTGGCTCGGGTCCGGGATGTAGCGTCTCAGCTTCGAAACATGGAAGATGTTGTGGACGCCTTCGAGACTTGGGGGTAGAGCCACCCGATAAGCTACTTCTCCAATCCTGTAAAGTACTTCGAAAGGACCGATATACCTGGGACTTAGCTTTCCTGCTCTGCCGAAACGGATGGTTCCTCTGGTAGGGGAGATCTTCATGAACACACTGTCACCTTCTTAAAACTCCAACGGCCGTCGGCTGCTATCTGCCCAATGCTTCTGTCTGTCCTGGGCAATCCTGAGCTTGTCCCTAATCATATTTACCTTCTCTGCTGCATCGGTCACCATCTCAGGTCCAAGCAATACCCTTTCTCCTACGTCGTCCCAAGCAAGTGGAGTGCGACAACGACGTCCATAAAGTGCCTCGAACGGAGTCATACCGATGCTAGCTTGGTAGCTGTTATTGTAGGAGAACTCTACCAAGTGCAAATGGTCTTCCCAAGACCCTCCAAATTCCAAGATGCAAGATCTCAGCATGTCTTCTAGCGTCTGGATTGTTCTCTCTGATTGTCCGTAAGTCTGGGGATGGTGGGCGGTGCTGAACTTCAGTTGCGTTCCCAAACTATCGTGCAAGCTCTTCCAGAAGTGAGAGGTGAATCTGGTATCCCTGTCAGATACGATACTTACCGGAATTCTATGAATTTGGTAGATGTGTCGCATGTACAGTGCCGCCAACTTCTCGGTAGATAGACCTACCTTGAAAGGAATAAAGTGGGCAGACTTCGTCAGTCTGTCCACGATAACCCAAATGGCATCCTTCCCTTCTTGGGATCGAGGCAGTCCTGACACAAAGTCCATCGTCAAGTGTTCCCCGGGATGTCTAGCGGCTGCAACAGTCCTGCTGGTCTCTGTCTGCTAGCTTTCACTTGTTGACAAATTAAACATCTAGCTATATACCTGGATACGTCCTTCTTCATTCCGTACCACCACACTATAGTACGCATATTTCGATATATTTTGTTAGCTGCTGGATGTTTGGAATACTGCGACTGGTACGCTTCTTGTATCGGCTCGTTTCTCAGTTTGTTAGTTGGTACGCAAAGCCTCGTACCGTGCTTTAGTGCTCCATCGCTGGCGATTGAGAATCCTTCAAGTGTTCCTGCCAGCACTTGATATTTGAGTTTGTAAAGCGTCTCATCTTGGAATTGTGTCTCCTTAACTCTATCCATTAGACTTGAACGCACTTGTAACTGCATCATTGATGAATCAGCTCCTGCTACAATGGCTTCTCTTTCCAGTTTGTTCATTTCTTCTTTGGGCAGTACAATCTCTAGTCCAAGATTTTTTATGTCCTCCAGTAAATGACGCTCCTTGGTTAAGAACATTTCTATCGGGTATCGACTAAGTGCATCTGCAACAACATTAGCCTTACCCGGATGATACTGCAGGTTGATGTCGAAATCATTCATCAGCTCCAGACATCGTCTCTATCGCACGTTCAGCTCCTTCTGAGTGAAAACATATTTAAGACTTTTGTGGTCTATACATATTTCCACTCTCTCTCTCCATAAAGGTAGTACTTCTACAGCTTCAATACAAATATAACCGCTGCAAGCTCCAAATCATGCGTAGGATAGTTCTTCTCATGAGTTCGTAATTGCCTAGATGCGTAAGCAATTACTTTCCCATGTTGTTGAAGAAGACAGCCCAATCCTTTCCCGAAAGCATCACTGTAAATTGAGAAACCGTCGATACCTGAGGGTAGCGCAAGTATCGACGTCGTTGTAAGCCTCTTCTTCAGTTCCTCAAATACTGATTGGCAAGCTTCCGACCAAATAAATTCTTCGTTCTTCCTAGTGAACTTCATCATCGGTTCAACAATCCTGGAAAAATTCTTTACAAACTTCCGGTAGTAGCCAGCTCAGCCCACGAAACTTCAGATTTCTGTAACTGAACTTGGTGCAGTCCACTTCTTAATAACAGCTATCTTCATTGGATCCACCGAAATTCCTTCTCCTGTGACAACATGGCCAAGAAAATCCACTTTATCTAAGAAGAATTCAAATTTAGATAGCTTACCATAGAGCTTCTCCTTCCTTAAAGTTCCCAAAACTTTCCTCAGGTGTTCTTTATGCTCTTCTTCAGTCTTCGAGTAGATCAGAATGTCATCGATGAAGACAACAACAAACTGATCCAGATATTCATGGAAGACCTTGTTCATAAGGTTCATGAATACTACAGGGGCATTCATCAGTCCAAACGGCATGACTAAAAATTCATACTGTCCATATTTGGTGTTGAACGCCGTCTTTGGAATATCTTCCTTCCTGACCTTGATTTGATGGTAGCCAGACCTGAGATCTATCTTCGAAAATACTTTAGCTCCACTCAGTTGATCAAACAGGTCATCGATCCGGGGCAGAGGGTACTTGTTCTTGACGGTGACGTTGTTCAACATTCGGTAATCAATGCACATCCGCACGGTTCCATCCTTCTTGGGCACAAATAAAATTGGTGTTCCCCAGGATGAAGCTCCATCTCTGATAAATCTCTGGGCCTTCAGTTCGTCAATCTGATCCTTCATCTCCTTTGCCTCCATGGGGTTGACTCTGTAGCATCTTCGAGAAATAGGGGAAAAGTCGGAAACTAGATCGATGGTGAATTCCATACCTCGGTCTGGCGGCAATCCCGGAAGACTATCTGAAAAGACGTCCATGAATTTTGCTATGATAGGATGAGGAGGCCCGGGTTCTTCGGTGATAGAGGAGTAGGTAACACTCTTCATGTCTTTCGGAGCTCGAGAGATTTCAAACTCCGGTTCTCCTGGTGGGCTGAAGATTACACATCCTCTGTGACAATCTATCAGCGCATGCTGCTCACTTAACCAGTCCATCCCTAGGACTATATCATAGTTGGGCAAGGGCATCACAAGCAAGGGTGCTAAGAATTTGTGGCCTGAGATAGTTATGGGACAGTTACAAGTCTCGGTGATGGGTATGGGTCCACCACCGGTCATAACTCTACTTCTCATCTTACAAAATCCCGTAACTAAGTGGTGTGCAGAAATGAACTTTGATGATATAAAATTGTGTGATGCACCCGAATTAAATAATACTAAAGCATGATGTGAAAACACATAAATGGAACCTGTGATGACATCAGCGGTGGGTTCCTGCTCTGGTTCTTGCTCGTCTCCTGCTAGGGCAAAAGCTCGCCCGGTCTTCTGCTGATATTGCCCGAACCGTTGTTGTTGAGTGGGTAGAGGAGCTCTTTGCTGAGTTGCTCCGGTCCGGGTGAATGCTGTGGGGCAGTCCCTCACATGGTGGGTGGCAGACCCACAAACTAGGCAGTGTCCCAGTTTCTTCCTGCAGATGTTCGCATGATGTCCTGGCCTCTTGCAGAAGTTGCAGACAGAGATCTACTTCTGAGGCGCTCTGTCACTGGTCCTTGTCTGATGATGCTGGTGGTAGTAGTGAGAAGGCCTGTTGTTGTGGTTGGGCCTCTTCTATTTTTCCTGGAAGTTACTAGTTCCAGGATACTCCCTTTTTGAACGAGAAGGCTGGCTCTTCTCCACATCCTGAGCTCGTATTAGAATCTTCTCGTACGTTTTAGCGCCGCCTGCGATCACAGGGGTACGAATATCTTCCCTTAGTCCATACCTGAATCTCTCAGCACGATCCGCGGGGTCAATAACCAAGTTCTTGGTAAAGCAGCTAAGTCGGTCGAACTCTGCTGCATACTCTCTAACCGTCATGTTCCCTTGCTTCAGATCCAGGAACTGTCTTTTTATCTCCTGTAACTCTGATGTTGGGAAGAACTTCCTGCGGAACAACCTCTTGAAGGTGTCCCTGTCAAGCTGCTTGTCTTAGAGTCGGGGTTCATTCTGATACCAGGTTCTTGCTATATCTCGCAGCTGGAGTCCTACTGCTTCGACATGGAGGTCGTCGTGTAGTCGAACGACGCTGAGGAGACGCTCCATGCTGTCGAGCCATTCGTCGGCATAGATGATTCCCTCGGTTCCCTTGAAGGGTCGAGGATCCTGCTTCTTAAAGTTCTCGATAGTGCCGACCTTCACATAATAATGTCACTTATTAAATTGAATGGCCTTAATGATACATAAATTAACTCTTAGATTTATGTTTACCTTAGCAGGCCATAGTTCCGATTGAGCTGTTCCTCCTCTCTCGAGGGCAGCCATAGCCACGTTGTGGGCATTCTCCATGCCTTCTCTCATGATCGCGGTCTGTTCGCGATGGGCTTCAGCTTGGGCTCTCTGGGCCTCCAGTACTCCTCGTAGTAGGCCTACGAGATCGGTGGGTTCTACCGGTACTGGTGGGGCAGCTGGTGCGGGCACTACTACAGGGGACTGCGGCTCGGTTCGGGGAAGTACAGGTTCTGTCGTTTGAGCTGTAGTAGCGTAAACGGGGCGGGGTGCTGGTGCATCGTAGGAATGGTCAGTCAGCTGCAAGGGAGGAGGGTCCTGACGTGCTTAAGGAGGTGGGTTGTGATTGGTAGATGACACCTCATCTTCAGCAGGGCCGGAGCGGGTGGTATTTCCTTTGGCCATACTCTGGAAGGTTTAGGATGCAATACATAAGCAAGGTATCCTACCAGTTTATAATCAAACAAAAATATTTATATATATAGAATTCGGACCTATGTTTTGACCTGCATGGGCCACCACTAAAAATATATCACGACCCGATCCCAAATTATTGGGTCGAACCGGATCATGCCAAGCCTGCACCACTGTGAGACGGCGGCAGTAAGCTGTTCTATATGCAGGTGTTCACAACAACATTTATACATTTGTCACAATTTGAATTTATGGAATTTTAAAAACTTTTTATTTAACATTGGAAAGGTACAATTGGAAATGAAAGTACCAAAATAAAGTACTGAATTCAAATCAATAAATTCCAAAATAATAAAACTAGAAAACTGGAAAACAACTAGCTAGACGGTCAGCTCATCAGCCTCTGGTTCTGCGTCCTCCAAGGGGGACTCTGGCAACACCACAGGATACAATACCGGGTCATAGTAGCTATTGAACAATAGCTCAGCATCATCAACATCACCTATGGGGGGATCCAGTCAGGAAAGGAGCATACGAGTACATAATCCGACATTCTAAGTAATAATGGAAAGATGCAATTTTAAACAGTTGAAATACTTTGAACAATATTTTCCAGCAATTTTCAGCAATTCAATATTTGAAACAATGTGATTTGAATAGGTAACGTCTATGACCGGCTTGGGTTGTACAACAGCATCCTAGCAATGTGATACAGCCTATCCCCGTGTGTAAGAGGGGTAAGCTCGCGCAGTAATGCAATATGTGGGTTTGGTCATAAACGCTACACTACTCCCCCAATATCCCCATAATCAATAATTGAACTCAAGGAGAGAGTTCCGTGTAGCAATGTGGTTTAAGCATGCAATCATGACAATTACTAAATAAAATGCAAGAAAATATATCGTAACTTGCCTCTGTTTTTAAGACTGGATCGGGATGTCAGTACCGGAAAGGAAGTCAAGTACGTCCTCGAAATCCTACAGTTTGAGAATCCTGGCTTAGAACCATAAATGAGCCATATCTAGGTGTGCTAGTTGCAATTTCTAGAAACAGACCCTAGTCAGGTTTTAAGTTATTTAATTTAAATCTATCGAAATCCGTCTACGCTGCAAGCTACATTAGTTATCATTTAATTGAATAATCCGGTTACTTGATTTAATTAGAGAAGATATCATTTATAGGTTGATTGGAAAATCTTTGTATTTTTATAATATATATATATATATATATATATATATTAAAAATATATATATATATATATATATATATATATATATATATATATATATATATATATATATATGAAACTACATTGTTTATAGTGATAAAACATGAACTTGTTAACTTACCAATATTTTATTCATTTAAAATTAAGTGTGAGAAATCCTTATTAATTTTATACAAAAATAATTAATATCCGCTTTATAGTTACTCGTCTAAGTACGCGATACCAACTCAGAAAGAAAGTAAAATCTACACTACACAATACGGGGTCACAGAAATAAAATAGAAAAACTGGGCTTATGACCATACAACTTATTTACATAAATTAATTAAATATTAGAAGTTGCTGGCGAGCTCTGAATGCCGGGAAGCGGTCTATTCAGGAGGTCGAGGCCCTGCACTCGAAATATGAAAAATACCCAGTAACGAGTTCTAAATAAATTTATAGAATATAAAATATAGGTAAGTCTCAGACTTGGTAATTAAGTATCACGTTGTTGGCTAACACCTCAACGTACAGAAAGGTCCTGTAGCGTTTGCGTTTCGCCGAGGCTCATTCGACCGATACGGTCGTCGCCTAACCGGGGATACGTAAAATCTTGAAAAGCCGCAAACCAACCAACAACCTATTTGGAAATCCTTTTACAAAGATCGAGTTCGAAAGTAGATTTTGTTTTATGAAATTAATTTAAATACCAGTGTTTTGAAAAGGGTTTTACTGAAAATTTGGGCAGCACATCCTCTGTAACTGGACAATCCAGCCATATAGGCGATACAAATCCCTGCACCAAAAGAAAGTCCCAAACCAGGGAATACACCAAACCAATCCACAATAATATTCCAACCCAGAGTAATAATCCACAACCAACACATAGAAAAAAGCCAACATATAGATAAGGCCGAACCGTAAACCAAAAATAACAAATCGGAAAAACATACGCGTCCCGCGTAAATAATCCGAACCACAGAAATACAACGCCGCGACGTAAAACGTCGTGCGTATCCCCTAAACACAACGGACTCAATTTTCGGTCCCCGAAACGGGGTCGGGATCGTGTCATCATCGACACAAAAACCTAAAGGGACACGAGGACACGAAAATATACCTCGGGTGCTCGGTTAGAGCTCTCAGATGTAAATATTAGAAGAATGAATACCGTGGACAGCGGGAATCGGCTCAGAACAGAGTGCTGCAAAACTCGGGACAGCGCTGGAGCGGAGCCGACAGGGCTCGGGGTCGGCCGAAAGATCGGGGCAAGCTGGGAAGGTTGTGGCCGGGCGGGCACGGCAGGACAGGGGGTCACCAGGGAGGTGCTGGCTGGCGGGCACGGCGGGACAAGGGGTCACCGGAGAGGTGCTGGCCGAGGGGCGGCCACAGGGGCAGCGCGCGGGCGACGCTCGGGTCGGTGGCGGCGCCGGAAGGTTGCAGACGGGCTGGGCTCGGGTCGAATACGAGGCTCCGGAGGTGGCTAGGGCACGGCGGGAGATGCCGGACTGGGTCTGGCAGGGCGCGGGAGATGCTGGCCGACGGGCTATAGATTTGGGAATTTGGGGAAGGATGTAGGGAATGAGGGGTTCTGTGAAATGGGAATTAAGAGAGAGAGTGAGATGAAAGGAGAGCGGAAGTGATGGTGGTGGTGGGTTATATTAATTTTGTGAATGAAAGAGAATGTGAGGAATGAGTGGGAGAGAGAGGTATGTGGAGGAATAAGAGGGAGATTGGTCAGGTCATGGGGAACGGTTCTTGGCCGAGTATGGGGAAAAAAGAAGGGAAATAGTTTTTTTTTAGGAAATAGGATTTTAAGTTTTTTTTACTCCTTATTAAACCAACCATATGAATGTATATATATAAATATAATTTCAGGTTTTAATGGAAAATCCAAGGGTGGGTTCGGAAAACAAGATCTGATGTTCTAACTCGGGGTCGGACCCCGGGCACGGGATTCGGGACTGGGCCACAATAAAAATCCATTGATTAATTTTAAAAATAATATTTTCCTGATCCGACTATAATAATAATAATAATAATAATAATAATAATAATAATAATAATAATAATAATAATAATAAACTAAGACTAAGATTACGCTACAGACAAATAAAATCCAACCATTAATAATTCTAGAAATTTCGGGTTTCACAATACCGAAAATGATCAAACCAATTGGTAGATCACTCTTATGAAACAAATAGGTTTAGATCATAATCCTCATCGTCATCAGGACGAGAGAGACTGAATAGATTCAATGGTTCATACTCAGATGTAGAGGATAAAGCAGTATCCCTAGTTTTCTTTCTCTTAAAGATTCTAGGAGCCATGATGAAATTGAGAGAGAAAAGATAGATATACCTCAAAATTGATCAAAGATGGAAGAGAATGCCTTCGGAGAGCCTTAGATATGAAGAATTTTGAATTGGAAAGCTTGAAAAGTAGTATTCTAGGATCTAGGGTTAGGGTTTCGGAGTTGGGGTGGCTGTTCTTGAGGAGGAGGAAGAAGTAGTATAAGGAATGGGGACTGCTGTTTGGAATTCTGATATAAAAGATGTTTCCACAGAGTTCGGTCCGAGCTCGATCACAACTTGGTCCAAGTTTGGCCACTCGATTTTTAGGTCATATTTTAATAGTGAATGATAAAGGAAAAATTTATGAAATGCCCAAAAAATGAAAAAGTTTTATGAAAAACCCACCGTGCAATAACATTTCATCGCATGCCCAGAATAAGCAAGAAATATATAAAGAGGGTTCCGAATGACCTTTTTGCCCTTCCTTCTAATTTATTGAAAATACCCACAAAACTACTCTTAAAAAAATGTTTCGATACTTCATCTTCTTCCATACGTTGCTCACTTTCGAATCTAGGTTTTCTCCTCAAAAATCTTCAAAAACTCGTCGAAAAATTTCGAAAAGACCGAGACAAACGGCAAAAGTGCTAAAATGGAGGTCAAACATCATTTCTTGCGATTCTAAAATTTTGTTAGGCCGACAAACGATAAAATCGTTTATCTCAGGCTCCTCGATGATACGCTTATTTTGTGATAAACCGGGCCTCATTTCGACCTCACAGTCAAAAGTTATGGCCCTCCAAAGTTTTAACTGACCATAAAATGTAGGAGGATGACCATTCTCCGTGTTAGAACACGAAAAATGTTAATTTCGCATGAGGGTGACCATTCTTCATGTTAATAACACGGAGAATGGCATTCTCCGTCTTAATTTACACGAAGAATGGCCATTCTCCGTGTTAGTAACACGGAGAATGGCATTCTCCGTGCTGAATTACACGTAGAATGGCCATTCTTCGTGCTAAATTACACGGAGAATGACCATTCTCCGTCTTAATTTTCACGGAGAATGGCTATTCTCCGTGTAATTTAGCACAAAAAATGGTCATTCCAGTATTAAAACGCGGGAGAATGGCCATTCTTCGTGTTAAAAACACGGAGAATGTCATTCTCCGTGTTAAATAACGCGAAGAAAGGCATTCGCCGTGTTAATTTACACGAAAAATAACATTCTCCATGTTATTCTTCGTGTAAATTAACACGGAGAATGACCATTCCCAGTGTTAAAACATAGGAGAATGACCATTCTCCGTATAATTTAGTACGGTGAATGGCATTCTCCATGCTAAATTACACGGAGAAAGGCCATTCTCCGTGCTAAATTACACGAAGAATGACCATTCTCCGTGTTAAATGACATGGAGAATGGTCATTCAAATGTTAAAACACAGGAGAATGCCATTTTCCGTGTTAGAAACACGGAGAATGCCATTCTCCGTGTTAGTAACACGGAGAATGGCATTCTCCTTGTTAAAATGCAAGAGAATGACTATTCTTCGTGTTATATCGACGGAGAACAGTTGACAGAAACCTAATTTTTTATTTTTTTGTTTTGTGGAAAAAAATTTGACATGAATAAAGATTCAAGAGTTTTCATTCTTCTTTCAAAACGATGCTAACTCTTATGAAAAAGAAGAAGAAGATCTTCTCTCCATAATTGACCTAATTATCGAAAAAGAAGAAGAAGAAAAAGATGAGCGATGATCAAAATTCGACTGAAAAAATGCACGGTGAACTACGAACGATGTTTGCGATCTCTGCTGAAGATGAGAGCAATAGAATTCAGATCTCTCGTGAAGAAGAAGAAGAAGAAGACGACGAGAATCGCAATCCAAATATGAGTTTGTGCGGAGGGGTAGTTATGGTATTATTTTTGTAAATACAGAGCATCTAAAGAGAATCTTGGAATACTTAACGTGGAAATATATAATTCTGGGCATTTCATAAAACCCAGCCTGCGGGTAGATTTTTCATAAAAACCAACCCCAAAATTGGGTTTCTCAGCAATTTCCAGAATGATAAAAATAGCCTATAAACTTGTAAACCATTGATTAATTAATATCCATTACCTTGGGTTAGCTGTAGGTGCCAGATCCCAGTTGGTGGGAGTCCGAAGACACTTGACACCGTATCGCTTAGGCTTTTACGCCTTAGAGAGAAGAACCCTGTCGGCTTGAACCCAAAATAACTTTAATTAATAAATCGCTAAATTTTAACGTTTAAGTATTTTTTATTAAACATAACCCATTATGACTCCGAAAATTCAAGTATGCCTAACTCTTAACGCAGTTAGTTGAAAGGATCTTCGGCTAGTGGTTTTGTGAATATATTTGCCAGTTGATGATCTATATCAAAGAACTCTAGACTGATATCCCCATGTTGTTGGTGATTACGCAAAAATTGATGACATATTTCAATGTGCTTAGTGCGTAAATGACACACCGGGTTCTTGGTCAGATTAATAGTGCTAGTATTGTCACAGTATATAGGAATCTTAGTGTAGTACAAAATATAGTCTTCTTGGATTTACTTTGTCCATAAAATTTGAGCACAACAACGTCCTGTGGCAATGTAGTCAGCCTCGGTTGTTGATAATGCTACGAAATTTTGTTTCTTACTAAACCAAGAGACTAAAGCCTCATCTAGAAAATGACACGTACCGCTTGCACTTTTAAGGTCTACTTTGCGTCTAGAAAAATTAGCATCTGAGCAACTAATTAGGTCAAACAATATAGTTCAGCCGATAGTAAAAGTTCCTTTAAGGTATCGAAAGATACGCTCAACGGTGCATAAATGTGATTTCTTAGGATTAGCTTGATATCGTGCACAAATGCAAACACTAAACATATTATCAGGGCGACTCATAGTTAAATAAAGTAAACTACCAATCATACCTTGATACTTACGCTGGTTGACTGGTTTGCCACTTTCAACAATGTCAAGTCGAATTGATGTAGCCATTGACATGCCGATAGGCTTTACATTATCGAATTCATACTTCTTTAGTAAGTCATTCGTGTACTTGGCTTGATTGATGAAGGATCCCTGCGACTGTTTTTTGAACTAGAGTCTTAGGAAGTAGTTGAGCTCTCCCATCATACTCATCTTAAACTCATTCTACATACATATAGCAAAATCTTGAAAAAGTTTTTCGTCAGTAGAACCAAAAATTATGTCATCAACTTAAATTTGCACAAGTAAAATACTGTCAACTGAAGTTTTGATAAATAAAGTTATATCAACCCTTCTTTTTGAAAAATTATTTTTAAGTAGGAAAGCACATAGACGTTCATACCAAGCACGTGGTTCTTGTTTGAGTCCATAAAGTACCTTTCTAAGCTTGAAAACATGATCAGGTTTTTGAAAATCCTCAAAACTAGGGGTTGCTTCAAAAACTTCTTGCTTTAAAAATCCATTAAAAGTCCACTCTTAATATCTATTTCAAAAAGTTTAAAATTATAAAAACATACAAATGCACAAAATATACGAATAGATTATAGTCTAGCAACATAAGCATATATCTCATCATAATCAATTTCTTCTTCTTGATTATAACCTTGTGCCGCTAGATGTGTATTATTGCGTAGAACGTGTCTATCCTCACTCAATTTATTTTTGGAACACCCATTTGGTACCAATTATCGATTGAACATAGGCTTGGAAATAAGTTCCCAAACTTGGTTTGTCTCAAATTGATTAAGTTTCTCTTGTACGACAAAACTCATCAGAAAAAGTATCTGCTACTGATTTAGGTTCTACTTGAGTATTGAAAGCTACATTTGCTGTTATGTCTCTAGTAGAAGAACGCATACCTACTCCTATGGATACATCACCTATAACAAGTGTCTCTGGATGGTCTGACATGAATTTTATCTTCTTAAGCAGACTCTCCAGATAGTTCTCGTTGATAGTAGTATCTTTAGGTCAAACAATGTAGTTAAGCCGATAGTAAAAGTTCCTTTAAGGTATCGAAAGATACGCTCAACGGTGCATAAATGTGATTTCTTAGGATTAGCTTGATATCGTGCACAAATGCAAACACTAAACATATTATCAGGGCGACTCGTAGTTAAATAAAATAAACTACCAATCATACCTTGATACTTACGCTGGTTGACTGGTTTGCCACTTTCAACAATGTCAAGTCGAATTGATGTAGCCATTGACATGCCGATAGACTTTACATTATCAAAGTCATACTTCTTTAGTAAGTCCTTCGTGTACTTAGCTTGGTTGATGAAGGATCCCTGCGACTGTTTTTTGAACTAGAGTCTTAGGAAGTAGTTGAGCTCTCCCATCATACTCATCTTAAACTCATTCTACATACATATAACAAAATCTTGAAAAAGTTTTTCGTTAGTAGAACCGAAATTATGTCATCAACTTAAATTTGTACAAGTAAAATACTGTAAACTGAAGTTTTGATAAATAAAGTTATATCAACCCTTCTTTTTGAAAAACTATTTTTAAGTAGGAAAGCACATAGACGTTCATACCAAGCACATGGTTCTTGTTTGAGTCCATAAAGTGCCTTTCTAAGCTTGAAAACATGATCAGGTTTTTGAAAATCCTCAAAACTAGGGGTTGCTTCAAAAACTTCTTGCTTTAAAAATCCATTAAAAATCCACTCTTAATATCTATTTCAAAAAGTTTAAAATTATAAAAACATGCAAATGCACAAAATATACAAATAGATTATAGTCTAGCAACACAAGCATATATCTCATCATAATCAATTTCTTCTTCTTGATTATAACCTTGTGCCGCTAGATGCGTATTATTGCGTAGAACGTGTCCATCCTCACTCAATTTATTTTTGGAACACCCATTTGGTACCAATTATCGATTGAACATAGGCTTGGATATAAGTTCCCAAACTTGGTTTCTCTCAAATTGATTAAGTTTCTCTTGCACGGCAAAACTCATCAGAAAAAGTATCTGCTACTGATTTAGGTTCTACTTGAGTATTGAAAGCTACATTTGCTGTTATGTCTCTAGTAGAAGAACGCGTACCTACTCCTATGGATACATCACCTATAACAAGTGTCTCTGGATGGTCTGACATGAATTTTATTATCTTCTTAAGCAGACTCTCCAGATAGTTCTCATTGGTAGTAGTATCTTTAGGTGCCTTGGTTTATTTTTATACATCTGTCATCACTGTCGCTATATCTATGATTGTTGAGCTCATCAAAGGAAAGATTAACAGATTCTTCAATAATCATAGATCTTTTATTGAAAATTTAATATCCCTTACTCTTGATAGCATATCCGAGAAATATCTCTTCGTTTTCCTTTGAGTCGAACTTTCTCAAGTTATCCTTGGTGTTCAGGATAAAGCAGCGACAACCAAAAACTTTGAAATAGAAAATATTTGGAATCTTTCCAAACCATAATTCATAAGGGGTTTTCTTCGATATAGGTCGAATTAACACCCTATTCAAAATATGACAGGCTGTTCTTACAGCTTATGCCCAAAAATATTTAGGAAGATTATGCTGATTAAGCATGACTCTAGCCATATCACAAAGAGTTTGATTCTTCTGCTCCATAACACCATTTTGTTGAGAAGTTCTAGAACAAGAAAACTCATGGTAATATCCATTATCATCACAAAACTTTTTAAAATCAGTATTTTCGAATTTGCCACCATGATCACTTCGGATTCGAGTAATCATGAAGACTTTTTGTTTTGTACTTTTTTGCAAAATACTTGAAATTCAAAAATGGCATCGCTTTTATTGGATTAAAAATAAATCCAAGTAAATCGAGAGAAATCATCAACTATAACAAAGCGTAGAGCTTACCGCCAAGATTAGCGACTATACTAGGACCAAATAAATCCATATCAATCAATTGTAAAGGTCTAGAAGTGTTTACAGTATTGATGGATTTAAAAGATGACCTAGTTACTTTGTTCTTTTCACAGTCTAAATATACCTATCTCTATTGAAGGAAATTTTTGGGAGTCCTTTTACCAGCTTTTTAGTCGATAGCCGTGAGATAGTGTCCATGTTTGCATGTACTAATCTCATATGCCATAGCCAGCTTTCATCTTGATTGTCTACTAGTTACTTTCCTGCTCTCTTAGTACATTCTAGAAAAAAAAATGTATATATTGTCTTCCTTGATCCCTTCATATACGGGAATCCCAGTAGACATTTCTTATATAGAACATTTATCTTTCACAAAATTGATACTATAACCATTATCTGTCAAATGACTTATGCTCAACAGGTTATGTTTTAATTCTGTAACTAGACAAACATCTTTTATTTTTTGGTTGGGAGACATACCAAAAATACAAATTCTATAATATTACCTCGAAGTTTATTGCCAAAGGAAACAAACCCTTCTTTCTTTATCGATAGCGTACCGAATAAAGATGCATCACCTGTCATGTGCCATGAACATCCACTCATCGAGGATCTACTTGCTTTTATCATGAGAGGGTTGAGGGTCCACCTAAAAATGGGTAGATATAACCTTCGGTACCTGTAGAAGCATAGAAAAGAGGATATTGCTTTTAGTCCCACATTGGAAAGGAGAAGAAGAAAGGGTAATTCCATTCTATATATAAAGCTCCCTTGCCTCCTTTGAAAATGGCACCAAAATAAAAAGAAGAAAAGAAAAGAGAGCCCATATCCAGGGAGCCCGTGCGAGCCACAAAAAGTTACAACAGTGCTTCTTCTTCTTCTGGATCGGCTACAAGTTCTTCACCTGCCATCCTGGCAAGGATAAAGTTGGATCCTGAGTACTATGCGCCTTCACGGGCTAGTACGAAGAAATCCAAGGCAGCAACTTGGTATTTTCTTACTACGTACCTTCGGGTGCTAAGTCGAAGAAGTCTAGGGCAGTGCGGGCTCAACAAGCCTAATCAACTGTCCAATCTGCTGACCGTCAGCGGGTACCGTTAACTGTTACACGGGCCCCTGATGAAAAGTTGTACAGAACCTCCCGTATCCAGTCCTCTGCGGCAAATAGATAGGGTAGGTCCCAAAAGTCTCCCTACAACGATCGAGAGCAAGTGCTTTTACTAGCCTTAGACCAGGAAGCAAATATGCCCGAAAGTCTTCCTATAACGATCAAGAGTAAGTACTTTTACTAGCCTCAGATCAGGAAGCAAATATGATACCTACGCACCCGGGCGCTCCGGATACCCGGGCCCACAAAATGGATACAAAGGTGATTAATCTGCTCTTGACTTGCGAGAGGTGGTCATTCACAAAAACAAGAAGATAGAAGCAACCTTGGCGTACGATGAGCCCTTTCCAGGACATCACTGCACCCAAGTCACCATCAATTGCTGCTGCGACAAGACAGTGGCTCCACTACCAAGGCGGTCTGTGTTCCAGCGATCGCAACTTGCTGCGCCTTTTCGACATCATCTCGAAAGTTTGATGCCAATTGAAGACTTCATAACGACCTACTCTCAACTAGACGTATTACTCAGATGTCTCAGTTAGGCGCATTATCTCAGCCCGGCGCATCACAATCTTTTAAGGAAGTTTATGGTCAAATCTTCTTCGAACAAGGAGATCCATAATCCGTAGTGTCAACACTCGCCAAGGAGGAGGATCAGTCAAATTCATCTTCATTGAGAAGTCAAAAGTGAGACAAACGAAATTATCTCAAAATCGTTTGTGACTGCATAGGCGTTATGCGGCCAAGTTGATCCAGGCCGCAGAAGGAAGAGCCGCATGAGCATTATGCAGCTAAGTTGATCTAGGCCGCAGAAGCAAGGCTCCTGGAGACCCCATGCGGCCAAGTGGACCCGAGCCGCAGAAGCAAGGCTCCTGGAGACCCCATGCGGCTAAGTGGACTCGAGCCGTAGAAGCAAGGCTCCTGGAGACCCCATGCGGCCAAGTGGACTCGAGCCGCAGAAGCGAGACTCCCGAAGACCCCATGCGGCCAAGTGGCCTCAAGCTGCGGAAACAAGGCACTTGGAGACCCCATGCGGCCAAGTGGACTCGAGCCGCAGAACAAGGCTCCTGGAGACCTCATGCGGCTGTAGAAGCATAGAATTTCAGGGTACATCTATGTGCCAGAATTCCTATGCGCTCAACTCAGAATATGCGTTCGGGAACTCAAACGAAGTACTTGGCACATCAAGACAGCAAAAGCATAGACAGCAAAAGAAGATTTTCATTTTCATATAAAAGTCTATTACATGTCTAAAAGGCTTTACAAAAAAAAATTTCTACAAAAAGAAAGATTCTAAGACTATAGCCAGGCGCAGCAAACTGCCATGCACCCCCACCAGGCGCATCATCAGGCAGACGCATCACTTCAGCGTCTCAGTCAGGCGTGTCTCTTCAGCGTCTTAGTCAGGCGCAGCCTTCAACGACTCAGTCAGGCGTGTCTCTTTAGCGTCTCAGTCAGGCGCAGCCTTCAGCATTTCAGTCAGGCGCATCTCTTCAGCGTCTCAGTTATGCGCATCAAGAAGTCTCAGCATATGCGCCTTACTTTGACCCGATCAAATGCTTCGACTAATGAAGCATTTATTGAGCAGAATAGGAGTGGGCGATCAACCCCACTCTTGCAGGAGGAAGAGCTCTCTAAAGCCCAAGAAAGAGGAGAGCACCGCAATCGATCCGCGGATAAATGAGCAGCTCTCAACACAACCAGAATGGGCAATACCCACTCTGGCAGAGGAAAGAGCCTCCAAAGCCGGGAGCACCACAATTCCGATCTTCGGCTCTTCCAGCATAACGGAGACAGGGCTCGAGCATCCCTATCTTTGGATGCAACAGGCACCTTCCACCTGCCTCAGAAGCCCTCGACCCCGACTTTTGGATGTAACAGTCACCTTCAAGTGCATGAACGAAGACAAGTTGTCACATCTTCACCCTCGGGAGCATCTCATCAACAGAATGTGCTAGAGCAAACAAGTTCATTCGGGAAGACGTGAGAGAACGAGAGGCAAACTCTCTCCTTGCCACTATTTATAGGCCGGGCAAATCAAACCCATGCGCCAAGTGGCGGGCTCTCCGAATCCCGTACAATGAATTTGCATTTATGGTGATGAACCTGACGCTTCGAATTCAGCCAAGTAAAAATGGCTATTTAAAGCACTTAAAGAACACAAAAGTTGGACCAATAAAGGCACGTCATGCAAAAGGATGCACCGGTCAGACATCGCGCATCGTACAGACGGGCACGTCGGTTCCAAAATGCCCCGTATGGATGCGCCCAACAAAGCACAGATCCATGCGTCCTAAACAAACATGGACCCATGCGCCCATTTTGGCTCATCACCCATTAAGAAATTAATGCTCAAGTGACAGAGTTGGCAGCACGTCCCCCGAGGACTCGACAGTTAGCAGCTTTTTCAGAAGACGAAGCATCGTTGACATCAGCATCATCATTACTTTCCTCCGACGATTACGACCCACGTGGTCGACCAACCACTCGCATGCGCCTCAGCGGCCATGCGCCTGAAGACTCGTATGTGCCTCAAAAGCCGTACGCCCAGACTGGTTCGTGACTCCTGAAGGTTATGAGCCAAAGTCTTCTCATACGCCCAATCCCAGGCGTATTCTACCAGATCACTCTCCACCAAATCCGAGATCTTTGAGCCATAGACCTACGACACGTGTCCTTTGACTCAATTCAGCCTATGAAGTGGTGCTAATCACCCAAGATCTCAGCAACTGAAAGATCCTCTCCCCTGCTACGTGCCAGCCCACAAAAGCAGTATGAAGGATTCAACCCACAAATGATGGTGCATCATCCATGCACCTCCCGCAGCTTCAACCACGTGGCGTCCCCACGTACAGGCACATCCTATATATGCACGCATGAGTAGCCAGCCTATAAGCTATAAACACACACATACGGACAGAGACCTACATACACAGTGAGAGAGGCAGATACAAACACTCAACGCCTTCTTTCTCTCTACAAGCTCCAGCACCTAGAGCAACTCAGACCTTCAGAGAACCGAGAACCGTTGTCAGATCGTCAATAGAGTCAACGTATTACCACTCGCTCCATCGACACAGGAACCCAGATAAACAAAAGTGTTCTCCTAGGACTACATCTAAGTCCTACATTGTAACACTGTTCTGTTTGTAATTGAAATTACAATAAAATATTTTAATGGCAAACAAGCTGGCGACTCTGCTGGGGACCTCTTTCTTCTCCACCGAGAAAGCTGTGTCGCAATCCGACAACGTGAAAGTGGGATCCTCCCATAAGATGCTGGTCGTACGCTTCAATCAACAGGCGTATGAGGAGTTCATCTCTGAAGACAGCGCAAGTCCTTCGAAGCGGCTGCCAAAGCCAAAAAAGACTCGCCAAGTCTGGGTGCACAAGGTCGAGGCCCCTGGCACCACCACTGAAGGGGATGCGCCGATGCAGTCCACCCTTCTCGCTGATGTCCTCAGCGGCCAGGATGTGCCCACCGGGGCAGCGCATCTCTCGGAAAAGCGTGGTACTGACCACATTCCCCAGCCATCTCCCTCTCAGACAAGGAATATGCACCGACGGAGCAGGGGCGCATCTAACGCCCTGCGTAGAAACTCTCATGCGCTACAGAAGGCTTCTGTCTTTGACAGACTCACTCGCTGTCGTAGCGAGGATAATTTGGACTCTGAGTACTATGCACCCCAGCGGGCTGGTACGAAGAAGTCCAAGGCAGCACGGGCCATGCGCCTCAAACGTGCTATGCCGACAGCAAACCAGAAGCATGCACTCACAATCATGCGCGCTGCTGATGGTAAGCTGTATAAGGTCGACTCGGGTGCTTCTACGCCAGAAACGAGCCAACCTTCAAAGTCCTAGCCTCACTTGGGCGCATCTGTTGCGTTCGCAACCAAGTCGAGCAAGGAAAAATCTGTGGTCTTGAACCCCGGCGCCTATATAGGATGTGCGTCTGTGGCTGGTTCAAGTCACTGTAAAAGTTGTACCCCCACTACTGATCTGAGCGCATCTTCTGCGTTGGTTCAGGGGGCGCAGCATTCACCTGACCACCATGGCGCTTGGCCTTGCCATGCGCCTGATGGGGGTGTGAAGGTGGCACTCTCACTTGATTATCCCGGCGCTTGGCTTTGCCATGCGCCTGATGGGGGTGAAAAGGTGGCACTGTCCTCTAATGATTTGCGTAATATGATCATTCACAAATGCCAATCAGGAGAGATGACTGACAAGCACAATGCGTTCCCTACCGAACACACCTGTGCTGTGGTCATCATCAATTGTTGTTGTAAGACAGCAGTCCTACCAAGGAAGTCTGTATTTCAGCGGCTGTAATCATCAACACCTCTCCAACATCGCCTCGGAAAGAAGGTGTCAACTGAAGTGGAGCCAGAACTACAGGTTGCTTCTTACAACGTAGTCTCCAACTCCCCATCAATTCGGAAGGCGACTGGCAGCTCCTCGACTTTGTCCTCATCCAAGAGCCAGCCGAGGAAGACCAAGACGATTATCCCATCCTCAGGAGTGTTTGAGGGCACTAGGGGGAGAAATAAGATCTCAGATGAAGCTGGGGGTAGTCAAGCCCCTGTGGATCTTTATCCAGGAGACAAAGTCAGCCTCCCGGACATAGCTTGGGGTAGTCAAGCCCCTGTGGATCTTCATCCTGGAGACGAAGCCAGCCTCTCGGACAAAGCTGGAGGTAGTCAAGACCCTGTGGATATTCATCCTGGAGACGAAGTCAGCCTCCCGGACATAGCTGGGGGTAGTCAAGCCCCTGTGGATTTTCGTCTTGAAGACGAAGAAGTCCTCCAATATAGTACTAGGGGTAGTCAGGCCCTTGCTGATACTTCTCCCAAAGACGAGGGTGTCCTCCATAACATAACTGGGGGTAGCCAAGACGAAGCTCCGGGGGAAGTTCCTCTTCTACAAGAGAGCGAGGCCGAAAGCGAAGCCTCAACCGATCCATCCACTTCCAGTCGCGTCATGACGGTGTACATGATGGGAGCTGGTGATGCGGAGTCAGATACGCTGCCAGCAGATCTCGTTCGGCACAACAGAAGCTGCAGTCTCGAGGCCCTAATGAACAGGACGAGAGGTGGCCAGCCTCTCGATAGTATCCCCCGAACCGAAACGATGAGATCGTGTCTTCATAACCATCATGAAGACAGATAAAAATAAGGAGCGATTTCTGAGAATGAAGCGAAAATTCAAAGGAGAACAATTTATATTAAAGGGAAGTCAATAAGCAACAATTTCAGACAAATGGAATCGAATTAAGATTTTTTCCTAATGTGATTGAGTACCTCCAAAATATCCTAATCCTACTACAGGCTGTAGTGATACTCTAATTCGAATACCACTACACTTCTAGTCTGGACCTGCATGGGCCACCACTAAAAATGTGTCACGACCCGCACCCTAGAGCAAGGGCACGAGACGTGGGTACGTCCAGCCTATGCCGCAGTGTCGGCGGTAGAACGCTGTCCTAGGTCAACAATCATCTAGCAATATATCTCTAAACAGTTTATACTCCCCGAATGGGGGTGACATAGCAGTAAAACTCAATCACAACTAAGGAAGAGATAGCACGATATGAAATAGAACTCAAGAAAATAAATAGATAAAAAGTAGTCTAAGATAATCCCAGCAATATTCAGAAGCACATGTTCTCAGATACAAAATGAAAGAATATATACAACTCTGAACTCCAAATATAGTCTAGCTAAAACAAGTCTCAAGACTGCATAAAGTAAAATAAGCCTAACTAATCTAGACTAGGCAATCGGGGTGATATCCTCAGCTAGCGCTGGGTCCTCCTGAGGGTCCTGCTCACAGGTGTCTTCTAAGGCTGCCCCGTAGTAAGTATCCAGACCAACCTCCTCCTCGTCCTCTGTAATATTTTCAACAAGTCCAGTCAGGACATGAGCGAGTACAGTACATCTCAACAGTTCATAGCAGGTTAGAAGTTATAATCATGCAGTAAAGTAAGATACATGTACTGAAAGAAATGCAGTATGTAAACAGAGAGAGAGCTGTAATAGAAATATCTACTAATAATAAAGACTAACAGTGGCTAGTGAGTCAGAGTACAATATAGACATGTAAATGGCATAGGAGATTCTGATAAGACACTATGGAAGAGATTCTGATAAGATACTACTTGGGTATTATTCACATGTCTACTTCTACTCTTCCGTACACCCAATCAATACACAAAGATCCAATCAGGTTATGTTATAATACTATGTACAGCCTCCGAAAGGTGGTAAGCCTCCGAAAGGTGATAAGCCTCCGAAAGGTGATAAGCCTCCGAAAGGTGATAAGCCCCCGAAGGGTGGTAAGCCCCCGAAGGGTAGTACATAGTAGTCCCAAAAATGGGGATTCTAGGAGACTCTGTGATCATAAGAGTATATGTCACAAGTGATCAAAGAACCTGTGAAGCATAGTGATACGACATGTAAGTGAAACGTACAGAACATGTAGTACCCGATGCTCCCTAAGGATAACATCTCAAGAAGGGATCCGTATAGCACCAACCCGTGTGACCAACATGACAGTACAAGTAAAGTAATTTAATACAGAAAATAATTCCAAGCAGGATATGAAATGATCAGAGAATGTACTCGCCAGTATCTGGTTGTCCAATATGAAAGGTACTGTCCGAGGAGCAGTGTTTGGCTCCTAATCAGAACAGCACAAGTCACAACAAGTCCAAAATAGTATAATGAAGTCCTACTATGCATTCTATATGATTCTAGGTCAATCTAGGCCAAAGTCAACTCTTGGTCAACTCTGGTCAACCCTAGAAGTCAAACTAGGTCTATCAAGTCTAAATTAGGCCAACTAGCCTACACTAGACTACATTAGTCTATACTAGGTCACTATGGTCTAAACAAGGCTATACTAGCTGACTAGACCCATATCAAATACACAACTATATCAAGCCAATATACACTATCACACTCAAAATACCATAGGCTACATTGCCACAATTTATAATGCATTTTGGCTCTAACCAACCTACCTTAATACATACACAACATCTATATTCAAATACACTATACATCTACATTATATATATAACATATACATTACATACATATGTATACATCCTATACATAACTATATTTAGAAGACTAGGAAAATATACATATATATATAGAGAGAGAGAGACAAAAGACTTGTGTGATGTGTCATACATGTGTGTACATGAAAGAGAGAGGGGAGGACTGTGTGTGTCATGAATATAGGGTATGTGTTTGTGTGTGTGAGTGTAGTGATAGGATACATGCCAAAACAGTGAAACAAAACAGTGAGTGATATGTGAAGGATAGTGTAATGATACATAAGTGTGTGTGCGGGATCAAAACATTCTACATAACCAATTCTCAGATTTTCACATAACAAACCCCAAACCAATACACAGTTAACAGTCCAAATAATTTCCAGATTTATGAATGTTAATCCCAGTTCATCATATCAGTTAATCCTATTAACAACAGTTAATATTCAACTTAAACCAACAAGGAATTCAAAACAGTTCTATTATTGAATCTCAGTTTTTAGGAGAACAACACATCCAAAACAGTGTACAAGAACACATAAAAGCAGTTTAAACAGACCTTAAATGTAATCCCAGATTTAAACTCATTCTAATACCCCAAACTCAGATTTTTATATTCACACATCAACTCAAAAAAAACTAAATAAGAACAGTCCAACAGTCCGATAGGAATGCTCAGTTTTCTGAATCAACATAGTCCCAAATCACCTCAAAATCGACACACACATAGGATTTTCATAGGTGAACATGTTAGGGTCCTAATCTATACTAATTAACAGTGTTAAAAGGGTTTAAATGATTGACAAAACTCAATTTGCAAAACTGGAAAAAAGACAGAAATAGGCTGATACTTGGTTCAGTAAAAGAAATAGGAAATGAGGAATTAATAATCAAAATTAATTTAAAACCTAAATACAGAGGTTGATAGTGTATAAACACAACATATATGTGTCCCACAACCTGTTCGTGTCCACCAAGATGGACACAAACGTGTCCAAACACGAATAACACTAAACCGTGCACACACAGACACTGTGTAGACCACAGGCTCGTGCGTGTGTGGTCTAGGTCAACCTGCACAGTGTCCTAGTGTGTCGTGTCCGATGCTACAATGCCGTATCAGTGGAAATTAATTAACAGTGCACAGACAGTGCAATACACGTGCACGATTGATTCCTTCCTCGACACGACACGGGGACACGTAGGACTTGACACGTGGCGTATCAGCCAGTGCCCCATGGCTCGTGTCAAGTTTCACGTATCATAGAGGCGTGTCGTGTCCGCTACAGGCCCCGAGTGGCAGGGGAACACTGTAGCGCGCGCGAGCTTGTACGGCGCGTGTCCAATCTATGAATCCGATACAAAGTGACACAATAAGCACCACAAAAGATCAGGGACCAATAAACAATGATAAATCTAAATTTCCTATTTAAAAACATTGCACAACCGAGATCGAAATGCCCTCAGTGGCATTTCGACAAACACCTAGGCTACAGTCATGATACGTGTCCAAATGGACACGAAACTTAGGATACCTGACACAAAACCTATACAGGTACTTAGGGGACTCCTAGGGCTCCCTAATGATGAAGACAAAACAAAATTTCATGGAGATTTGAGAGAGTTACCTTAGCTTGAACTTCTCAAGAAAACCCCTCTTTGTGTGCTCCTCTCTTGATGTCCCAATCAAATCAAAACAACCTCAAACTGAGATGAGACCTTAGCAACAGCAAGAATAGTCATATTAGGATCTAATGGAATGAATTAGAAAGAAAAAGGAAGAGGAAAGGAGTTCTAGGAATTAAAATATCATAGAAACTAACCTTTCTAAAACTTGAGCCTTCCTAAGAAAGAGGTAACCCTAGATTTTAGGAGGGGTTTTATAGTGGAAGAATCCCAATGAGGATAGGGGTGGCCGGCCAAGTGGGTCTAGGGATTAGGGTTTGCTAAATTTTGGGCTTTGGGCCAAGTTACATAGGCTATGGTTGATTTGATTAATAAGGACTCTAAATCATAAGCCATGACTTATGACTTTCTAATTTCTATTACTAATTAGGTTCTAATGACCAAACCAAAGATTAGGCTAGGTTAGACTAGAGTCATATACCCTAACCAAACTCATACTAACTAGGGTTAGCTCCTAGGTTGGTCTACGAGGGTCAACACTAGTCAAAGTCAACCTAGTCCAAACAATTCCAAAATAATTCCTAACAATTCCCAAAAATTCCCAAAAATTCTAATAAATTCTAATAAATTTAAATTACCCCAAAAAATGACAAAAATACCCTCATATGGAAAACTGGGTGTTACAATCCTACCCACCTTATAAAAATTATTCTCGAAATTAAAGGTGATCGCACTCCTTCTAGGTTAAGCCCCCAGCAATCATAGTCTCCTAACCTAATTAATCATACAATTTAAGAGGACGGCATACAGGGTCATGGCATGCAATATCAGTCTGGGGTCTCATCTAGTTACACCAACATGCTACAGTACTAGGCAATCACAAGGTATCAAAACATACAACAAGGGATGCATCAAATATTCACAAAAATGGATACTAAGGTTAGGTCAAAACTCACCTCCAGCTAGGTCTGAGAACTAGAACTCCCAACTGGAAGCAGGGCCCTGGTTGGTAGGTGCATCAAGACAATGCTGCACCCAGTGCGCAGCTGATCCACAGAATAGGCACAATCCTAGTCTCTTTCTACAGTTGCTCCACTTGTGCCCAGACTTCCTACAGTAGTCACAGATAGGCTCTGGCTCAGCTGGCCTCTGCTGGACAGGAGACTGGGCTGGGTATGATGATATCGGCTGGATAAATGGGTACTCCTCAAACTCTGGGTAGGACTGGGTACTGCTCCTCGCCCTCTTGGAGCTAGGCTCTCCTCCTGTAAGCACAGAGTCCCGCAGACGTAGCAACCTCTGGATTTTCTACCTCATGGCCTCCTCATGAACTCTCTGTAACTCCAACAGCCTCTCTTGAAAATATCCAAACACCTAGGCTGCGTCAAGTAACAAACCTCCGGGTGGTACAGTAGGGAGTACCATCCCAAGGGGTAGAAAAAGGCTCTCGGTCTCGGGCAAATCTGTAGCTCTCTCCTGAACGACAGGAGATGAAGGAAGACTCTCTGGCGAGGCTACCACCATCTCCTCAAAGGCAGGAGGTGCCACCACCCCCTGATCAGATAAAAGGATCACTACCTCTTGAACAGTAGGAGGTGAAAGCACACTCTCAGTAGCTGCAGCTGCTCTCAGGCGACGGGCTCGGGTCATGGGTGCCATACTGGAAAGGAAAAAGAAAACAACAATCATCAAGGCTGTAAGGCAGTCTACCATCCTATCAAAAAATTGGTACTTATTATAAAAATAAAATAAAGGTAACCACCAATCATCTATTAAGGAATACTATTCAGGAAAATAAAAAAATAAAGTTAAAGAATGAAAGTCAATTGCATTTAAATCCAATCACAATATATTTATATATATAACATTAGAGAGGGAAAAGCTAACATTATGTAAAGGTTATGTGGTTTGTGTGAATTATACATGGAAGTGCATATGAGGATCTGTGTCTCAACTATAGCTATCAAGTTATACTATTCATGGCATATTGGTTAAGCAGTCTACAAGACACAAGCTATTTACTCATAACAGGCCTGACCAACCATATATACATATGTATATTTAAAAAAAAATAAAGAGGTAGAGATTTTAATTGCATCTACATACATTATAACATGTATACAGAACTATATATATATATCCATATAACTATATGAACATAACATAGAGATGAGGGGTTAGGTTTTCATGGCAGTTGTGAACATTGGTGTAGAGTGTCAAATGTACATGGGTTAAAACTTGAAATGAAGGGTTCAATCATTCAGTTTAGCTCAACATTACATATTAGATATGAAATTGAACTACACATTTGGAAGCAATATAAAAATGTTAACATGTATTCAATTTTCAAAATTTTGGAGAAATTCGAACATCAAACCAACTCAAGGTTTATCACAATAACAACCTAACATGTAAGAGTATGAAACCTAACATTATATCCCTACATACCACAATGTATACGGCTCAAAACATTACAAATTAAAACTGTAAATTGAACTAAACACTTAGAATTTAGGCTTAAAGGGTTAAATGTACACAGTCTCAGGCTTGACAAATTTAACACAAAACTCAACCAATTTTCTTTAAGACTTGAAATCCTGCATGTAACATATATGTGCAGTAATATAAACAATAACTAATAATATGAAATTGAATTTAATTTACGAATTTAATCTGAAAAACAGAGAACTAGTCACTGATACTGTTCTATATTAGAATCATTAGGATTTTGAAAAATTAACGTCAACATATTAATATGCATTTAGATAGGTTGGTGATCAAGTGTAACATGCATACGTGTCAGGCAAGCATCTGTGTCCACTATATTATATATTCTAAGATAATACAAAAATTAATGACAAGAAGCAAATAATGATAAAATCTGTTCTGCTTATCTGTTTAAAAGAAGGAACCATTTGATACCAGAGTTATAATATCAAATCTAAGTCAAGATCTAGCAAAATCACTGATTCATTGTTTTAGGAAGAATCTTATAGCAAGAAGTTACACAAGGTTATAATAACAGCTAAGCTACTCCTACTCATACTCCTACTCCTAAGTTATTCATAACAACAGAAGGGTATGATGTTTAAGACCTTCTCAAAATATAATCTGTTAATCATGTGCGTCTGTCCCAAATCATGTTGCTCAGAGTCGTCATCATGCTAGTGAGCAATGCTACGATAATCACAGAGTCCTTGACTAAGGTACGTACCCTTAAGTTCATGGTATTTAAAATTTTCATATTGCCGCATGCGACGGCGAAAACCTTAAATTCCCATACCAGAAAAATACATCCAAAATCTGACTACATGTCCTCACTATGCCAACTAACACGACCATCGAAGATTATAGACCCCATGATTTAGGCGACCTAGCCCATATGATTTTCTCAGAAGAAAAACAAACACAACAAAAGAGTAATATGACAAAATTAATCAATCAACAAGGAACAAATGGATTCGGATTTCAAGGTAATTATAAAAGACAATTGCGGGAATAGATTTAAGAAAAACAGAACTTGCAGCAAGATCTCCAACGGTCTGTGCATCCTCGACTGTCCTGACGATAGCTCGCCCTGCTGGTTTTCTCCAGCCTGATGCTGATGCTGCATGAATCGCTGCTGCTGAGAGAAACCGAAAATGAAGGGAAAAGTCTCTGTACAGACGGAGGTGCACCTCCAATGTAGCAGAAATGCCAACCTGAGTCGTCACAACAGAAGCTGCGGTCTCGAGGCCCTGATGAACAGGACAAGAGGTGGCCAGCCTCTCGATAGTATCCTCCGAACCGAAACGATGAGATCGTGTCTTCATAACCATCATGAAGACAGATCAAAATAAGGAGAAATTTCAGAGAATGAAGCGAAAATTCAAAGGAGAACATTTTATATTAAAGGGAAGTCAATAAGCAACAATTTCAGACAAAAGGAATCGGATTAAGAGTTTTTTCTAATGTGATTGAGTACCTCCAAAATATTCTAATCCTACTGCAGGCTGTAGTAATACTCTAATTCGAATACCACTACACTTCTAGTCTGGACCTGCATGGGCCACCACTAAAAATGTGTCACGACCCGCACCCTAGAGCAAGGGCACGAGACGTGGATACGTCCAGCCTACGCCACAGTGTCGGCGGTAGAACGCTGTCCTAGGTCAACATTCATCTAGCAATATATCTCTAAACAGTTTATACTCTCCGAATGGGGATGACATAGCAGTAAAACTCAATCACAACTAAGGAAGAGATAGCACGATATGAAATATAACTCAAGGAAATAAATAGATAAAAAGTAGTCTAAGATAATCCCAGCAATATCTAGAAGCACATGGTCTCAGATACAGAATGAAAGAATATATACAACTCTGAACTCCAAATATAGTCTAGCTAAAACAAGTCTCAAGACTGCATAAAGTAAAATAAGCCTAACTAATCTAGACTAGGCAATCGGGGTGATATCCTCAGCTAGAGCTGGGTCCTCCTTAGGGTCCAGCTCATAGGTGTCATCTAAGGCTGCCCCGTAGTAAGTATCCAGACCAGCCTCCTTCTCGTCTTCTATAATATTTTCAACAGGTCCAGTCAGGACAGGAGCGAGTACAGTACATCTCAACAGTTCATAGCAGGTTAGAAGTTATAATCATGCAGTAAAGTAAGATACAGGTACTGAAAGAAATACAGTATGTAAACAGACAGAGAGAGCTGTAATAGAAATATCTACTAATAATAAAGACTAACAGTGGCTAGTGAGTCAGAGTACAATATAGACATGTAAATGGCATAGGAGATTCTGATAAGACACTATGGAAGAGATTCTGATAAGATACTACTTGGATATTATTCACATGTCTATTTCTACTCCCCCGTACCCCCAATCAATACACAAGGATCCAATCAGGTTATGTTATGATACTATGTACAGCCCCCGAAGGGTGGTAAGCCTTCGAAAGGTGATAAGCCTCCGAAAGGTGATAAGCCTCCGAAAGGTGATAAGCCCCCGAAGGGTGGTAAGCCCCCGAAGGGTGGTACATAGTAGTCCCAAAAATGGGGATTCTAGGAGACTCTGTGATCATAAGAGTATATGTCATAAGTGATCGAAGAACCTGTGAAGCATAGTGATACGACATGTAAGTGAAACGTACAGAACATGTAGTACCCGATGCTCCCTAAGGATAACATCTCAAGAAGGGATCCGTATAGTACCAATCTGTGTGACCAACGTGACAATACAAGTAAAGTAATTTAATGCAGGAAATAATTCTAAGCAGGATATGAAATGATCAGAGAATGTACTCGCCTGTATCTGGTTGTCCAATATGAAAGGTACTGTCCGAGGAGTGGTATCTGGCTCCTAATCAGAACAGCACAAGTCACAACAAGTCTAAAATAGTATAATGAAGTCCTACTATACATTCTACATGATTCTAGATCAATCTAGGCCAAAGTCAACTCTTGGTCAACTCTGGCCAACCCTAGAAGTCAAACTAGGTCTACTAAGTCTAAATTAGGCCAACTAGCCTACACTAGACTACATTAGTCTATACTAGGTTACTATGGTCTAAACAAGGCTATACTAGCTGACTAGACCCATATCAAATATACAACTATATCAAGCCAATATACACTATCACACTCAAAATACCATAGGCTACATAGCCACAATTCATAATGCATTTAGGCTCTAACCAACCTACCTTAATACATACACAATATCTATATTCAAATACACTATACATCTACATTATATATATAACATATACATTACATACATATGTATACATGCTATACATAACTATATTTAGAAGACTAGGAAAATGTACATATATATATAGAGAGAGAGACAAAAGACTTGTGTGATGTGTCATACATGTGTGTACATGAAAGAGAGAGGGGAGGACTGTGTGTGTCATGAATATAGGGTATGTATTTGTGTGTGTGAGTGTAGTGATAGGATACATGCCAAAACAGTGAAACAAAACAGTGAGTGATATGTGAGGGATAGTGTAATGATACATAGTGTGTGTGCGGGATCAAAACATTCCACATAACCAATTCTCAGATTTTTACATAACAAACCCCAAACCAATACACAGTTAACAGTCCAATTAATTTCCAGATTTATGAATGTTAATCCCAGTTCATCATATCAGTTAATCCTATTAACAACAGTTAACATTCAACATAAACCAACAAGGAATTCAAAACAGTTCTATTATTGAATCTCAGTTTTTAGGAGAACAATACATCCAAAACAGTGTACAAGAACACACAAAAACAGTTTAAACAGACCTTAAATGTAATCCCGGATTTAAACTCATTCTAATACCCCAAACTCAGATTTTTATATTCACACATCAACTCAAAAAAAAAACCAAATAAGAACTGTCCAACAGTCCTATAGGAATTCTCAGTTTTCTGAATCAACATAGTCCCAAATCACCTCAAAATCGACACACACATAGGATTTTCAAAGGTGAACATGTTAGGGTCCTAATCTACACTAATTAACAGTGTTAAAAGGGTTTAAATGATTGACAAAACTCAATTTGCAAAACTGGAAAAAAGACAGAAATGGGCTGATACTTGGTTCAGTAAAAGAAATAGGAAATGAGGAATTAATGATCAAAACTAATTTAAAACCCTAATACAGAGGTTGGTAGTGTATAAACACAACATATATGTGTCCCACAACCTGTTCGTGTCTACCAAGATGGACACAAACGTGTCTAAACACGAATAACACTAAACAGTGCACACATAGACACTGTGTAGACCACAGGCTCGTGCGTGTGTGCACGCGTGTCGGGCACACGACACAGGCCAAACTAGGCCTCGTGCTTGTACACACGTGTACCCCTATACTAGGGCTAGGTCTAGGTCAACCTGCACAGTGACCTAGTGTGTCGTGTCCGACGCTATAATGCCGTATCAGTGGCAATTAATTAACAGTGCACAGACAGTGCAATACACATGCACGGTTGATTCCTCCCTCAACACGACACGGGGATACGTAGAACTTGACATGTGGCATGTCAGCCAGTGCCCCATGGCTCGTGTCAAGTTTTACATGTCCTAGAGGCGTGTCGTGTCCGCTACAGGCCCCGAGTGGCAGGGGAGCACTGTAGCGCACGTGCGAGCTTGTGCGGCACGTGTCCAATCAATGAATCTGATACAAAGCGACACAATAAGCACCACAAAAGATCAGGGACCCATAAACAATGATAAATCTAAATTTCCTATTTAAAAACATTGCACAACTGAGATCGAAATGCCCTCAGTGGCATTTCGACAAACACCTAGGCTACAGTCATGATACGTGTCCAAATGGACACGAAACTTAGGATACCCGATACAAAACCTATACTGATACTTAGGGGACTCCTAGGGCTCCCTAATAATGAAGACAAAACAAAATTTCATAGAGATTTAAGAGAGTTACCTAAGCTTGAACTTCTCAAGAAAACCCCTCTTTGTGAGCTCCTCTCTTGATGTCCCAATCAAATCAAAATAACCTCAAACTGATATGAGACCTTAGCAACAGCAAGAATAGTCATATTAGGATCTAATGGAATGAATTAAAAAGAAAAAGGAAGAGGAAAGGAGTTCTAGGAATTAAAATATCATAGAAACTAACCTTTCTAAAACTTGAGCCTTCCTAAGAAAGAGGCAACCCTAGATTTTAGGAGGGGTTTTATAGTGGGAGAATCCTAATGAGGATAGGGGTGGCCGGCCAAGTGGGTCTAGGTATTAGGGTTTGCTAAATTTTGGGCTTTGGGCCAAGTTACATAGGCTATGGTTGATTTGATTAATAAGGACTCTAAATCATAAGCCATGACTTATGACTTTCTAATTTCTATTACTAATTAGGTTCTAATGACCAAACCAAAGATTAGGATAGGTTAGACTAGAGTCATATACCCTAACCAAACTCATACTAACTAGGGTTAGCTCCTAGGTTGGTCTACGAGGGTCAACATTAGTCAAAGTCAACCTAGTCCAAACAATTCCAAAATAATTCCTAAAAATTCCCAAAAATTCTAATAAGTTCTAATAAATTTAAATTATCCCAAAAAATGACAAAAATACCCTCATATGGAAAACTGGGTGTTACATGAATCCTTCATCAGTCAGGTCAAGCAGCCTGAGGATACCCCGACCACATGTGCGCACTGCCATTGTGCGGATGAAGTTATTCCCAACATAACCTTCACCCAACAAGACATGCTGCTCAAGCACAACCGACACAACAGGCTACTGTATTATACAGGGTATGTCGGTTTCGTCAAGGTAAAGCGGTTTCAGATCGATCCAGGGTCTTCCCTCAGCACCATCCCGAAGACGCTGCTCTCAACACTGGGGATCCCAATGTACCGTCTGGCGCCTTCCAACACCATAATCAGCGATTTTAATGCTAGCAAAAGTGAACCGTTGGGTACAATACGGCTGAAATATCATATTGGTAACCTCCGAATCAAGTTGACTTGCTATATCGTAGACGCTGACGTCAACTACAACCTCCTACTGGGTCATCTGTGGCTGCATAAGTACATGGTGGTGCCATCTACACTCCACCAATGTATAAAGTACGTGTCCACCAGCGATATCATCCGGACAGAGTTCGCAGGCATTGACCCTTTCAAGGGGGTCGAAGCCTACTTCACTGATTCTACCCTGTACAAGTCGCCCAACGAATGGAAAGCCAATAATGCTGACGATGAAGCAGAAACGGCAGCAGAGCCGAACTTGGAGCCAGAGATGATTCCCGATGCTCCTTTAAAAATTCGGCTCAAAGGGAAACCGCCTCAGATGCTGCCTCCCATGACCATCAAGCTACCTGGAAAAGCACCAACTTCTCTAGGTAGAACACCTACTGAAGCACCCTTAAAGATCACTACAACAAAAAACCCTTTTAATGACGCTCGACAGGGAGTTTTAATGACGGCTGATACATAAGCGTTATCAAGTTGAAAATTACCTTTTTTCTATGACGGTTTGGACTAACTTTGGACTTTTTATAACGTTTATAAAACAAAACGTCATTAATACTTTAGAGCGGTGGCAAACTTGTAATTTTTTTTCACTGTATAAAAGCTAAGTGGGAGAGAGAAAATTCATTTCTCATCCATTTTCTAAGGAGCAGCATCTCTCCAAACCTCTTCTTCCCCAATTTCCTTAAGAGTTAGGTTAGGGTTTCTGATCGATGGATCTTAGCCGAGGTGCGATCTCGACCATATCGGAGGGGTCGTCGGAGGACCTGAAGCCGGTGATGGAGGTCCGGCTGGTGAACACCGCGCGCACATGCTGGAGATCGGCGGCGGGTGCGGCGTCTTCGGCTCCGTGGCCGCCTACGCCCGCCGCCACGGAGATGGTTAGAAAAAGCTCACTTTTTTTTTCTCTTTTCTTCTTGATTGTAATATTCTTCGTCTCCAAGGAACATGTCAATTTTTATTTTCTTATATTCTTTCCTTTCTCCGTCAAGCGTCTTTTTTTCTCTCTCCTCCAAAAATTGTGTTTTTTTCCTTCTAATTTCGTACACGTGAGGGGAGTTCATTGGACCGGTTAGAATATTCGATTTGGGTTTGCTGATGGCATTAATGACAGGATTTATATAAGAAAAGTATACAAATTTGTTTCCATTTTGTCTTTATATAAGTCATCCTTCATGTATTGTTAACTAATCTTTTTTTTTTTAATCTTCCTCTGGTATAATTTTAGATGATGGCTCATTATACTTTGTAAATTGTGAATTTTTTTTGTTCATTAGTTTGATTATTTTTTTGGTTTAATTCCATTGCAGTTAAAAGAAACTACTGACAAGTTCAGTTAGTCTCGGTAAGAACCTTTGATTGTTATAATTTTTTTAATATTTTCCTTGGTCTGATTTAAATTTGATTACTTGTATCAATGTCTAGTTTCTTTCCGAGACTCTAATTGATTGTTGTTTGCAGTTTGGGAGAGATCAAGCTATGGCGGATCGCAGTTTGGCTCGACTCCACAGCATCCGTGAGCGTTTGGGAGACAACTTGTCTTCCCATAAGAATAAATTAGTCGCCCTCTTTTCAAGGTGTTGAATCGAATTAAACTTTGACTCAGAATTGTTTTTTCTTTACTTTTAGTATAGTTTGTAAGATTGGTAGATCGCTTATGAGTTTTATAATCTAGGAAGCATGCAATTTATCTGTGCAGTGTCTGTGTCGGACATGTATCATACACAACACAAACACTCCAAAACTTACAATGACAAACCAACTGGCCTATCCGGTTTTATGTCCCTGCAACGTAGTTATAGACCTTGTATGTTGTTGATGCACAACCAAGGTTCTAAATGGCGGTAGGTGGGTGCACGGCGGAGAGAGTCCGCCTACCGTTTAGTCGGTTGATACATTTTTAACATTTTTTACTATTTTACTACTGCTTTTTGTATAATATGACATATTTTAGGATGTTTCATGCATAACTAAATTGTAGAACGAAGATTTATGAAGTTTTATTTTTGTAAAAGTGAATAATAGGGTGTATAATATGACATATTTTAAGGGTGTTTCATGCGTAATTAAGTTGTAGAACGAAGATTTATTAAGTTTTAGTTTTATAAAATTGAATCATAGGCCAAAAATGCTTGCAAAACCTTTTGGCCAAAACATCTTTTTAGGTATTGCTCTACCTACGTGCCCGCCTCCGCCGCATTACCTCCGCCTACGCTGCCAAACCTCCGTTGGCCGCCTGCTCGACCGCCTACTGCAAAGCAGTGCAGAGTAACTACCAATCTGTACTGCTGGATATGTTTGTAGTATCCCCAGGAAAAGTCCTTGAATGGATGTTAGGATTTAGATATGTCTGTACTGCTGTAAGTAAGAAAACCTCATGGTTCATTATTTCTGGTTTTCTTTGGTTTCTGCTCGTAGTAACTACCAATCAGTAATTTGATAGCTTTTATTTTCTACACATGATTTAAATTAGGATGATAATTTTTGTTGCAAATTCAAATTTCCTTGTGCTCTTAGTGAAAGTTGACCATCTTATGATGCATTCTCAGTCTATTTTAGTTAACCTTTTCTGTGGTCTATTAATTATTGTTCTAAGAAGCTTGAGTTCATTGCAAGTTTTGATGGTCAATTTCTTTGAAGAGAAATGGTTTCCTATCCTAAAAAATTCAAAAGGAATAGGATATCAATCATGCATTTTCAAGCTACTGCCGTTATGCTGAGCTTGATATATTTAACTTTTGTTGAGGAAGCAATATCCTTGGCATCATTTTAATTCCCTTCAAACTCCATAAGCTTAATGACTTACATATTGTTGCTCAGGATCTTACGTGCTAAGTTTATTATAGAACTTAGTATCCAATTATTGAACATCATTTTTTACATTACAGGCTTGTTAAGCAAGGAAAGGGAATACTGCAACCCCATCAGATATTTGCCGAGTATGAAGCTGCTATATCCGAAGCCGAGAGGCAAAAGCTGAAGGATGGGGCTTTCGAGGATGTCCTGAGATCTGCGCAGGTAATGCTATTGTGAGTATTGTCATCTTATGTATATCGCGAATCTCTTATATTGTATATCATTGGTAATGCTATTGTCATCTTAATGTATATCACGAATCTCTTATATTGTACGTCATCTTTATGTTTTGTCTGAATTGCCTGCTTATAAATGATTCGTGCAGGAAGCTATTATACTTCCTCCATGGGTTGCGCTTGCTATTCGCCCAAGGCCCGGTGTCTGGGAATATGTGAGCTTTTGTGATGTCGACAGTTTTGATGTGCTCAAAGTTGAAGCCAATGTACTAATAGTTTTGAGGGTCTCTTACTAGTAGTAGTTGTAAATATATGTATTTGGATGTCTTATTTTGAAAAAATGTAATGAAGATGGTGATATATGTTATGTATATATTTGTAAATGGATTAAATGGTACTCTATAACATTTAGATGTTTTCTTGTTAATATGGTTCAAAATTAATGTTTTGAAATTGAATTGAGCAACATTGAGCATTGATCTATAATTTTTTAGAAAGTAATATATAAATGTGCAGAATTGAGCGTTATAAATGTGCTGAATTGAGTCTATACAGATTATCTATTCATAACGTTTTCAAACTATGCTGAAAATAAGTGTAGCAGAAACTCAACATATTCATGACGGTTATTTTATGACGCTTTTAAAAAACATTTATAACACCCGTTTTTATGACGGTTGCTGTGGAAAAAAAAAGCGTCATGGTACGTCATTAATGACGCTTTTTAGCCGTCATTAAAAGAGTTTTTTGTTGTAGTGGATACGGCTCAAGGGAAAAATGCCTCATACATCGGCTCCCCTTGTGGCAAAACTATAAGGAAAGGCACCAATCACTGAAGGCGCAGTTGAGGCACCTCTGAAGGTGCCTCTTAAAGGCAAGCCTCCGCAATCATCCATCTCATCCAAGCTGCCAGAGAAGGCCACATAGCCCTCTCGGACCCCAAGGTCAAAGCTACGGTGGACTCTTCCAAACCAACCCCAGTACTCACAGATGAAGAGCTAGGGGAGTACATATCTGCTGATGTAGATGCACCCTCTCTGGACAATGTAATCCTGCGGGATAAAATCTCATGTTTTATCAATAATAGAGTGTCTTTTAATTATTCTAGTCTTTCACATTGGAATGCCATGTATATATTAGATAACGCTCTACGGTCGTTGTAAACACAAATAACGACCGTTAATCAAGTAAATCGAGTAGTCCCGTCCCAAGGGGTCTATTTCGTAGTCCCACCGCAGAATCGAGACAAAGAATCCATCATCTTCGGCAAAGTCGAGCATCATCAAGACCTCCCGCCACTCGAGCAAGAATTAGATACCGACAGAATACAAGTCTATCTGTACACGGACAAGGCAAAGTACCTCATCCAAAAGATGGGTTACGATCTAAAAAGTAACAAAGGCCTGAACTACGGCAAGGGTCGACATCTTCCTCTCCAGCTCCCAACACCTAAAGGAAAGTCGTATGACTACTATCATTGAAACTCGACGGGGGATGGGCTATGTCACGCCACCGACAACTCCAGAGAGTTCGGAGGCAGAAGAAGTAGAACATTCTCATTCGTCCGAAGCATCAGCCTGGGATTCCGATACCATTATCGGGTCAGTATTCAAGAAGGTGCTATCAGTAAACATGGTATCTGCACAATCTCAAGAAGATAAAGGTGAACACCAAATGTCAGAATTCTTCGAGGAAGAACCTTAGGATCAACGCCTAGGAGCGCAGTGGGAGTCTCGTTTTGAATTATGCGAACCCCCTACCGAAGACGAAGTCGAGCAGATCGACCTGGGGATGGATCTTCTTCCAAACCCATCTTCATCAGCAAGAGTCTAAAGGGACCAGACCGAAAATCTTTAATCCAACTGGCTAAAGAATACATCGACGTCTTCGCCTGGAGATACGAAGATATGCCCGAACTTGATCCCCAGATCGCGATGCATAGGCTTAACATCTTACCTGCTGCCAAGCCTATAAAGCAACAACAACGATGTTTTCGTCCTGACATCATGAACGCTATCGATCAAGAGGTAGACAAATTCCTGACCAGCAGGTTTATCCGTGAAGAACAACACCCGAATTGGGTGGCCAACGTCGTCCCTGTCACCAAAAAGAATAGGAAGATACGGGTCTGCATCGACTTCAGAGATCTCTATGCTGCTTGCCCAAAAGATGAATTCCCACTTCCGATCACCGATGTAATGATCGACAATACATGTGGCTTCGAACGCATGTCTTTTATGGACGGGTATTCGGGCTACAACCAGATCAAAATGTTCTTCGATGACGCAAAGCACACGTCATTCAGGATGCCGAAAGGAGTTTTCTGCTACACAGTGATGCCCTTCGGCTTGAAGAATGCTGGTGCTACATACCAATGAGCTATGAGTACCATCTTCCATTAACATCTTCACAAAATAGTCGAATGCTATGTTGATGATATCGCTGTCAAGAGCCGTCTCAAAGGTGATCACCTACAAGACCTAAAGACAGTCTTCGATCTCATACGAGCGCATCAACTCAAGATGAACCCCGCTAAATCCTTCCTTGGGGTTTCTAGCAAAAAGTTCTTGGGCTTCATTATCACGGCGAAAAGCATTCATATCGATTCCGAGAAGACCAAGGCCATCCTTGACATGGACCCTCTGAAGAATCTCTGAGAACTTCGAGGCCTGCAAGGGCGTCTTGCATACATCCGAAGGTTTATAGCAAACCTTTTCGAAAAATGTCAACCCTTCATCCAGCTCATGAAGAAGGGAGTCTCCTACGTCTGGACAGAGGAATGCCAGAAAGCTTTCGATGATATCAAGGCTTACTTGACGAGCCCGCCAGTCCTGGTGGCACCCGTCGCTAGCAAACCATTTCTCCTCTACGTCCGTGTCGTGGATCATTCCCTCGGCGCTCTGCTGGCTCAGAACAACGATGCGGGCTATGAGCAAGCTATCTACTACCTCAGTAGGACACTGATCGGGGCCGAACACCGGTACAACCCCATAGAAAAGGAGTGTTTGGCTTTGGTGTTCGCCATCCAGAAGACTCACCATTATTTCTCGGGCCAAACAACTCATGTCATCTTCCGAGTCAATCCGCTCAGGGTTCTCATGATGAAGCCAGGATCATTGAACTCCCGACTAGCTACATGGGCGATCCTGTTGACGCCGTACAACATGGTATTCGTCCCATAAAAGGCCGTCAAGGGTCAAGCTCTGGTCGACTTTTTAGCTGTACACCCCATCCCAGAGTCCTCCAGACTCTATAAAGATATCCCAGATGAGGTCCAAGAATCAAACATCACCGAATAAAGCTTATTCTGGCCGATGTTTTTCGATGGCACTTCAAGAACAGGCCCCAAAGGCCAAATCATCGCCGGAGTGGGGGTAGTCTTAGTCTCCTCCGATCAGCTGGTCATCCAGTATGCTTACTTCCTTTCGAAGCCGTTCTCAAACAATGTTGTCGAGTACAATGCTCTTATCATGGGACTCCAGCTGGCGCAACAGCTGGGGGTGGATCATCTGGAAGCCTACGGCGACTCAAAACTCGTCGTTAACCAGATCAGAGGGCAATACGAAGTTCGCCATGAAGATCTGGTTCCTTACCATGAAGTTACATTGAACATTATTTCAACCTTCACCAAGTTCTTCATAGAACACGTACCTCGGTTATATAACCTGGAGGCTGACGCTCTGGCTGGCCTCGCAGCCTCATTGGCAGCACCCCTCGGGACTCAACATTACATCACGATAGTTGGTCGAGACTTGGTCTGTCCTAAAAACAACCTATGCTCACAAATGGCCCATGCCATGTCAACAAGTGCTGGTGTTAATGTCCGAGACTGGAGGTTCCCATTCATCGACTTCGTTGTCTACGGAATTCTCCCAGAAGGCTCGAAAGAAGCCATCTCAGTCAGGAGGCATTTCCTTCGATTCTATTACGATACAGCTACTAAAATGATGTACCGACGCTCCTACGATGGACTTCTCCTTCGATGCCTGTCCAACGAAGAAGCAGCCGAAGCCCTTCGAGAAGCTCATGACGGAACTTACGGGGCTCATCAACCAGGGCCTAAGTTGCAGGATCGACTGTGATGCATGGGTTACTACTGGCCAACCACGGCAGCCGACGCTGTCGACTATGCCAAAAAGTGCCATGCTTGCCAGCTTCATGCCGACTTCATCTATACACCGTCGGAACCACTACATCCTACGGTCGCCTCCTGGCCCTTTAAAGCTTAGGGCATGGACATTGAAGGACCAATCACCCCTCCTTCATCGAGGGGACACCGCTTCATCCTAGCTATCACTGACTACTTCTCCAAATGGGCAGAAGCAGTTCCACTGGCGGAAGTGAAAAGCTCTAGGGTGATCAGCTTCATCAAGCATCTTGTCATCTACCATTTTAGGGTACCCCATAGGATTATCCATGACAACGGTCCTTAGTTCATCAAGCCATATTTTCAGCAGATTCTGTGACAAGAACCGTATTCAGAATGTGGCATCAACCGCCTACAATCCGACAGCAAATGGATTGGCCGAGGCTTTTAATAAGACTATCGTCAAGATACTCAAAAAGGTCGTGTCATCCAATAAACGCGACTGGGACGAAAAGCTCAGAGAATGCCTTTGGGCCTACCGCACAATGGTACGGACTCCGACGGCCAACACACCATTCTCCTTAGTCTACGGAAGCGAAGCGGTACTACCTCTCGAGATCCAGATACCCTCACTCCGTGTAGCGATCACAAATCAACTAACAGAAGACGATAATCAACGTCGTCGTCTGCGAGAATTGGAGACACTTGACGAAAAATGTCTCCTAGCTCAACAGCGCATCGAACTCTATCAAGCCCGTATATCACAGGCTTTCAACAAAAAGGTCATGCAGAGGACTTTTCAAGTAGGCAACTTGGTTCTGACAGTCAGGAGGCCGATGGTATTAACTCACAAAACTACAAGAATGTTCGAGCCTAAATGGGGGGACCTTTGGTCATAGAGACGGTATACTCAAATGGTGCTTACCGCCTCGCCCGATCAAACGGGGACTTGTTCATGATGCCCATCAACGGCAAGTTCCTAAAGAAGTACTACTCTTGACATCTTTCAGATATGTACTTCCACCTTTACCTAGCAAGGGAGTCAGTGGACCTGATCATCAGAGCTCACATACACCTCCCTTTCACAAAAATCCTATGCTTTCAGAACCCAGTTGTTCCATTGCATTCTATCTCCAGTAGAAGGACAACCACATCCATATTACCTCTGAGTTGCTCTTCTACGCCCTCCAAAGCAGAATCTTACGCTCCGTAAGACTACACTACCCATCATGTTTACCACGTCCACATTACCTCTGAGTAAACATCCCGTGCAGACAACCCCTACGTTGCCGTACATTGATCGCAGAACTTCTATGTCCATATTACCTCTGAGTAGTTTCGCGTATCTCCCCAAAGTCATTCCTACCACGTCCATAACATCTTTGAGTAGGAAGATTCCATCATTCGAACCCCATATTTGCCACGTCTACAGTACCTCTGAGCAAACATGTCGGTTCTCTCAAACTTATTATCTGTACCTAACAACAAGGTGTGCAAAAGATAATAGGTCCACACAAATCACTAATTCATGACAACAAAAGATGAACACACCACAAAATTCTTTATTTTTTAATCTAAAAAGTAAAGGATTACATCCCCAGCATATAACAAAAAAAAGGAAAGAAGACTACAAATCCCTAGGCATCATTGGGATTGGCGGACAGCTCTTCGATATGACGCCTCAAGTCTGCAGCCCGAGTCTCTGCAGTCGCTAGGACCCGACGTTCAGCTTCCTGCCGTATCATCTCCATAGCCTCAGGAGCAGTATCGTTCTCATGCTTGGTGTCCAACTTCTGCCGTTGGTGAGTCAGAAAAAGAATATGGCGAGTAACAACTGCCTCTTCCTCCTTGGACGAGATGTGCTCAGCCTGGGCCCGCTCAAGATCTAACATAAGTTGGGCCCTCTGGTCTTCTAGAAGGCGAATCCTGGCAGTAACCTCTGCTATACTTGCCTCTAATGAGGCCTGCAGCTCCACCTGCTCCTGTGTGTATTGAGATAGTCTCTCTACTGCAGCCTCAGCAGCGGCCACCTCGTCGCCCCAGATGGCCACCGTGGCCTGATAAGATGACTCAACCTCAGCTATCAACTTCTTCTGTTCTGCTTCTATCAGAGCAAAAAAGTCATTCCGCTAGATACTCTGCAGTTCAGAAAGATGCTGGTCGAGCTCAACCACCGTCTCCTCCAGAATTACAGCCATGTGATCGTGGCCACGGTGCAAATGTATCAAACCAATGGAAGAGAGCGCCATGGCTTTCTCCATCGCAAAACTCCCATTTATATTCAGCACCATTGATATGCCCTTCTGCAGCATCTTGTATACTGATTCAACAACAAACTGAACGTACTCATCTACATCAGCCAGCACTTAAGGCGTCATGGCAGGAGTTGCAGGAGGTACTATTGTCACTACCACATTTCTAGTATGGGGGTATTTTTGTCATTTTAGGGTATTTTAAATTTATTAGAATTAATTAGAATTTATGGGAATTTTAGGAATTTATTTGAAATTGTTTGAATAGGTTGACTTTTGACTAGTGTTGACTTTGTGGACCTACCTAGAAGCTAACCCTAGTTAGTGGGCCATGGTTAGGTCAAGTGACCCTAGTCTAACCTAGCCTAGCACTTGGTTTAAGTCATTTTAGCAAATAGGATTAGAAGTCATAAGTCATGACTTGTGGTTTTAGAACCTTGTTTAAGTTAATATACTTTTAGCTTTGTAGCTTGGCCCAAGGCCCAACTTTTGACTAAACCCTAACCCAAAGCCCTAGTGGTCGGCCACCCTACGCCTAGGGATTCCCCCATATAAAATCCCTCTCAAAACTAGGGTTGCCTCTTTTCTTTAGGAAGAGCCCTAATTTTAAGGAGGTAAGTTTCATGCCATTTTAATTCTAGAGCCCCTTTCCTATTCCTATTTCCTTCTAAATTGTTCCAATAGGACCTAATAGGCCTGCATTTACTGTTGTTGAGCTTCCATTTCAGTTTGAGGTAGATTTGGATTGATTTGGTCATCAAGCAAGGAGCTAGGAAGAGGCTTTTTCCATTGAAGTTTCACAAAGAGGTATCTCCTTCATTTCTCCATGAAACTTCAGTTAGTTTTCATGTATAGGAACCCCTAAGTGTCCTCCTAAGGTCAGTATTGGGTTCGTGTCCAGTGTCGAGTGATTCATGTCCATTCTGGACACGTATCAGAACACTGGACTAGGTGTTCGACCATATGCCACAGAGGGTAGGTCGATCGAGTTATCCAGTTTTGTTTGAATAGGAAATAGGTTTTAGATCTACCCTTGGGTTTCCTGTCCTTGTGTTCTTATTTTCGTATCGTTCTGTGTCAATTTGTTTGTGTGGACACGCGCGTGCACACGACCGCGCGCTGCTACAGTGATCCCCTGCCTATCGGGCCCTATAGCGGACACGACACGTTTCGTATGGACACAAAACTCGACACGAGGCTAGGGGCATGGACTGACACGCCATGTGTCAAGTCTCACATGACCCCGAGTCGTGTCGAGAGAGATATTGATCCCACACGGGGATTGGCCTATGGCAGTGCACTGTGGGTTTTCCCCACTGACACGGGTCTCATTTCCGACCCTGACACTTCGTGGATACAGGCCAGTGGGCCCATGAGGTAGCCCTATAGGTGGGCTACCCATGTGTGTTACCACGAGATTTATTCGTGTCCTGTGTCGTGCACACGACACAAGTGCACGTGTGCACGAGACAGTACACTGACAGTGCATTGTATGTGTGTCACTCTGTGTTTTCTTGCTGTGGACACGCCGTATCGGCCTATGGGTGACACGATATGATGTGTAGGGTTGTGTACGAGGGGTGTTTACATTTCCAAAGCTTTAGATTCATGATTAATTATTTTGCTATTCTTTTTTCCATTGAATCAATGTAATGTCTAATACTGTCAAATATTTCCTGTACATTCCAGTTTTCTAAATTAATACTGTTATTGGTTTTCAAATTGAACTTGAGTTTAAACCTGGGTAATGATTAGGATAATTCAGTATAATGATTAACAGGCTTGGGCTGCCACTTTGTTGCACTGATAATTTCTTCATTTCTTCCATTTACTGTCAACATTGATTCATGCTACCATGTTAATCCTTGTATTACCTACCTTGCCCTGTCAACCTTCATTTCAGTTCCTATTTTTAACCTGGAATGTTCACTATTAAGTATATTAAATCTGGGATTATGAGACTGTCAAGTATTTGTTAAAAACTGAGATTTACTCTTTATCATTCACAAACATTGTAATACATACACATGGTAAAATCTGAGATTCAAGATGGTTTGTTATAAGTACATAAAATTGATTTTGATGTTCATGTTAACTGAGTTTTCCTAAAGGTTGAAACCTGAGAATGGGATATGCAGTACATGCTATTGGCTGAACTGAACCTTTGTTCAGAATTTCTTGGGTTTGTTTTGAACTGATTTTTATTGGATTGGTAGTTGATAGCTGGGTTTATTGGGTTGCTGCCATACACCTTATGTGCACAGTTTACACACACATGACACTGTTTTGACACTATTTTCCCCACTGTTTTGCAGTCTCTCACTGCTCACACACACACACTTTTACTTCCTCTCTAGCTCTCCATCTTCCTTCTACATATTATATAATGTATATGTGTATGTATTATATAAAATGTGTGTGGGGGCATATATGTTAGTGCACCATTGTATATATATGTATTATGTATATGTGTGTATATCTCCATATATATATACAATGTATTATGTGGATGCATATGTATAGGAAGCATATACATGAGGATATGTGTGGTGTACCTATAGGTAACCATATGTATATGTATATATATTTTACTATGTGACTTCCATGTGTAGGCCTAGATGTAATATAGGATGTATATATATTTTAGATATATAAATAGTGTATGTGATCCCATGATATAGTGTATTGTATATGTATATATGTGGTATGGTTTAGCTTTCAATATATATATATATATATATATATAGAGTGATAAGTTTTAGATATAACCTTGACTTGCTTAGACTAATGAAGTCTAGTGTAGACTAGTTAAGCCTAGTTAGACTTGTTAGACCTAGGTTTGACTTCTTGGTTGACCAGGGTTGACCAAGAGTTGACTTTGACCTAGTTAGACCTAGACTCATGTAGAATGCATAGCAGAGCTTCATTTTATCATTTTAGACTTGTTGTGACTTGTGCTGTTCTGTTTAGGAGCCAGACACCACTCCTTGGACAGTACCTTTCATATTGGACACTCAGATACAGGCGAGTACATTCTCTGATCATTTCATATCCTGCTTAGAATTATTTCCTGCAGTAGATTACTTTACTTGTACTGTCACGTTGGTCACACGGATTGGTACTATATGGATCCTTTCTTGAGATGTTATCCTTAGGGAGCATCAGGTACTACATGTTTTGTGCGTTTCACTTGCATGGCGTATCATATGCTTCATTGGTTCTTTGATCACTTACGACATATACTCTTATGATCGTATAGTCTTCCTAGAATCCTTATCCCATTTATGGGACTACTATGTATCACCTTCGGGGTCTATCACCTTCGGGGTCTATCACCTTCGGGGTCTGTTACATAGCATCATAACATAACCTGGCTGGATCCTTGTGTATTGATTGGGGGTACGGGGGAGTATAAGTGGACATGTGAATAATACACCAGTAGTTTCTTATCAGAATCATTCCTTAGTGTCTTATCAGAATCATCCCAGGCCATTTACATGTTCATGATTGTACTCTGACTCCCTAGTCACTGCTAGTTCTCTATGTATAGTAGATATTTCTATTACAGCTCTTCCTGTTTACATACTATTTTTCTTCAGTACCTGTATCTTACTTTACTGCATGTTATATGTTTTCTAACCTGCTATGATCTATTGAGATGTACTGTGCTCGCTCCTGTCCTGACTGGACCTGTTGAAAATATTACAGAGGACGAGGAGGAGGACTGCCTGGACACCTACTGTAATGCCCCGCTCCGCACGAGGCATTTGGTTGGCTTGTTGGATGCTATCAAGATGTTGGACAGTGACTTAGTGGAATTATGGGTGAGTGGAACTGTCCTTCCTCCTCCTTACTCCTTCATGCTTAATAAATGAAGTACTGAAATGCTATGAAATGTCCTTAAATGTCCCATATTTTAGTTGCTGATTAATAGAGATGCATATGTTGAGAATTATTGAAATGTACAACACATTGAACTGCTAATGTGATTTGAGGCCTGAGAATGAATTGATAACATTGCCCCTTATGCTTAATGCTGCTGGAACAAGTAGACACTTGAATAATGAGATGCCTTATGAATGATTGAATAAGAAATGAACTGGCTATGCTATCGACCCAATAAACTGAATGAAACACTAGAATCATGTACTCTCTGTATATCTGTTGCAAGAGAATGAAATGCTGCCTGTCCCTTATAAGAAATGAATGAATGAATAAATGTCCCTATGAAATGAATGAGTGTTACGTTCCTCTTAAGAAAGAAATGATATGAGATACGTTGCAATGAAGCAATGAATGAGAAATAATAAAGCTGGGATCGTTGAGATCACCAAATGAAATGATGGTAATGATGAAATGAATAAGTCATTGAATATGACTAATGATGCACTGTTGCCTTTACTTTCCTTAATGTATTTTACCATGCGATTTTGTTCACAATCGAGTCGGACACGCATTCGCATGGTCATGGACAACTTGTATACAAGGTTTGAGTAATAATTTCCTCGAACGGTTCCTAGGGCCCTGGGGACCGATTCGGCCTAGGAGGAAATAATGATGAGTGCTATGGAAGCACGGGTAAGGCGGGGTGGCATAGAGGCTCGCCACCTACTATGCTGACCGCATTACCTTGAAATGAAATGAAATGAAAAGAGTCCATATGGTTTAACAACACCAGTGACCATGTAATCGGAATGCATGCTAATGAATGTTTTATGCAGGCAGAGTAAGTATATCGGTTAACCTGCATTTGATGCAGGTATGAGAAGTCGGCTATCGGTAAGGAATCACATAATTGTGATATTGCATATATTGGTTCAATTTGCCTGCTTAACATGCTAAATGAAATGATGCTGTGTTGTTGCCTTTAAAATGAGAGACACTATAATATGCTTAACATGTTCCGTTCAGTATGCTAGAAAGATGCCTTATTATAAATAGTGCTCAAACATAACATCCATGCTAAGTGATGCTTGAAGTGAGAATTGTCTTAACATGTTTAAGATGTTAATGTTAACGATGCCTTAATGACGCCTTTGCATGATAACACCAAGAATGCTATAATGATATGTCCACATGAATGTTGCTAAGACATGTTTACATACTTCAATGCTTCTGCTCAAGAACTGTAAACTGATGCTAGGTCCCAAGTAGAAAGATCATTCTAATAAATGTTGCTTAAATGATTACTCTAAATGTTGGTTTATGCGAGTGGGTTGGATTCTGCTCGCCAGTACATAGATGATGTGCTGACCCACGTTTTGTGGGCAGGTGCTTATGCTTGGAATGTTCTACACACGGAGTTTAGCTGGATTGGTTCCGCGGCATCGAAGATTTGTTGGGCATACAGAAGCTCTCCTTGCACAAGATGATATCTTCTGTTTATAAAGGGCATAATGTATGGAACATTGTAATCAGTTGTACTAGTGAGATTGTAAGCCAAGTCGGTATATCGAGTTGTAATCCATTGTATCCAAATATTAAATGTAAGCTGTATAGCATTGTTCAGTTGGTTTCCAATGTAAAGTGAGATGTGCTGTAATCATTGTACTTCAATACAAGTCTTGTACTCTTCTTCTATTATCAGTAAAGAGAATAAAGTTCTACATATCTCTGTGTGGCTTCATGTTACTCTTTTTCTCCGCTGCTATAAAGAAGTGATGTACTTCTATTCAATAAGAAAGATTGTCCTCATTAAATTCAATTTATCTGCTTCTGCCGCTGTGATGTATTCCTATTTGAAGAATAATCGATTATGTACCATCTTTGCCTTGTACAAGTGCAATACCAGACTTGTACGGCATCACGCCCAAGCGAGGACGATCGATTCCAAGAGATAAAATATGTGAATAAATGACTCTATGAATCGGGGCGTGACAAATTGGTATCAGAGCACGGCTTTACGTCCTTGGTCTCTTCTTTGATTCATTTCAAATCAAAGTTGCATCGACGATTAACCAAAGTTGCTTCCGCGATCACTCAACGTTGCTTCCGCGATTAAATCAAAGATTGCTTTCGCGATTATGCTGTTGTTCTTCGACAATCATCCTATGTTGTTGTGTCTGAAAGATCATTGACCCTCTTGGCTGCTCACTGGATATTCCATACAATAAGTCTATATACATTGTGATGCCCCTGAAAGAATGATTGTTGTTGGTTTGGACACAAATAACCCAACAATGACTCGATGCCATAGTATGCTATATTGTGAATGCTGTTAGAAATGTGGGAATATAGAAAAGTGGCTGGGTATGCTGTAACAAGTTGAGAATTGCATGTGATGCAGAAAGAATTGGGAATGAAATAATTGATGGATGAGTTCAACAGAATTGGTGAATTGACTCATGCGTGCTGGCTACTGCTTTGAGACCCTAAGAATGTTGCCTTGTGATATTGAGACCCCGAGATGTTGGTTAAGTATTGTGATCATTATAGATCAGGAATGTCCAGAATAGATTGAGTTGGTAATTGTTTAAGAATGGCTTCATTTCTGAGTGGTATATTGCCTCTACCACCTCAGAACTAGATGTATGTTGACCCTTTCCATAGGATAGCAAGGAGACTATCTGTGGGTACTGGGTAGTGCCGAGACTTAGCTGGAAGTCATGTATTGTGGCCAGATGACTCGAGTGTCCCTTGACGGTGACGTTATATTGAGTAGCGAGATTGTCGGAAATTGTAACTGGTGGCTTGGTTAGAAATTATTTAGTCGAGTGATGACTCAGACCAATAAGACCGTTATTATGCTATGGGTAAATGGATTTGGCTCGAGAATGTTGTGGCTTAGAAAATCTGAATGTTGACTTCGATTGGTTGGATGTAAATCAATTGTGGCTAATACAAAGTTGGTTGCTAGCTGAAAGTTTTGAAAATATTGTCGGTGAACCAAAGGAATATTAGAGATCTGTGCCTTGACCCTATGGTGTAATAGATGTTAATCCATCTTGATCACCAAAGGATAGTCGTTTCATATGTGCATGTATGTTGAGGAATTGAATTGCACTAGAGAAGTAACAAGTAGCAACCCTGAATATTTTGTTGCCTAGAGGATGGTTAGGTGATACATAAATTGTCGGATTGAATGGGATGAACTACTCGACCATTACTGCATGAGATTTAAGAATGTCCGTAAGATAGTTTGATGATTGAGAGATGAATGGGATTGAGAATTACAAACGGGTTGGATAATGTCGGTATAGGTGATTGTTGGATTGGGATATAGTTTGCTGGCTTATGACTTAGAGGTGTGACCTTGTCATACGGACCGAATAAGTATGATTCCATAATTATGTTAAGACTATCGGAATCGATGATCCTTGAATAGTTAGCATTGGCTTATGGGTTCGTGTGGGTACAAAGGAATTTGAATAGAAATGTGGATCATTGGAAATTTACTTGATGGATTATTAGAATGATATGTATCATATGTCGGGTTGGGAATTGACTGTAATGTTGATAGATCGATCTTAGTCGATCGTTGGGTAAGTCTAGAGTGAGCCTCTGTGGGAATTATTTCCTTGAGGAAGACCCTGGATAAATAGACTTGACCCTAGAGACCAATTGTTGGCATAGCCGACGATGGCGATTAGATATACAGACTAAGTTGATATCCATAGGTTTGGGTAGAGTTCCTTAGTACTGTCAGTCGCTTGTTGGCCCTAAGAATAAGGAAACTAGTATAACCCTAGTAGCCATCCACTCTAGGGAAGTCACCTGAATGATTAAGTTTAGCTGTCAAGTGTAGCTAACCTTAGAGATTGACTGAATAATAGGTGACCATTGGAGGCCCATAGGATGACCTTGTGGCATTGAATGAGAGATGGTGATAATGAGTATTGGCCTAAGGGAATGTATGCTTCAACTTGTGCCTTAAGAGATGTTTGACCCTGGAGGATTATATGTCGGCCATAAGTGGAAATTACAATCGTAAGGTAAGACTTGAGTGTACCTATAGTCGAGTAGCTAAGTTAACCTTGACTGTTGCATAGAATTGTACCCTTGGCTCGGGTAATCGATAGTTTGTGACGTCGGATTGTGTCTTATAGAAAGATGAATTGCCTCGGTGAAAAATATTGTTGGATTGGAAAGGAATATGATTGCACATTGTGAAATCTTGATATGATTGGCTCTAAGTTAGACCCTTGATCGAATGTTAGAAATATTATGCTTGGGAAGGGAGCTTAACCAAGTTGTCCCTGATATTAAGATGGTGGCCTGAAAGATAGTGATTGTGGCAAGTGAATAAAGTGATAAGTCAATTGAAAGGATGCTAAGTCGGATTTGAAAAAGAGAGCTATATCGTGGCTGATCGAATCGCACTAACATGGAAGTTGGCTGAAGTACATATGTTTTGGGGACGCCTAAAATATGTGTATGGATCCAGCCGAAGTGATGGTTGCGACTGAGATAACATTATGGGAAGAAATTATCGCACTAGCGCAGACTTTGGTTGAAGTGCATATGTTTTGGGGACGCCTGAAATATGTGTATGGATCCAAATGAAGTGATACGTTGCGACCAAGATAGAAATACAAGAAAGATATTGGTGAATCAATGAAAAGTTGCAAGTAATTGAAAAAGAGAAAGACAGATTGAATTATTGATGGATTAAAGTAGTACAGTTGGATAGCTATTTTGAGATGAGCGAGTGTGCTGAAATAAATATTGAATTGAAGCTGAATGAGTAACTTGTTGTGACTAAGTGAATTAGTTAGATGAGTTGTACCCTTAAGTTTCGAGGACGAAACTTTTTTTAAGTGGTATATTATGTAATGCCCCGCTCCGCACGAGGCATTTGGTTGGCTTGTTGGATGCTATCAAGATGTTGGACAGTGACTTAGTGGAATTATGGGTGAGTGGAACTGTCCTTCCTCCTCCTTACTCCTTCATGCTTAATAAATGAAGTACTGAAATGCTATGAAATGTCCTTAAATGTCCCATATTTTAGTTGCTGATTAATAGAGATGCATATGTTGAGAATTATTGAAATGTACAACACATTGAACTGCTAATGTGATTTGAGGCCTGAGAATGAATTGATAACATTGCCCCTTATGCTTAATGCTGCTGGAACAAGTAGACACTTGAATAATGAGATGCCTTATGAATGATTGAATAAGAAATGAACTGGCTATGCTATCGACCCAATAAACTGAATGAAACACTAGAATCATGTACTCTCTGTATATCTGTTGCAAGAGAATGAAATGCTGCCTGTCCCTTATAAGAAATGAATGAATGAATAAATGTCCCTATGAAATGAATGAGTGTTACGTTCCTCTTAAGAAAGAAATGATATGAGATACGTTGCAATGAAGCAATGAATGAGAAATAATAAAGCTGGGATCGTTGAGATCACCAAATGAAATGATGGTAATGATGAAATGAATAAGTCATTGAATATGACTAATGATGCACTGTTGCCTTTACTTTCCTTAATGTATTTTACCATGCGATTTTGTTCACAATCGAGTCGGACACGCATTCGCATGGTCATGGACAACTTGTATACAAGGTTTGAGTAATAATTTCCTCGAACGGTTCCTAGGGCCCTGGGGACCGATTCGGCCTAGGAGGAAATAATGATGAGTGCTATGGAAGCACGGGTAAGGCGGGGTGGCATAGAGGCTCGCCACCTACTATGCTGACCGCATTACCTTGAAATGAAATGAAATGAAAAGAGTCCATATGGTTTAACAACACCAGTGACCATGTAATCGGAATGCATGCTAATGAATGTTTTATGCAGGCAGAGTAAGTATATCGGTTAACCTGCATTTGATGCAGGTATGAGAAGTCGGCTATCGGTAAGGAATCACATAATTGTGATATTGCATATATTGGTTCAATTTGCCTGCTTAACATGCTAAATGAAATGATGCTGTGTTGTTGCCTTTAAAATGAGAGACACTATAATATGCTTAACATGTTCCGTTCAGTATGCTAGAAAGATGCCTTATTATAAATAGTGCTCAAACATAACATCCATGCTAAGTGATGCTTGAAGTGAGAATTGTCTTAACATGTTTAAGATGTTAATGTTAACGATGCCTTAATGACGCCTTTGCATGATAACACCAAGAATGCTATAATGATATGTCCACATGAATGTTGCTAAGACATGTTTACATACTTCAATGCTTCTGCTCAAGAACTGTAAACTGATGCTAGGTCCCAAGTAGAAAGATCATTCTAATAAATGTTGCTTAAATGATTACTCTAAATGTTGGTTTATGCGAGTGGGTTGGATTCTGCTCGCCAGTACATAGATGATGTGCTGACCCACGTTTTGTGGGCAGGTGCTTATGCTTGGAATGTTCTACACACGGAGTTTAGCTGGATTGGTTCCGCGGCATCGAAGATTTGTTGGGCATACAGAAGCTCTCCTTGCACAAGATGATATCTTCTGTTTATAAAGGGCATAATGTATGGAACATTGTAATCAGTTGTACTAGTGAGATTGTAAGCCAAGTCGGTATATCGAGTTGTAATCCATTGTATCCAAATATTAAATGTAAGCTGTATAGCATTGTTCAGTTGGTTTCCAATGTAAAGTGAGATGTGCTGTAATCATTGTACTTCAATACAAGTCTTGTACTCTTCTTCTATTATCAGTAAAGAGAATAAAGTTCTACATATCTCTGTGTGGCTTCATGTTACTCTTTTTCTCCGCTGCTATAAAGAAGTGATGTACTTCTATTCAATAAGAAAGATTGTCCTCATTAAATTCAATTTATCTGCTTCTGCCGCTGTGATGTATTCCTATTTGAAGAATAATCGATTATGTACCATCTTTGCCTTGTACAAGTGCAATACCAGACTTGTACGGCATCACGCCCAAGCGAGGACGATCGATTCCAAGAGATAAAATATGTGAATAAATGACTCTATGAATCGGGGCGTGACACCTACTACGGGGCAGTCCTAGATGACATCTGTGAGCTGGACCCTCAGGAGGATCCAGCAGTAGCTGAGGGCCTTCCACCGACTGCCTAGACTAGATAGTTAGGCTATTATCTTTATGTAGTTGGATCATGTTCTAGTTAGACTCTTTATTTGGAGATCAGTTGTATATATTCTTTTATCTGAGACCTTGTATTGCTGGGATTATCTTAGACTACTGTTTTATCTATTTCATTTCCTTGAGTTCTGTTCATATCGTGCTATATCTTCCTTAGTTGTGATTGAGTTTCTATTGCTATGTCACCCCCATTCGGGGAGTATAAACTGCTAGTTATATACATTGCTAGATATTGTGACCTAGGACAACGTTCTACCGCCGACACTGCGGCGTAGGCTGGACGTATTCACGTCTCGTGCCCTTACTCTAGGGTGCGGGTCGTGACACGTTTTTAGTGGTGGCCCATGCAGGTCTAGACTAGAAGTGTAGTGGTACTCGAACTAGAGTATCACTACAGCCTGCTATAGGATATAGGACATTAATTTTAAGATACTCAATCACTTTAGGAAAAATTCCTTTTATTGCCATCTAAATCCTTTTGTCAGCTAATCCTTTGAATTATAGTTGTCCGTCTTTGTTATTTCGCTTCTTTCTCAGAAATTGATACTCTTGTTTGTCTATCTTCAGGATGGTAGAGACTCGATTGCAGCGTGCAACCCATGAGGATGCTATAGAGGGGACTGCTACCTCTCAGCCAGCACGACGAGGCCAGGGGACTGCAGCTCCTGCCACCTCAGCTCGTGTTGAGACCTCGGCAGTCGCAACAGGGGGTATGCACCCACCGACTGGAAGGCAGGACCCGGTCATCCCAGAGGATCCTTTCTTGCCGCCATCGCCTCCAGGACATGTGGACGCAGCTCAGATGTTCGCATATTTCTAGCAGTTCATGGACCGACAGCAGGCTCGGCAGGACAGAGGCATGGAGTTGGCCGTCACGACAGCCGCAGCTCGACCGGTGGTGCAGCAGCAGAGGTTTGTCCATCACCAGCAGCAGGCCAGGGGAGGCCACCAGGGGCGATCTTTCGCCATGGCAGCAGAAGAGGCTGAGGTGACTGGAGAGCTGATTACAGGTTCGATTCTTCTCGACTCCAGCCCAGCATTTGCATTGTTTGATTCTAGTGCATCGCATAGCTTCATTTCAGTATCTTTTGCGATTAGACACGGTATTATAGCTGAATCGTTGCCTAGGACTTACAAGATCACGACCGGGGGTGGTATTATCCTCGTGAGTGATGTTTGTAAGGGTCGGAGAGTAGTTTTGGAAGGCCATGAGTTGGAGGTGAGCCTCCTCGTAATGCCATTGCCGAACTACGATATAGTACTAGGCATGGATTGGTTGAGCAGGCACCACACCAGCATTGATTGCAGAGGGGGTAGAGTTCTCTTCAGAGCGCCGGGGGAGCCAGAGTTCGAGTACTCCAGACGTCAGGCAGAGCAGAGCAGCGGAGTCTTCTGTGGAGTCTCGGTCGAGGAGCAGACGATTCTACACCCCTTGATAGCAGAGTATATGGATGTTTTCTCGGAGGAGTTGCCGGGATTGCCACCAGACAGGGACATTGAGTTCTCGATAGACTTGGTTCCAGGAGCGGAGCCCATTTCTCAGCATGTCTATCGGATGAACAACAGCGAGCTGGTGGAGCTGAAGAAGCAAGTGGATGAGCTGCAGGACAAGGGCTTCATCAGCTCGAGTTCGTCGCCATGGGGTGCACCAGTGTTGTTTGTGCCAAAGAAGGATGGGTCAGTACGCATGTGTATTGACTATAGGGCACTCAACAACCTCACGATCAAGAACAGATACCCACTGCCGCGGATCGACGATCTGTTTGACCAGTTGAGCGGAGCTCGGGTATTCTCCAAGATTGATCTGAGGTCGGGATATCACCAGGTGAAGGTGAAGGGGGAGGATATTCCCAAGACCGCCTTCAGGATGCGGTATGGGCAGTTCGAGTTTTTGGTTATGCCATTTGGGCTAACCAATGCACCCGCAGTATTTATGAACCTTATGAACAAGGTGTTCCATCAGTATCTGGATCAGTTTGTAGTAGTATTTATTGATGATATCTTGATATATTCCAAGACTGAGGAGGAGCACAAGGAGCATTTGAGGATAGTGCTGGAGATTCTCAGGAAGGAGCAGCTTTATGGGAAGCTCTTCAAGTGTGAGTTCTTCTTGGACCGGGTGGATTTCTTGGGGCATGTGGTGACTGAAGATGGAATCTCAGTTGACCCCAAGAAGATTGTGGCAGTTGAGGCATGGACAGCGCCGACTTCAGTTGCAGAGATCAGGAGCTTCCTGGGGCTGGCAGGATATTACCGGAGATTTGTGCAGGATTTCTCCCGGATCGCAGAGCCGTTGACACGGTTGACCCGGAAGGATGCTGAGTATGTTTGGTCAAAGGAGTGTCAGGCAGCTTTTGATGAGTTGAAGAAGCGGCTGACGACAGCTCCGATTCTGACGTTGCCTTCAGGATCAGGTGGATTCACTATTTATAGTGATGCTTCAGGGAAGGGGCTTGGTTGTGTGTTGCAGCAGCACGGGAAGGTGATTGCCTATTCTTCTAGGCAGTTACGTCCCCATGAGAAGAATTACCCTACCCACGACCTGGAGCTGGAAGCAGTGATTTTTGCTTTGAAGCTGTGGAAGCATTATCTGTATGGTGAGAGGGTGGAGATCTTCACAGATCACAAGATCCTTAAGTATGTGTTCACTCAGAAGGAGTTGAACATGAGACAGCGCAGATGGTTGGAGTTGATGAAGGACTTCGACATTGCACTGCAGTATCATCCAGGGAAGGCCAACGTGGTTGCTGATGCCTTGAGCAGGTATCCGACAGCCATGTGTCTGACCATGGATCGGCATTTTCTTGCCGACTTGGAGAGCCTTGGGATTGAGGTGATCATGCCGGGAGTGTAGATGCAGCTATGGGGGATGCAGATACAGTCAGACTTGGTGGACAGGATCAAGGCGGCCCAGTTTCAGGTTGTGGCTTTTCAGAGTATCAGAGAGCAGATCAGTATATGAGTGGGGGATCCTGAGTTTTCACTTGCAGAGGATGGTGCCCTGAGGCACGGTGCCAGGTTATGTGTGCCTAGCGGGGAGCTCAGAGAGCAGATTATGCAGGAGGCCCACAGCTCTCAGTACTCTATACACCCGGGTGCCAACAAGATGTACCAAGATCTGCGGGAGCATGTATGGTGGTCAGGAATGAAGCGGGAGGTGTTCCACTTCGTGGCTAGGTGCTTGGTCTGTCAGCAGGTCAAGGCGGAGAGACAGAGGCCCGGTGGATTGTTACAGCCGCTGCCCATTCCCGAGTAGAAATGGGAGCATATCACGATGGACTTCGTATCAGGATTGCCGCGTACCCTAGGAGGAAAAGATGCGATTTGGGTCATCGTAGACAGGTTGACCAAATCGGCCCACTTTTTGCCATTCAAGGTGGATACGTCTACAGAGAGGCTGACGGAGATGTATATGCGGCAGATAGTCAGGATCCACGGAGTTCCGGTCAGCATCGTCTCAGATCGGGATAGCCGTTTTACTTCCCATTTCTGGAGGAGTCTGCAGACCAGCTTGGGCACTCAGCTCAAGTTTAGTACTGCATACCACCCCCAGACGGACGGACAGTCAGAGCGGACTATTCAGACCCTTGAGGATATGCTTCGGACGTGCGTCCTGGACTTTGGAGGTTCCTGGGAGGATCATCTTTATTTGGTGGAGTTTGCCTATAATAATAGTTTCCAGGCCAGCATCGAGATGTCACCTTTCGAGGCTCTGTACGGGCGTAGGTGCCGTACACCCTTATCCTGGAATGATGTTGGTGAGCGAGCTTTGCTGGGGCCAGAGATGATTGTGGATGCGGCCGAGAAGGTGAAGCTCATCAGGGACAGACTTCGCGTGGCGCAGGACAGACAACGGCATTGGGCCGATAGTCACCGGAGACCCTTGGAGTTTGAGGTACAGATTAGACTAGGATTAGATTTAGGTTGTTTCTTTGAGTTTTTTTTTATCTTGTTTGTTATTTGTATTAATTGAGACCTTGCTTGTGATTGGGTCGAAGACCAGGTTTTCTTGAGGATATCTCCGACTCGTGGTACGATACGTTTTGGTGGAGGCGGAAAGCTTAGCCCGCGCTTCATCGGCCCTTTCGTTATCAACGGGAGAGTCGGTGACGTGGCTTACAGGCTTGACTTGCCGCCTGCACTTGTGGGGGTCCACAACGTATTTCATGTATCACAGTTGAGACGGTACGTGGCTGACCCTAGCCATGTGCTCGACCATTCGGAGATTGAGGTGGGGCCTTCTCTCAGCTATCCAGAGCAGCCCGTGGAGATTCTGGATCGACGGGAGAAGGTTCTGAGGAACCAGGTGATACCTTTGGTACGTGTCGTATGGAGGCATCATTTTCCAGGAGAGTCTACCTGGGAGCGGGAGGATGAGATGCGCGAGCGGTACCCTTATCTTTTTGGACCTTGAGGTATACTTTCTATCCTTCTCATCAGTTGCATTTCGCCTTTCAATTTCGAGGACGAAATTCTTTTAAAGAGGGTAGATTTGTCACTACCACATTTCTAGTGTGGGGGTATTTTTGTCATTTTAGGGTATTTTAAATTTATTAGAATTAATTATAATTTATGGGAATTTTAGGAATTTATTTGAAATTGTTTGAATAGGTTGACTTTTGTTGACTTTGTAGACCTACCTAGAAGCTAACCCTAGTTAGTGGGCCATGGTTAGGTCAAGTGACCCTAGTCTAACCTAGCCTAGCACTTGGTTTAAGTCATTTTAGCAAATAGGATTAGAAGTCATAAGTCATGACTTGTGGTTTTAGAACCTTGTTTAAGTTAATATACTTTTAGCTTTGTAGCTTGGCCCAAGGCCCAACTTTTGACTAAACCCTAACCCAAAGCCCTAGTGGCCGGCCACCCTATGCCTAGGGATTCCCCCATATAAAATCCCTTTCAAAACTAGGGTTGCCTCTTTTCTTTAGGAAGAGCCCTAATTTCAAGGAGGTAAGTTTCATGCCATTTTAATTCTAGAGCCCCTTTCCTATTCCTATTTCCTTCTAAATTGTTCCAATAGGACCTAATAGGCCTGCATTTACTATTGTTGAGCTTCCTTTTCAGTTTGAGGTAGATTTGGATTGATTTGGTCATCAAGCAAGGAGCTAGAAAGAGGCTTTTTCTATTGAAGTTTCACAAAGAGGTATCTCCTTCATTTCTCCATGAAACTTCAGTTAGTTTTCATGTATAGGAACCCCTAAGTGTCCCCCTAAGGTCAGTATTGGGTTCGTGTCCAGTGTCGAGTGATTCATGTCCATTCTGGACACGTATCAGAATACTGGACTAGGTGTTCGACCATATGCCACAGAGGGCAGGTCGATCGAGTTATCCAGTTTTGTTTGAATAGGAAATAGGTTTTAGATCTACCCTTGGATTTCCTGTCCTTGTGTTCTTATTTTCGTGTCGTTCTGTGTCAGTTTGTTTGTGTGGACACGCGCGTGCACACGACCGCGCGCTGCTACAGGGATCCCCTGCCTATCGGGCCCTGTAGCGGACACGACACGTTTCGTATGGACACGAAACTCGACACGAGGCTAGGGGCATGGACTGACACGCCATGTGTCAAGTCTCACATGACCCCGAGTCGTGTCGAGAGAGATATTGATCCCACACGGGGATTGGCCTATGGCAGTGCACTGTGGGTTTCCCCACTGACACGGGTCTCGTGTCCGACCCTGACACTTCGTAGACACAGGCCAGTGGGCCCATGAGGTAGCCCTATAGGTGGGCTACCCATGTGTGTCACCACGAGATTCATTCGTGTCCTATGTCGTGCACACGACACAAGTGCACGTGTGCACGAGACAGTGCACTGTATGTGTGTCACTCTGTGTTTTCTTGCTGTGGACACGCCGTGTCGGCCTATGGGTGACACGAGATGATGTGTAGGGTTGTGCACGAGGGGTGTTTACATTTCCAAAGCTTTAGATTCATGATTAATTGTTTTGCTATTCTTTTTCCTATTGAATCAATGTAATGTCTAATACTGTCAAATATTTCCTGTACATTCCAGTTTTCCAAATTAATACTGTTAATGGTTTTCAAATTGAACTTGAGTTTAAACCTGGGTAATGATTAGGATAATTCATTATAATGATTAACAGGCTTGGGCTGCCACTTTGTTGTACTGATAATTTCTTTATTTCTTCCATTTACTGTCAATATTGATTCATGCTACCATGTTAATCCTTGCATTACCTACCTTGCCCTGTCAACCTTCATTTCAGTTCCTATTTTTAACCTGGAATGTTCACTATTAAGTATATTAAATCTGGGATTATGAGACTGTCAAGTATTTGTTAAAAACTGAGATTTACTCTTTATCATTCACAAACATTGTAATACATACACATGGTAAAATCTGAGATTCAAGGTGGTTTGTTATAAGTACACAAAACTGATTTTGATGTTCATGTTAACTGAGTTTTCCTAAAGGTTGAAACCTGAGAATGGGATATGCAGTACATGATGTTGGCTGAACTGAACCTTTGTTCAGAATTTCTTGGGATTGTTTTGAACTGATTTTTATTCGATTGGTAGTTGATAGCTGGGTTTATTGGGTTGCTGCCATACACCTTATGTGCACAGTTTACACACACACATGACACTGTTTTGATACTGTTTTCCCTACTGTTTTGCACTCTCTCACTGCTCACACACACACACACACTTTTACTTCCTCTCTAGCTCTCCATCTTCCTTCTACATATTATATAATGTATATGTGTATGTATTATATAAAATGTGTGTGGAGGCATATATGTTAGTGCACCATTGTATATATATGTATTATGTATATGTGTGTATATCTCCATATATATATACAATGTATTATGTGGATGCATATGTATAGGAAGCATATACATGAGGATATGTGTGGTGTACCTATAGGTAACCATATGTATATGTATATATATTTTACTATGTGACTTCCATGTGTAGGCCTAGATGTAATATAGGATGTATATATATTTTAGATATATAAATAGTGTATGTGATCCCATGATATAGTGTATTGTATATGTATATATGTGGTATGGTTTAGCTTTCAATATATATATATATATATATATATATATATATATATATATATATATATATATATATATATATATATATATATATATATATATATATATATATATATAGAGTGATAAGTTTTAGATATAAGCTTGACTTGCTTAGACTAATGAAGTCTAGTGTAGACTAGTTAAGCCTAGTTAGACTTGTTAGACCTAGGTTTGACTTCTTGGTTGACCAGGGTTGACCAAGAGTTGACTTTGACCCAGTTAGACCTAGACTCATGTAGAATGCATAGCAGAGCTTCATTTTATCATTTTAGACTTGTTGTGACTTGTGCTGTTCTGTTTAGGAGCCAGACACCACTCCTTGGACAGTACCTTTCATATTGGACACTCAGATACAGACGAGTACATTCTCTGATCATTTTATATCCTGCTTAGAATTATTTCCTACAGTAGATTACTTTACTTGTACTGTCACGTTGGTCACACGGATTGGTACTATATGGATCCTTTCTTGAGATGTTATCCTTAGGGAGCATCAGGTACTACATGTTTTGTGCGTTTCACTTGCATGGCGTATCATATGCTTCATTGTTTCTTTGATCACTTATGACATATACTCTTATGATCGTAGAGTCTTCCTAGAATCCTTATCCCATTTATGGGACTACTATGTATCACCTTCGGGGTCTATCACCTTCGGGGTCTATCACCTTCGGGGTCTGTTACATAGCATTATAACATAACCTGGCTGGATCCTTGTGTATTGATTGGGGGTACGGGGGAGTATAAGTGGACATGTGAATAATACACCAGTAGTTTTTATCAGAATCATTCCTTAGTGTCTTATCAGAATCATCCCAGGCCATTTACATGTTCATGATTGTACTCTGACTCACTAGTCACTGCTAGTTCTCTATGTATAGTAGATATTTCTATTACAGCTCTTCCTGTTTACATACTGTTTTTCTTCAGTACCTGTATCTTACTTTACTGCATGTTATATGTTTTCTAACCTGCTATGATCTGTTGAGATGTACTGTGCTCGCTCATGTCTTGACTGGACCTGTTGAAAATATTATAGAGGACGAGGAGGAGGACTGCCTGGACACCTACTACGGGGCAGCCCTAGATGACATCTGTGAGCTGGACCCTCAGGAGGATCCAGCAGTAGCTGAGGGCCTTCCCCCGACTGCCTAAACTAGATAGTTAGGCTATTATCTTTATGTAGTTGGATCATGTTCTAGTTAGACTCTTTATTTGGAGATCAGTTGTATATATTCTTTTATCTGAGACCTTGTATTGCTGGGATTATCTTAGACTACTGTTTTATCTATTTCATTTCCTTGAGTTCTGTTCATATCGTGATATATCTTCCTTAGTTGTGATTGAGTTTCTATTGCTATGTCACCCCCATTCGGGGAGTATAAACTGCTAGTTATATACATTGCTAGATATTGTGACCTAGGACAGCGTTCTACCGCCGACACTGCGGCGTAGGCTAGACGTATTTACGTTTCGTGCCCTTACTCTAGGGTGCGGGTCGTGACAACTGTGATAGATGGCAGGCCTGAAGAAGGCCCACCGACTTTAATCTGCGAGGCTGAAACCTCGGCATCAACGGACTCTTCCTCAACAGGGGCGTGAACTTCGCCACTGGCTCGAGGGGCCAAGAGAACGGAAGGAGCCGAGAGGGGCGTCGATATCGTACCCCAAGTAGAAGAAATAACAGGGGGTTCCAACAAACCCTTACCCTTCTCAAGCTCGGAGGGACCACTGACGTCAGGGGCTACCTCCTCTGTCTCCAACACACTATCAGCAGGCCGTCCGAAACCTTCTTCCTATGGCAAAGCAGCGAGATCAGCATTTTTTTCCTGACTCGGCTCCTCTGGAGTCAGGCTCATCGGACAAGTCTCATCTTCCTCACCGAATCCCTCCGCGGGGAAAGAATTTGTCGCTACCTCCTGGTCGGCAGCCACCTCAGCCTCCGCTGCTGAGTCTGGGGTAGGGCTCGGCAACACTGCACCCGACCTTTCCTCATCATGACAAGAAGGGGAACAGCCCTCTCTTCTATTTCAATCATGTCGGTTGCTTCCGCAACAGGCTCACTCATCTCTGGAGGAACGTCATCTGAAGATGACGAACTCCACTCCACTTCCTCATCTGGAAGTTCCGTATCTGCTGGATCCTCAATATCAGAGGCCCCCACAACGGCTTGTACCCTTCCGGAAACTGCTGCATCCTCAGCTTCCTTTCCAACATAATCTGGAGATACTAAAATCTCCGTAGGAATGACATCGTCCGGATTCTCCTCCACGGGAGACATCACAATCGACGAAATACGCTCTTCAGATGAGCCCGCCACCTCCTTTGGTCTGCTAGCACCCGATTTTGGAGTTCGGGGTTTCCTTTTCAGTGGCTCCTACAAAAAGAAAGTATATGTCACAAAAATGGTGGAACTAACCAGACTAAGTAGGACATCCTTACCTCCACAGGAGCTGAGTTTGTTGATACTGCCAGTGACAATGCCTTCTTCTGTCTCTTCGGCGCAGAAGAGCCAGCCTCTGTATCAGCACGTCTCTTAGGCTGATCGGTCAAAGGCTCTGCCTGACCCCCCGTAGATAAGGCAGGGGTACCTCGATAACCCACCTCTGGCGGGCGATACGACCGAGCCTTCGCCAACAGGTCCCAGTCGCCTCTAACTGGGTGCCGACAATGAAACTGGTCTCCCTACCATATCCAGAGGGCACGAAATTCATGGCACAGTAAAATTTGGCAGCCGAGAAAAGAATCGGCGACCGCGGATTCTGAATAGGCAGCGTAAAGCGAGCTCCGGTGCATCCGACATTCTAGTAATGCCAAGCTCGTGCACCATCCAGCAAACTTCCAGTATACCCCAGGTTAATACTGGGGTTCTCCAACATCAACTGAGCATAGCCGAATTGTCGTACAAAACGTCTTGACAAATATGGTTCCAGGCAACACTGGTTCCTATTCCGATACACCAGATGGGACGGCCGGATGCTTTGCAACCAGCAGAATCTCCATGGATGCAAAATTGTGGCATCTTCACTCAAATCTGTTAAGTCTTCGTTGGCCTCAAAGCCCAAAAAGACGGGACCAACTTTGGTGATCTCCCACCCTTGAAGGTGGGATAAAACTTTCCTGCAAACAGGAACACCAGTATGCAACCAGTTCCTCTGGTGGAAACGGCGGAGGAATGCGTCTCCGGCCCAATGGTCTTCTTCCGGGCCCGGGCTAATCACGTTGGGAGGGTGCAAAATTAACCACCCCATCAAATAATAAAACAGCAGTTCGGCATGGGGAAGGTTGTCATTCCTACCTCGTTTATGAATGATATTTCCTGCAAATTCTCGTAAACCTTGCAGCAGGTTACACACCATTGCGGGGAGTAGAGCCAGGCGACAGCCAAAAACCAACTTCACATCTGGCAGGATTAGGTTCTGGGTCACCCTCTCCACAGAGCCTGACCTGCCTGAAAAGACATAATCTCGGAGCCAAATCATCAGATAAGCAGCCAACACTGCTTTGGACGACATCCGATGAGTAAGGTGCCAGAAACAGCTATAAGAGCATTCGTCCGACTGCTAGTCCTCGTTTTCCCGGGGACTCTTCTCACTTAGCCTGCTCATTTCAGAGAGCACCGCGGTACTGGAGAGCGCTGGCAGAGTTGTAAACTGAGAGGGATTCTCCTTGTCTTGCTCAAAGATATAATCTATCCAAGCAGTCACATGAGGCTGTGACCCGCCCTTATCCCTCTTCTGCATATAATAATGATGACTTGCCACTTCCTTGAAGACGACCATCATCTCCTCTACTTTGTCCCCCAGGACTTGGAACTCCTCATTGGTCGAGAAGTATTCCTCGTAAGGTTTTGATCCCCAAGGGAGCCTTGACACCTCGTATATTTCATGAAGTGTGAATCCCAGCTCCCCCACCGGAGTGAAGAAAGTCCCGGTCTGGGTGTTAAATATCTCCAGGAGCGCGAGAAACATATGTCTGTTGATGTCGATGCCTGCCTAGGTAGCACGAATTGCGGCAGTCAGCCCAATCTCTCGTAGTTCGGTTCGAAACTGCGTCAGAACCCAGAGTGTCAGCTTGTCCCATTTGGAAACATAGTGACACCAATCCTCTACCCGAAATTCACCTTTCGGGTACGACCGCTTCACCGACAGCATATAATTTGCAAAAGTCGAAGCGCCAAAAGCAAATATGTTGGTAGGGACGTCACTGTAAATGCTCCCAGGACACAGAGTCCGCCAGGTGAAAGAAGGCCCAGCCCGCACGGCGGCCAAAGTATCCCTCTGATTGGAGTTAGCGTCGATCTTGATGGTGCCTGCCACCGCTCTCCCCTGAGACGGGGTTAGCTCCCAAGACATCCTCCTCTTCGAAGCAAGGTGACAGAAAGCCGTCAAAGGCCATTGACGCTCAAGTTACTTAACAGTCTTATGCACCCCTCTTGCTGTAAAGAACCAATCTCCCTTGATCTTTAACACCTTTGCTTCAGTAGAAGTAAGACGGTCCCCAAACAGGAACTCAGACTTCAAGAAAGTCATATTATCAGAAATGGCAGATTTCAAAATGCCACACTCCATCATCCGTTGGAGGAACCCATACTGTTGTTCCCGAATTTGGGTCATTCTTTCGGGAGGCTGATCCAGGATAATGACAGCTTGGGCAGGATTTATCACCTTCTCATTATAATCTACTCCCATCTGAAAGAGGACAGCGTCCAGAAGCACTTCATTCAAGAGCGGGACGGTCATCGACACTGGTGGTCAGCAAAAGAAGGCAAAGATTCAGATATATTAGAAACAACAAAAGAATCTGAGCCACGTTCTCATCAGAAGCACATACCCTGAATCAAGGCTCAGGCACATCTGAAAAGAAGCTTCGGCGCATCATCAGGGTCTAAACCCATGCGCGTCAGCAGTGAAGCTTCGGCGCATCATCAGTATCTAAACCCATGCGCGTCAGCAGTGAAGTTTCGGTGCATCATCAGGGTCTAAACCCATGTGCTTAAGCAGTGAAGCTTCAGTGCATCATCAGGGTCTAAACCCATGCGCGTCAAGAGTAGAAGCTTCGGCGTATTATCAGGGCCTAAATCTATGTGCGTCAGCAGTAGAAGCTTCGACGCATCATCAGGGCCTAAACCCATGTGCGTCGGCAAAAAAGCTTCAGCACATCATCAGGACACAAGGTCCATGCGCGTCGGCGTATGTGAGTTCTTAAAATGGCCTACTCGAGTACAGAAAGATACGGTAAAGAATGATGAAACCCACCAATCATCGTCGGCCGAACGTCGACGGGCATCCGGGGTCATCATCCACAGCAGCCTCCACAGGCTCTTTCCCTTTGCCTCGTCCTCGGCCAGCACCACCGTGAGGAGACTTGGCAGCCATCTCGTGAAAGAAGAAGTTAGGGTTTTTTGAAGGAAGAACTCTAGAGAAGAAGAAAGCAAAGAGGAGAAGAACTCTCTCTCTCTTTCTCCATCAAACGCCTACTTATAGGCTTGCGCATACGCGAAAACCGATGAGGAGTGACGTCAGCCACCGTTTGGGGTTCTGCAAAATGATAAATGTAAATAATCCAAAAAGATCATCATTAATCTTTTTTGATTAATTCGAAGCGTTATTATTTGTATTTACTGAGAGGAGCATGCGCCCATTAATGTTGCATGGAGTAATCATGCGCCCGAACAGTCATGCGCCCGGTTGAAGACACCACCATGCTTCTTATTCAAAGTATTCCAAAACTTGACAAAAAGTTTTGAAAACTTTGAAGGGGGTCTTGTAGAAGCATGGAATTTCAGGGCGCATTTATGTGCCAGAATTTCTATGCGCTCCACTCAGAACATGCACCCGGGAACTAAAATGAACTACTTCGCACATCAAGACAGTAAAAGTATAGACAACAAAAGAAGATTTTTACTTTCATATAAAAGTCTATTACATGTCTAAAAGGCTTTACAAAGGAAAATTTCTACAAAAAGAAAGATCCTAAGACTATAGCCAGGCGTACTAAACTGCCATGCTCCCCCCACCAGGCTCATCATCAGGCAGGCGCATCACTTCAGCGTCTCAGTCAGGCGTGTCTCTTCAGCATCTCAGTCAGGCACAGCCTTCAGTATCTCAGTCAGGCGTGTCTCTTCAGCGTCTCAATCAGGCATAGCCTTCAGCGTTTCAGTCAGGCGCATCTCTTCAGCGTCTCAGTTATGCGCATCATGAAGTCTCAGCATATGCGCCTTACTTTGACCCGATCAAATGTTTCAACTAATGAAGCATTTATTGTGCAGAACAGGAGTGGACGATCAACCCCACTCTTGTAGGAGGAAGAGCTCTCTAAAGCCCAAGGAAGAGGAGATCACCGCAATCGATCCGCGGCTAAAGGAGCAGCTTTCAACACAACCAGAATGGGCAACACCCACTCTGGCAGAGGAAAGAGCGTCCAAAGCCGGGAGCACCACAATTCTGATCTGCGGCTCTTCTAGCATAACGGAGACAGGGCTCGAGCATCCCGATCTTTGGATGCAACAGACACCTTCCTTCTGCCTCAGAAGCCCTCGACTCCGACTGTTGGATGTAACAGTCACCTTCAAGTACATGAACGAAGACAAGTCTTCGCATCTTCACCCTCGGAAGCATCTCATCAACAAAATATGCTCGAGCAAACATGTTCATTCGGGAAGACATGAGAGAACGAGAGGCAAACTCTCTCCTTGCCACTATTTATAGGCCTGGCAAATCAAACCATGCGCCAAGTGGCGGGCTCTCGAATCCCGGGTAATGAATTTGCATTTATGGTGATGAACCTGACGCTTCGAATTCAGCCAAGTCAAAACGACTATTTAAAGCACTTAAAGAACACAAAAGTCGGACCAATAAAGGCACGTCATGTAAAAGGATGCGTCGGTCAGACCCCACGCATCGTACAGACGCGCCCGTCGGTTCCAAAGTGCCCCGTTTGGATGTGCCCAACAAAGCACAGATCCATGCGTCCTAAACAAACATAGACCCATGCGCCCATTACGGCTCGTCACCCATCAAGCAATTAATGTTCAAGAGACAGAGTTGGCAGCACGTCCCACGAGGACTGGACAGTTAGTAGCTTTTTCAGAAGACGAAGCGTCGCTGACATCAGCATCATCGTTACTTTCCTTCGACGGTTACGACCCACGTGGCCGACCAACCACTCGTATGCGCCTCAGCGGATATGCGCTTGAAGACTCGTATGCGCCTCAAAAGCCGTGCGCCCAGACTGGTTCGTGACTCCTGGAGGCTGTGAGCCAAAGTCTTCGCATGCGCCCAATCCCAGGCGCATCCTATCAGATCACTCTCTACCAAATTCGAGATCTTTGAGCCCTGGACCTACGACACGTGTCCTTTGACTCAATTTAGCCTATGAAGGGGTACTAATCACCCAAGATCTCAGCAACTGAAAGATCCTCTCCCCTGCTACGTGCCAGCCCACAAAATTAGCATGAAGGATTCAACCCATAAATGATGGTGCATTATCCATACGCTTTCCGCAGCTTCAACCACGTGGCGTCCCCACGTACAGGCACATCCTACATATGTGCGTATGAGCAGCAAGCCTGCAAGCTATAAATAGAGGGATCATCTCCTTCTTCCACACATACCTACGGACAGAGACCTACATACACAGTGAGAAAGGCAGATACAGACACTCAACGTCTTCTTTCTCTCCACAAGCTCCAGCACCCAGAGCAACTCAGACCTTCAGAGAACCGAGAACCGTCGTCAGATCGTCAACGGAGTCAACGCATTACCACTCGCTCCATTGACACAGGGACCCAGATAAACAAAAGTGTTCTCCTAGGACTACATCTAAGTCCTACATTGTAACACTGTTCTGTTTGTAATTGAAATTGTAATAAAAAGATTTTAATGGCAAACAGCGGCTAAGTGGACTCGAGTCGCAGAAGAAAGGCTCTTGAAGATCCCATGTGGCCAAGTAAAACTAAGCCGCAGAAGGAATGCTCCCGAAAATCCCATGCGGCCAAGTGGAGCCGAGACGCAGAAGAAAGGATCCTAAGGCCACTATGCGGCCAAAACGATTCAGGCTCTACTCTGTGGGTGGACACATGGAAAGTTGGCCAAGTCTCAACCGCCCAGATTTGATGTAACAAAGAAATCTCAACAAACCACCAGCTGGCAGCTAAAGACAGAGTCTTTGTGTGCTGTTACAACCACGTGGCCACGAGACCATCTATGCGGCCCAAAATATGCTTCATTCCGAAATCATTATAAATAGTAGGGTACCACACCCATGCTAAAGGCTGACAAATTTCTTCAAAGCAAAGGCAATATCTGATAGTCCAAAGAGTAAGGCAGAGTTCCTACACTTCTTCCGAGCCACCACCGTCACCCCCAGAATCAAAACAAATTATACTTATATTGTTTTCTAGGTTTTCTTTCTAGGCCCTCTTTTGTACTTTCAAGTTTGCAATCAATATAGTTCTTATATAGTTCTTGTGTTGATAATCAATGACAAATACGATGGCGACTCTGCTGGGGACTTCTTTCTCCACTGATAAGAAATTGGTGACGCAATCTGACACGTCCAAGCTCGGCTCTACGCAGCAGATGCTTATTGTTCGCTTCGATCAATAAGCATTCGAGGAAATGCTCTCCGATGGGAGCACCAGTCCAGCACAGAAGCGAGCCAACCCGAAAAGAGCTCGCAGGACATGGAGGCCCAAGGCTACTGCCCGTCGTCAGGCTCTGGAAGAAACTCCTCTCACCACTCAAGACGACGACCAAAGCTCCCATGCGGCCTCACTTCAAACCACAGAGGAGCCTGCTGTCCCCAAATTCGGCAGAGGAAAACACTACGATGCTGGACTTTTAGGGGCAGAAGGAAAACTAATGTGGTCTAAGAAGAGGCCGCATGTAGATTGCCTATGCGGCAGCCAATCCTGGCCGCAGGCAGACTGCATATGCGGCAGCCAATCCTGGCTGCAAGCAAACTTTCTATGCGGCAGCCAATCCGGGCCGCAGGTAGAATTCTTTTGCGGCAGTCAATCCTTGCCGCAAACAGATGGCTTTTACGATAGCCAATCCTGACAGCCAACAGGATGCCCCATGCGGCTTTGTCAGAAGCTCTGTCTTTGACCGTCTCTCATGCGGACTAGACCCCATGTGGCCAATGGAGAATGTTGAAGCTTCCAACTTGGATTCTTCTTACTACGTACCTTCGGGTGCTAAATTGAAGAAGTCTAGGGCAGTGCAGGCTCAACAAGCCTAGTCAATTGTCCAATCTATTGACCGTCAGCGGGTTCCATTAACTATTACACGGGCCCCTGATAAAAAGTTATACAGAACCTCCCGTGTCCAGCCCTCTGTGGCAAACGGATAGGGCAGGTCCTAAAAGTCTCCCTACAATAATCGAGAGCAAGTGCTTTTACTAGCCTCAGATCAGGGAGCACATATGATACCTACGCACCCGTGCGCTCAGGATATCCGAGCCCGCAAAATGGATGCAAAGGTAGATCAATCTGCCCTCAACTTGCGGGAAGTACTCATCCATAAATGCAAGGAGAAAGAGTCAACCTTGGCATGCGGTGAACCCTCTCTAAGACATCAATGTACCCAAGTAATCATCAACTGCTGCTGCGACAAGTCGGCAGCACCTAAAGACCGGCAGTCCGTCTTCCAACGACTATACCAGCCATCATCTGTCCGACAACAACTTGAGAAACAGGTACAAATATTGGAAGACAAAGAATTTCCTTTTGTCTCCTGTAATTCAACTCGGAAGGTTCCTGCCGGCAAGGGAGGAAAGAATACAGGCTCCTCCAGCTCGGCAACCTCAACCAGCACTACAAGAAAACTCTCATCTGGAGGATTTCCGCTGACAACCACAGGGGGTGTCTACCTAGGAAGCCGTTCCAGAAAGAAGCTTCCAACACTCGGGGGTTCATCCTCGAGGTCCCTGGGGGTGAGCGAAGCTGGGGGTGGTAGTCCCCTGAACATATGCAACAACCCGATGTCCCAAGAGGATGTACAGGGGGTAGCGATCCATTAGAATTATGCAACAGACGTGGACTTCCCAGAGGGTGACTGCCTTCGCCAGTACGATGCAGCTTCCTACGCAGGAGGTATCACCCCTTCCAAGTCCGAGGAGGAGGACATTCCGACGTTCCCCGATGATTTTTTGGTACGGAGGTACGACACGAAAAGCACATCCTCTACAGTCCAATCTGTTTCTCCCCACGTACGGACAATATTTATGGCAGGAGATGATCACGAAGGCCCTAGTGATCAACAACTTCTAGAAGCACTTGAAGCCATGATCCTAACCTTGGTCAAGTCAGTAGACAACATCAAAGCTGCCTTGCCGACTAAACCAACAAGGACACCTGGACAAACAAGTTTGGGCTCCGTAGTCAACACGGACTCAAATATGATCGCTCCTCCTCTGGGCGACAATCTTCCTGGAGTATCCGCTTCCTCAGCTGTAGACGAGGCCAGGGAGGCAAGGAGAGAAGTCCAGGAGCTTCGGGCAATGTTCAATGCCCGAGATTCCTCCCGGGACCTCAGAATACGGCAGCCGTATCCCGCTGCATGGAGAGACGTTCCTTTTCCTTTGCGGTACAAACCGTTTCATATCAATTCATATGATGGCAAGACCTCTGCTAGTCGGTACATAACTTATTTTGAGGTCACAACAGACCACTTACCGCATAGTGACGCCATCCTCACATGATTATTTATTGGAGCATTGGAGGGAATTGCATTCGACTGGTACCAACCTCCCAGACAACTGCATCTATTCCTTCGACGACTTCAAACATATGTTCCTGGAAAGGTTCTACAAAGTGGGGCATGATGTAACAATGTCATCTCTCATGGACGTCGTTCAGGGAGAAAGGAAGCTGACGAAAAACTACATCGAACGGTTTCGCCAAACCGTGAAGAGATTATCCCAAGGTAATCCTGAAAGCTCCTTGATCGAAATCTGCCAAAAGAAGTTTCTCCCTGCAATCAGCCTCTGGATGGGCGAAGATCAATTCAGAGATAGGACGACTTTCATAATAAGTGCTACAAATACGGAGGCGAAGTTAAAGAAGGCTCATCAGCTGGGGTTACACATCCCAGATGGAGAGGACAAAGGCAAACGTCCTGGTACCACCTCCAATAACAACAACAGTGGCAGCATCGCCAATAACAGGAACACCAAAGGTAAACAGGCCATGGTCGCTGGTATGACCAAAAAGCCTGAACAAAAGCAAGTAGAAGCTCTGAAGCCCAAGGAGATGACATACTCTTTTGAAGATAGCCATGTCAAGCCTATCTTTGACATGCTCCTGATGGCGGGTAGGATCCGACTCCGTGATGTAGAGCAGAAGCCTCGACCAACGGAGATCGAGGATCCGAAGTATTATCACTTCCACCGCTAAGTCCACCACCCTACGCAGGAGTGTTTCACATTAAAGCAGTACATCCAGAACCTCATCAACTCCAATGCTCTGTCGTTGGATTTTGATGAGGTTACTGTGGCTGCAAATATGGTATCATCAGTTCGGCGACTTTTCCCTACAAAAACTCAAGACGGGATAGTACCTGTTCCCCGGGCAACGATGGAGGTTACTAATCTTCCACCTGTCCGGGACCAGACGACTGGGTTGGTGCTTCTCACCACGTCACGAGGAGAGGTCATGTGGGTACACCCAGACTTAGTGCGCGAAGTTACCTAGGTGGTGCCATCTTCAACTAGTAAAAAGAAGGACAGGAAGTCCAGATCCTGCCATATAATCTCGACCGAAGCTGAGGAGGCAACGGCCGTTGTTACCCGGTCTGGTTCACAATTCCAGCCCACTCTGGGTAATTCAGTCGAAGACCTTCAGCCGACAACGCTGCCTGCTATGATGTTTCGGGGCCATCTCAGCCTCCATCGGCAGACAGATCCAAGCCGAAGGAAATCCGTTTCGACAAGCCGCTCCGTAAGGACGCACCTCAGGACTGGAGAGACCTTACAACATTGACATACTAGCACAACTGGCTAATACGCCAACAAAGTTGTCATTATACAAGCTCCTAAGGCTCTCCAAGGATCTTCGAGTTGCATTAAGCGAAGCACTCCAGAATGTGGAAGCCTACTTAGCCCAGGTCATGCCTACAAGGGAGGACTCGTCAACAGATCTCTAGGGCAGAAATTGTGCAGATGCAATGCCCAACTTCGTATTCACCCCACAAGACATGTTAATCCAGACTAACTTGTATGATCGCCCCTTGTACTACACTGGACACATAGGCGACATCAAGTTGGATCGGATGCACATCGATCCTGGCTCGTCAATAAGCATCATCCCGAAAAGTTTGCTTCAACTCCTGGGCATCCTTATGCACTGGCTAGCATCACCAATACTGCCATTAGCAATTTTAACTCGGGAAGAAGCTATCCCCTGGGAAAGATCCGCTTGAAATGTCAGATAGACGATCTGAGGACGGAGGTTACCTACTACGTCATAGACGCAGATACGTCCTACAATATCCTTTTAGGGCATCCTTGGATACATGACTATATGATCGTGCTGTCCACGCTCCACCAGTGCTTCAAGTATGTCAGTAAACACAGCTTCGTAAAGACGGAATTTGCCGACATCGATCCCTTCAAAGGGGTTGAGTCTTTCTATTCTTCTGAGGCTTGTCTATATGAGGAATCCAAAAATCACATAAATGACGAGAGAACACAAAATGAACTGGAGGCTGCAATCGGGTCCGAGGAACCTCTTAAAATTCGTCTCCAGGCCCGTAAACCCGGCAAAGCTGTACCCCTTGTCGCCACTTTGCATAAGGAGGTGTCCGATTTTCTCGCTCCAGCTGCGCAGTTGGAACCAATGGTCATTCGACTCCGGAGGTCTAGCCAGGAGCCAAAACCCGTCGTGGAGCCGATGGTGTTACGATTGCCGAAATCCAATCAATGGCGAACGGAAGATTCAAGGTCCTCTGTGGAGCCGATGGTGATCCGGTTGTCGAAATCCAGTCAAAAGCAAACGAAAGATGCAAAGTCCTCTATCGAGCCGATGGTTATCCGCCTTCCCAAGATGAGCCGACAGCCAAGTGTTGATCCGAGGCTGTTGATCGGAGGCCCTTAGGCAAGCCGATGCCACAAGCTGAACCTTTGGCGGTCAAGCGGCCCAAGACATCGTCCCAGCCTCCGGTCATGCAAGGGGTAGCTGAAGAGGAGACAGAGCTCACAAAATATCTGGTTGCACATGTTGATAGTCCCTCTGCTGATGATGTAATTCCTTTCAACAAAATACCTTATTTTATCAATAAAAGGCTGCCGTGGAACTATTCTGAGTGTAATAAGCTTAATCTGATGTACGCTATGGAGCACGGTCTGGACATTAACCTGCACACACAGGTGACAACCGTTTATACGGTGAACTGGCTTACTCCCATTAGAGGTGCATACTTCCCAGTCCCTGGCAGAAGAAAAAGCGATCACACAATCATCTTTGGCCGAAAAGAAGGTCCTCAACCTTTCATGCTAGAAGATTTCGATCTCGAACCCGACACTAGAAGATTGCCGCTCTACCTATATAGTTCCCGAGCTAAGTACTTCATACAAAAACAAGGGTACGACATGGTGACTACCCTAGGTCTGAATTATGGCAAAGGTCGGCGATCGCCTCTGCAGCTGTCAGTCCCGACTGGGAAACGTCGAGATTATTACAGCAAGTCCAAACATGGTCTCAGTTATGTTACACCAGCAATAATACCTGAGAGCTCCGATGAGGAATGTGAGTGGCATTCTCACGCATCTGAATCACCTACATACGATTTCGAGGATAACATTGAAGATATATTCAGGTAGACATTGTCTGTCAATATGGCATCTGCTGACATTCAGAAAAAAGACGAAGATCTGCCCGAATCTATTGAATTGGAGCCATGGGCCCAACAGCTGGATGCACAGTAGAAGAAGCGCTTTAAACTACGAGACCCTCCCACTGAAGATGAGGTTATACAAGTTGACCTGGGTGATGGATCGTCCTCGTAGCCAATCTCCATCAGTAAAAGCCTGACGGACGATGAGCAGGATTCGCTGTTACAACTCGTCAGAGAATATATCGATGTCTTTGCCTGGATCTATGAAGACATGCCAGGGCTAAACCCTGAGATTGTACTTCATAAGCTCAATATTCACCCAGACGCAAAACCAGTCAAACAACAGCAACGACGGTTCCGTCCAGACATCATAAACTTTATCAAAGCGAAAGTAAACAAGCTTATAGCTAGTGGCTTCATCCGCAAGGAGCAACACCCAAACTGGGTAGCTAATATAGTATCCGTCATCAAGAAGAACGAGAAGGTTCAAATTTGTATCAACTTCCACAATCTGAATGCGACATGTCCTAAGGATGAATTCCCTCTTCCGATTACAGACGTAATGATCGATAATACGTGTGGCTTCGAGCGCATATCCTTTATGGTTGGATTTTTGGGGTACAATCAAATCAAAATATCTTCTAATGATGAGAAGCATACGTCATTCCGAACACCGATCGGCGTGTATTGTCACACAGTCATGCCCTTCGACCTAAAGAACGTCGGTGCTACATATCAATGAGCTATGAGTGTCATCTTCAGAGACCACCTATGCAAGACGGTAGAGTTGACGACATCATCGTTAAAAGCTGCTCCAAGAATGATCACTTACAAGATTTAAAGACAGTGTTCGATCTCATGCGAGCGCACAATCTGAAGATAAACCCTACCAAATCCTTCCTGGGCATGTCCAGCGAGAAATTCTTAGACTTTGTCATTACTTCCCGGGGCATTCACATAGACCCCGACAAGACAAAAGTAATCCTGGAGATGAGTCCAACGAGAAACCTCTGCGAACTCCGCGACCTTCAGGGAAGATTAGCCTACATTAGGAGGTTCATATCTAACCTCTCAGGACGATGTCAACCATTCACACAACTCATGAAAAAAGGCATCTCTTTCGTATAGAATGATGAATGTTAACGCGCCTTTGATGACATTAAAGAATACCTATTGAATCTGCCAGTTCTGGTAGCCCTGGTCGCCGGAAAGCCCTTCCTACTCTATGTACGGGCAATAGAACACTCCTTCGGTGCCTTGCTAGCGCAGAACAATGATACGGGACACGAACAAGCCATCTATTACCTTAGCCGAATGATGGTGGGACCGGAGCATAGGTACACCGTCGTAGAGAAGGAATGCCTTGCCTTGGTGTTCGCTATTCAGAAAATACGAAACTATGTGACAGGGCAGACCATCCATGTTGTCTCACGAGTTAACCCCCTTAGGGTTCTCATGACCAAGCCGGGCGCACTTAGTTCTTGTCTAGCCACCTGGGCGATATTGTTATCCCCCTATGACATGGTTTTCGTTCCACAGAAGGCTGTCAAAGGTCAAGCCTTGGCCGACTTCTTAGCAGCCCATCCAGGCTCAGAAATAGCCAAAATCTATGAAGAAATCCTAGACGAAGTCGTTAACTCAAACATGACTTCACATGATGCCGTTTGGCGAATGTTCTTCGACGGTGCTTCAAGAACGGGGCCCCAAGGTGATATCGTCACTGGAGTCGGAATAGTATTAATTTCTTCCTTTGGATTGGTAGTCAATCGGGCATATTCTTCCACTGAACCCTATTCAAATAATGTAGCCGAATATAATGCTCTGGTCATCGAGCTCCGACTCGCAAAAGAAGTGGGAGTCGAATACCTAAAGGCATATAATGACTCACAGTTGATTGTTAATTAAATCTGAGGCACATACGAGGCCCACAACGAGGACCTAATTCCTTATCATCAGACAGTGATTGCCATCATTACAACCTTGGAGGGGTTCTTTATAGAGCATATTCCTAGGCTCTAAAATATTGAAGCCGACGCCCTAGCAGGCCTTGTCGCTTCCCTGGCAGTTCTAAACCATGCTCATCATCTAGTCGACGTGATAGGCCATGAGCTAGACTGTCCCAAAAACAATGTTCTACTAGGTACGAGTTACTCCGTCCATATAACCAATGACGTATAAGACTGGAGACTCCCGTTCATCAACTTTGTAGTCTACGGAATCCTGCCAGAGAATGTGAAAGAAGCAACTTCAATTAGAAGGCGTTCTCTCAGATTCTTTTATAATACTGAAACAAAAATGCTATATTGACGATCCTACGACGGACTATTGCTACACTGCCTATCAAATACAGAAGCCAAAGAAGCCCTATGGGAGGCTCACGATGACGTTTGTGGGGCTCACCAACCTGGCACAAAGTTGCAGGACCGTCTCTGCCGAATGGGCTATTACTGGACTACGATGGTAGCAGATGTGGCCGATTATGCAAAGCATTGTAGGGCTTGTCAGATCTACGCAGACTTCATACATCAGCCGTCCAAATTTTTGCACCCAAAAGTGGCCTCTTGGCCATTTGAAGCATAGGAAATGGACATTATCGACCCAATCACCCCGCTGTCGTCCAAGGGGCATCTGTTTATACTTGCATTTAACGATTACTTCTCCAAGTGGGCAGAAGCTGTTCCGCTTGCAGAGGTAAATACATCAGACGTGATTAGTTTCATAAAATATTACCGTTTTGGACTGCCGCGAAGGATTATTCACGACAATGGTCCGCAGTTCGCAAGCCATGCTTTCTATCAATTCTGTGACAAGAATCAGATTTAGAATGTGGCTTCAATGGCATACAACCCATCGGCTATCGGTCTGGCTGAAGCTTTTAACAAGACCATAATTAAGCTTCTCAAAAAGTTTGTGTCTTCAAACAAACGCGACTGGAATAAAAAGCTGGGCGAATGCTTATGGACGTATCGTACTACAATTCGGACGGCTACAGAAAATAGACCATTCTCTCTGGTTTACGGGAGTGAGGCAGTTCTCCCATAGGAGACCCAGATCCCTTCGCTTTGCGTAGCCCTTACCTACCGGTTGACGTCGGATGATAACTACCGTCGACGGCTATAAAAACTGGAAGCTCTTGACGAGAAGCGTTTACAGGCTCAACAAAGCATCGAGCGCTATCAAGCACGCATCTCTCGAGCCTTTAATAAGAAAGTCAAGTAGAGAACATTCCAAGTAGGCGATCTCGTCCTGGTCGTTCGTAGGCCGATGGTCATGACTCATAAAATCGCTGGCAAATTCTAGCCCAAATTGGAAGGCCCATTTGTCATCGAGTCCGTATTCTCCAACGGTGCATACCGGCTCGCAAAACAAAATGGAGACTTGCTTATGATGCCCATAAATGGCAAGTTCCAGAAAAAGTAATATGCTTAAAGACATGTTCCTAGAATATCGTGTTATGTACACCAAGTACCTCTGAACTTACACTCTACTAAGCTCCGAGTGGATTCACATCGCATCTTCCTAGGTGACAAGTCATGTATACTAATACCTCTGAACTTCTACTCTAATGCTTTATCCCGTTGGAGTCGGCCAGGTTTATTTTTGTCGCCTCTGAGCAAACTTTCTGGTTTTGATTGTCGTATATCACGTCCATACTACCTCTGGTATAGATAATCTCCTAACTTAACACCTGTACCAAATTTGGGATAAAGCCATGGTGTTAAGGCCACAGAACCTATCACGTCCATATTACCTCCGTCAGGTTTTATTTTAAAATCTATTACCCGTATCACCAGTACGCAAAAAGGGTAATAGGTCCACGAAAGATCGTTCAAATCTATTACCCGTACTACCGGTACGCAAAAGGGTAATAGGTCAACAAAAAAGAACGTTCAAATCTATTACCCACACTATCGGTGCGTAAAAGGGTAATAGGCCCATTAAAAGATCGTTCAAATCTATTACTCGTACTACCGATGCGCAAAAGGGTAATAGGTCCACCAAATTTTTTTCAAATCTATTACTCGTGCCATAGACACACAAAAGGGTAATAGGTCCACAAAAAGTCCCTTAGTGGGATGTCCTCTACCAACCAAAAATGTTGTATTAGGTCCTCTAGTACAAGCACCCCTTTTTGCAGAACCATATTTCGTATTTTATGCAGAAAGTTATTCTAGTCTAAAAATCCAGAAAAACCTAGTTCGAAAACAAAAATTTTGGAAAAACCCAACCGATACTGCATACGATCCGATAAACCGGGCGACGTGGTCATGCACTATACGCATCGAAAGACGCATATGGATGTTGCCGATGTGCGGGAACTGACGGAACTTGATTTTGTTGCGTGTGCGCGACGAAATCAGTACGTATCCGTCGAGATACCCCCGTGTCGACGTTTTGTAAACTTGACCATAACTTCGTGCACGTTCGTCGAATCGACGCAAAACTTGCGCCATCAGGACCGTATCATTCTTCTGGTCCTGTATGCCAAGTTTGGTTCGATTCTGAGAAGGTCGAATCGGAACCCCTTTTTGGCGGGCCCGCGACCTACTCAAATGGGCAATTTTGTACGCGGCTCCTCAGAATCCAAAACTGGACATACCATTGAGTTCCTCTCCTCAAACCAAATCCATAGACATATAGTTTGACGACTTTAGAGACCATAGATACTGGCACGCATTTTGGTACAAAACGGGTCCAACGTCGGACATCGTTTTGATCCAAAATTACGATTTTGCCCCTGTTCCAGAATTTAACTTTTGGATAGGCATTTTCTAGATATATCCTTTATACCGAACAGATTCGTGATGTTTGTTTTAGCATCCAGAGCTCCTTGTGGATTTTGACTTTCATGCTGACGATATTGATTGTTGGATTTTGCTGCTTCTCGTACCACCCTCAGGCAAGATACCTTGTCTTCTTTACTGTTTATAATTAGATGCATCTTTATTTATTTATTTACTGTATATTTATTATTTGTTCTCAGTTGGATCCATTACTTGCTATTTTTAGTTCACTTTATTTTGCTTTCAGTTATTTTTCCTTCTTGCCTTTTTTATGCATATGGACCTAGTCTTAGCGAACTACCTTCTGTTAGTGACCATGGAAGGGAGAAGACAGTTAAATGTATGGGCTACCCTAAAACCAACAACTATAGTAACTGCGTACTATGGTAGTCGAGTCACGAGGGTCACTAGCCTCGAGCTATGTGGACTAATGGGTCACGTGGGCCGCTAGCCTCGAGTTATGCCGGCTGATAGTATTGGTACTTGACGTGTGTGTGTTATGAGTTATTACCTTGTCCTAGGGGAGTCAGCCTTCACCTTCCCATACATCGATATGTCTTCTAAATTGTCTACTAGAAAGGTTAGGAGACCTTAGCAAATTTTATGTTCCAATCATGGCATAGAAAAATATCACATCGCGGAGTAGTAAGTTACCCCTTGTCCTTGTTTGGTTGTAGGGGTAGCCTACTGTTTCGATGATAGGATATTGATCCATGTTATGGTTTGGACACATTTACTTTATCTTTATTTTATGGTACATTTATATTCAGTTCATATGGCATATTCTTCATGTATCTTGTTACGTCCCTCTGAGGACCTGGTGATCTCTCCAGGTATAGACGATTTCCCGCAGGAGTATGGCTCGACACTGGATCCTTCATACCTTGATGACGAGACATCTCCTGCTGATATCTAGATTTATGTTATTCTTTGAGGCTCGTAGTGGACATCTACTGTATTTGAGATTTTTTTATTAGCTGTTTGGTGTGGGCATGTCCACCCGGCTATGTTTTGACTCACTCAATTATTTTATACAGACTTCTTATATCTTCTGTGTCTGCTATGGATGAGATATAGTTTTATTAATTTTCTGGCATACGATTATATTATTACAGCTTATGTATGCATACGAGGATTCCATATATATTGGAGTATTCATCGTATATATGCAGCTGACATGTCTACGTACTTGGTCCTAAGTATTTTGGGACTGGAGCATTACATGTTTTTGTGGTGGCCCATGCAGGTCATAAAATATTGTTGGATTACATGACTGTGCCCAATAAGCCTGCATATAGGAATAGGGATAGTATCTCATCCACGATTATTACCTCCTTTGACTTCCAAACTTATTGAATCCTCTTTGATTACCTAAATTACCTCATATCTAACCCTTCTCAATATCATCCTATTTTCGTGCTTGATAGAGGTTAAAGAGATGACTCGTACTAAGAAGACATGTTCCATCGTTCCAATATTACTAGTTTAACCTTTATAAGTTGGGTAGAATGCCTCACTACCTAATACTTCTTTGACCATAACCGTGGCCTCAGACCAGAAGACAGTAGGACGTCTGTATAGACACGAAGCCCAAACAAAGTTTGATTCTTAAAGAACTTGAAAATTTTATATTCTTTTATCATTTTCTCGCGTACTTATGTTTTACCATCTTGACCAATGCTGCTAGTATAGCCTAGTTTTGCAAGCTTATTCTTTTATCAAGCTTGTTCATGACATATATATTATTGGAGGTACCCCACTAGCATATTGTCTATCAGAATCGGTGCATGATGGTCTGATCAACCTAGTGTATTTGGTTCGCTCTTTATAATTCTTTTTTTTAGAATGAGATATAATTAACTTTCTTCCCAAGATCTTATCCGCAACTACGTTGACAATTCTCTTTCAACTGCTTGACCTGTAACTTGTTCGAATCTATTCTAATATTATTCTATTTTCATGCCAGTAAGGATGAACCTTCGAAGCGGACACGTTCCTACCTCGACGATCACACCTGGTGATACAGCCACTCAAGAAGGAAAGGTCCCACCAATGACCCCGGTGACCCCGTATCAGCCAGGACAGTCGCAGACCACTATGATCCCGTCAATGGTCCAACAGGGAACTCAAGTGCCACCAGTCATCCATACGGGCAGACTACCGTGGTACCAACCGAAGAGAATGTACCACCACCTCCACCATCATTTACTCAACAGTATCCACCTCAGTGCGGACCACAGATGTCTCCACCACTAGAGGATGGAAACCCTACTACACAGTTCATGTATGCCATGATACATACTCAGTGGCAACATGCTGAACTGATGAGGCGGAGCATGATGGAAGCACTAACTAGGCCTCCACCTCCACCTTCGACACCAGTACCAGCACCAGCTCTGCATCCATATGAGGGCTCTATTAAGGACTTCATGGATATGAACCCCAAGCCCTTCAGAGGTACCGAGGAACCACTAGAGGTCACCGCGTGGCTTATCAGCACAGAAAAGCTACTGAGGGCGTCCCAGTTGCCAATAAATGACTAGATGACAGCAGTAAACTTGCTCTTAGTAGATAATGCCTATCATTGGTGGGAAGTCAAAGAAAGACGCTTGGGAGCCAATCAGACTTGGGAAGAGTTCTACAAACTCTTCAATGAGAGGTTCTTTCCTATCCATGTATGCGATGTCCTCTATGATCAGTTCCTACACCTCAAGCAAGGAAACATGACAGTAGATGAGTACGATACAGAATTCAGTCGACTGAACAGATTCGCTGAGACATTGATTCCTACTGAGCAGGAAAAGGCCAAGAGATTTCACCAAAGATTGATACCAGAGCTCAAGAAGCATACTACAGTGCAGTCTAGAGTTTTTTATGCTACAGTGTTAGAAGAATCTAGAAGACAGGAACTCCTTGACAAGGAAGTACAATAGGCTTAGAGACGCCATATTCCAGCAACGGGGCCAAGTAACCTTATCCATGGTGGACCAATCAGGTGTTCCATGACACAACAACCAATAAGAGCATCACCCTATCCAATTGATGAGCTTCTTACATATAGCTTCTGTCATAGGAAAGGTCATGTCTTGAAGGATTATCGTCGCAGATTAGGACAATGCATGATTTGTGGCTCCAATCATCACAAGACCCAAGACTGTACAGAACAACTAAAGGTAGCACAATATCGGATGCAAGGACCCGTAGCACCAGGACCAATGGCAGAGCCCAGTAAACCATCACATGGAGGTTATCCTAGAGGATCACACTTAGCTGACCGATTTATACAAGTTAGGCAGGATGGACAGGAGATAAATGGACAAAGGCATGGGCAAGCATTTAGTATGACTGTGATAGGCACCCATCCGGAGGTTAGAGAATTGGCAGGTATTATTCCAGTTGCAAAATTTATTTGTTTTAGACATGGCTTAGCGTTCGAATAATACATCCATTAGCTTGGTCAACATGCATATCATAATGCTTTTCTTAGTATGAATCACTAGTTATCAGCAACACTGCATATGCACTACTTTCGACACCATTAGAAATCTATTGACCATAGTCTAGCAGACTTACTATGAATAGTGATTTAAGAGTTAGTAGTTAGAGATCTTATATAACGAACCTTATAATTTATTACCCCATCAATGATTTTCTTGTCCTATAGGAGGGTGAATCATTCAATTCCCCTGGTGCATGTGTCATCAGGGCATCCTTCGCCAACTTGGAAGCATAATGATGACCTACGTAGTCATTCTTTATTGTTCGATATTCAAGGTACGATCTTCAACTTGACACATTTTTTCAAATTAAGCAAGTAACTCAGCGGTTCACAACGTCCACTTCTATTCGTAACACTATGGACACTCCTACCGTGACTTTGAAAGTTGGAGCACAACAATAGTCTTTTCCTTCCAAAAAGTTTCATATACGAGACCTAGACGATCCTACCTTCATCTAGGCATATCATGTCCCACTCAAACACGTCCCCTTGTACCCTATTTTTATGATACGACTTTCAGATTGGGATGGTCATTTATAACCCTTACCACTATATCGATGAACTTCCCGACCTCAATTAGAGGCCCAACCTCGACTCAAATCTTTCAACCAAATATATGGTTATGATCCACTCGAAGCCCACTACACACATGCCATTGGTGTGCCAATCAAGTTCCCCTGTGCTACTTAAACACAAAAGTCACAAAAGGCACATTTGGGCTTAAAGAACCTAGTAACCCATCCGACCGTCAATTAGCCCAACAACTTGAGTTCAAACTAATTCTAGACTACCCTCACCTAGTGGAAAGGGTTCAGATTGATTTTAGGTTACCTGACCAGCTAATATAGATTAAAATCCGAGACTTAAATTAATCAAGATTGGTTCCAATGGGACTTATAAATCATTGATTTATAACGTCTACTTCCATCCGTATCATTTTGACACATCTGTGTGATCTTGATATTTGAAGCACAACACTAACCATTTTCTTCCAACAAATTCCACCCTCATGAACTAGACAAGCCACTCTACACCTATGACATACATGTCCCAAGCAAACACTCCATCATATGCTCCATTCCAACTACACCGCATGTATAACCCGATTTCCTTAGAAAGAACCATAGAGATCCATTTTTGTCTCATTTGATGTTTAACCATGCAATATCGAGCCATTCCATCAGACGAACTGAATATCCATGATTCATTCAAGACCAACAGCACCTTGTCATGAAGAATATGGTGCCAGTTTAAAACTCCTCCATCTTTTTGAAAACCGAGTTATGAATTGACTACCTGCTCTTCCTTCGTATTCAGCCCACTATATTTTTATTAAGATTTATTGTCATGTTTTTTTTTGATGAGGTAATTTTAACTTCGAGGACAAAATTTTTATAAGTTAGGTAGGATGTAATCCTCCAAAATTTTGGAGGATTTTTTTATATTTTTATCATTTTTAAATTTTTTTGCTCAAATGAATTTTTTTGTATATTATAAACAAATATGATCCTAGTCATGCTTAAATTTTGTTATGCACACCGGCTAGACAATATGGTATGGCTAATGTCGTCAAGTGCCTTGACTAGTATATTAGCTGTAAAGGTCAATATAAATATTTTATTTGAATATTTTGTTCTTTAAACTTATTAGATCATACCATGGTTATCCTTTCCATGTTTAGATATTTATTTATTTATTTAACTATATTTTGAAAGGATTGGAAATTTATTTATTCGTTTGTAAAAATATATATATAAATAATACTAGTAGGATATGTACCCTCCGCAAGTTATTAAAAACCCTACCATTTTGTTGTTATTATTATTAGTAATATTGTTATTATTATTTTTTTGGTTCTTTGATAATCTATTCAATAAATGATTATTTTCTATATAAATATGTATACCTATATACAGGAGCAAAATACTCCCTACCCCGAGAAAGTAGGGACATTAAGTTTTGGTATTAGAAATTACCTATTATAAATTTTGGTATTTATTGATATTTAATTTACTTATATATATATATATATATATATATATATATATATATATATATATATATATATATATATATATATATATATATAAAGTACTTGGAAAGAAAAAAATTTGAATAACTCGCGAGATTTTGAAAATCTCGCGAGTCAATCAAATGGCTAACACCCGCAACCGCAGTGTACGCTGCAAATAGGCAGCAGGCGAAGAAAGAGGGAGAGATTCTAAAAGATTAAACCCAAAATATTTTCATAGATCCCTTCCTATCTTAAATCTCAGTTGAATCATCTAATCTAATCCCAATATTCCCTGATTAATCGATCGAAATTCAATCACGATAGAACTCGGAAACTCTTGGGTTACGCACAGAGACTTGTTGGGGTTTTTTGTGAAAATTTCCCTTGACACTCCTCCCCAACCATAACCACCCGATCTCTGAGCATCCCGACGTCCTAGCGAGCGTCTCCGACCACCTGCATGTCGATGCCACACGTCGATCGCCGGAGCTCCGCCCGTTCGGCCGAGAACAGGAAAACACCCTGTTTTAACTCACAGCCAGGTACATGACTTTGCCCCTATCGTTCTTCGATTTTCGTTAACCAATTCAAGATTCGTAAAATTTTACGGAGAGTCTAGATGACCCCCTATCAATCCTATCAACTTGATTAACTTGGGTTGCCATGATTAATTCGTATAAATTCCTGAAAGTTTAGGAAAACCCACAGAAATCAGCATACCAAAATTGATCGTGAACCTAGCATTGGAAGGCAAAATTTCACCCATTCTTCAATAGTTTCAAAAATATAATTTATCATGTTTCAAAACAACATATACGAGATTAGAAACCTTTTTGCAGAACTATATTTCGTATTTTGTGCACAAAATTATTCGAGTCTAAAAATCCAGAAAAACCTAGTTCGAAAACAAAATTTTTAGAAAAACTCAACCGATATGGCGTGCACCCCGACAAACCGGACGACGTGGTCGCACACTATACGCATTGAAAGACGCGTATGGATGTTGCCGACGTGTGGGAACTGACGGAACTCGATTTCGTTGCGCATGCGCGACGAAATCAGTACATATCCGTCGAGATACCCCCGTATCGACGTTTTGTAAACTTGACCATAACTTCGTGCACGTTTGTTGGATCGACGTGAAACTTGCGCCATCAGGACCGTATCATTTTTTGGGTCCTGTATGCCAAGTTTGGTTCGATTCTGAGAAGGTCGAATCGGAACCCCTTTTTGGCGGGCCCGCGACCCACTCAAATGGGTAATTTTGTATGCGGCTCCTCGGAATCCAAAACTGGACATATCATTGAGTTCCTCTTCTCAAACCAAATTTGTAGACATATAGTTTAACGACTTTAGAGACCATAGATACTGGCACACATTTCGGTGTAAAACGGGTCCAACGACGGACATCGTTTTGACCCAAAATTACGATTTTGCCCATGTTCCAGAATTTAACTTTTGGACAGGCATTTTCTAGACATATCCTTTATACCGAACACATTCGTGATGTTTGTTTCAGCATCCGGAGCTCCTTGTAGATTTTGACTTTCGTGCTGACGATACTGATTGTTGGATTTTGCTGCTTCTCGTGCCACCCTCAGGCAAGATACCTTGCCTTATTTACTGTTTATAATTACATGCATCTTTATTTATTTATCTACTATATATTTATTATCTGTTCTCTGTTGGATCCATTACTTGCTATTTTTTAGTTCACTTTATTTTGCTTTCAGTTATTTTTCCTTCGTGCTGACGATAATGATTGTTGGATTTTGCTGCTTCTCGTGCCACCCTCAGGCAAGATACCTTGCCTTATTTACTGTTTATAATTACATGCATCTTTATTTATTTATCTACTATATATTTATTATCTGTTCTCTGTTGGATCCATTACTTGCTATTTTTTAGTTCACTTTATTTTGCTTTCAGTTATTTTTCCTTCTTGCCTTTTTTATGCATATGGACCTAGTCTTAGCGAACTACCTTCTGTTAGTGACCTTAGGAGGGAGAAGACAGTTAAATGTATGGGCTACCCCAAAACCAACAACTGTAGTAACTGCGTACTACGGTAGTCGAGTCGCTAGGGTCACTAGCCTCGAGCTATGTCACTACTAAAATACCCCACTTTACCGACGGACGTTTAGCGACGGACGGATTCCGTCGCTAATAGCGACCAGTTTCCGACATCTTAGCGACGGATTAGCGACAGACAACATAACATAATTTTTTCCAATTTTAAATGTAAAAATTTGTCGGGTTTCCGTCGCTAAGTCGACGAACGTTAGCGACGGATTCTTTTTCGTCGCTTATTCGTCGCAAATGTTGGCGGCAAAATCTTTAAAACATTGGCGGAAACTTTAGCGACTAACTGGCGACGGATATATCCGTCGGAAAACACCTTTTAATTGGCGACGGTTTAGCGACTAATTTATTCCGTCGCTATTCCGTCGCTAGGTTCTTTGCCCTAACTTAAATTGAACCGACGGAGGGGAATTTTTCATTCCCCCCAAAACTCTCTCTCTCTCTCTCGCGGCTCTCTCTCTCTCTCGCGCGGCTCTCTCTCTCTCTCTCGCGGCTCTCTCTCTCTCTCTCTACCAGGTATCTCTCTCTCTCTCTCTCTCTCTCTCTCTCTCTCTCTCTCTCTTTCTCTAATTTTGGGTTTTGGGGCCGGGGGGGAGGAGTGGGGGAGGGGGGGTCGACTTCGCAGGGGGTGGAGAGGGCGGGGGGGGTGGTGAATGGGGTCAGGGGGTCGGGGGGGTGTGGGGAATGGGGGCAGGGGGTGGGGGGGGTGGGGAATGAGGGTCGGGGGGTCGGGAGGGTGGGGAATGGGGGCAGGGGGGTCGGGGGGGTGGGGGGTGTAGAGGGCAGGGGGGTTGGGGGGGTGTTGAATGGGGGCAGGGGGGTCGGAGGGGGGTCGGGAATGGGGGCAGGGGGGGTCGGGGGGCGGGGGGGTGGGGGGTGGAGAGGGCAAGGGGGTCGGGGGGGTGGGGAATGGGGGCAGGGGGGTCGGGGGGGGGTGGGTAATGGAGAGGGCAGGGGGGTCGGGGGGGGGTGTTGAATGGGGGCAGGGGGGTCGGGGGGGGTGGGGAATGGGTTGCATTCCCCGATACGGATACGGTTTGGCATGTCCCGATCCTAAGAAATAATACTATTTCATTTAATTTAATTTCATTTAATTTCAAAACTACTAAGAAATAATACTTAAAACACTTAAAATTATGCCTAAATGTATAAATTATATGTTTTTAAATGTAAATAATTTATTAATAATTATTTGTTTTCCAATACCAAAAAAATCCGATACTTCGATCCGATACCGCCGATACTACCGATATCGCCGATACCAATACTAGATTGCTTAGACTTATATTGCAAGGTAACTTGATACAAGTTATGATACAATGTAAATGCAAGTATACATGTTAGCTAGATAGCTTAGACTTATATTGCAATCTCCTATTCACACGAGTATTGATATCGTCGATGCCAATACTCGTAGGAATATATAGTCCGATACCGATTCCGATACCGATACTTTGAACCTTGATTTAAATACATGTTAGTATAGTATCTTCACATATATGTTAAGAGTATATACATGATTAGCAAGGTAACTAGATACAAGTTATGATACAATGTAAATGCAAGTATACATGTTAGCTAGATAGCTTAGACTTATATTGCAATCTCCTATTCACACGAGTATTGATATCGCCGATGCCAATACTCGGCGTCACGACCTATGATATTTCCAGGAAACAGAACTTTCAGATGAGAGCTTCACTCATGTGGACAATCAATGATTTTCCAGCATACGGTATGCTGTCGGGATGGAGTACGCACGGCAACATGTCTTGTCCGATATGCATGGAAAATAGTAAGGCGTTCCGCCTTAGGCATGGAGGAAAAACTTCTTTCTTTGACTGTCACCGTCAATTTCTGCCCGCGACCCATCCTTGGAGAAAGAATAAGGACGCGTTCAGATATGGAAAACAAGAATTTTCTCAACCTCCTGCCAGATTTTCGGGATACGATATTTGGGAAGCTGTAAAGGAATTGCCCACCGCAATGGAAGATCCATCGAACCATCGTGTCGAGGGGTTCGGACAAAGCCATAACTGGACCAAACGGAGTATCTTCTGGGACTTGCCTTATTGGAAAGATAATCTTATAAGGCATAATCTTGATGTCATGCATATCGAAAAGAACGTGTTCGATAATGTCTTCAATACCGTCATGGATATTAAAGAAAAGACGAAAGACAATCCAAAAGCAAGACAAGACATAGCCGAGATATGCAAGCGTCCTCATCTGAACTTGATACAAAGGGGTGCTGGTGGACAATTAAGTAAGCCTATAGCGCCATACACATTGAGCAAGGAAGATAGATTAATAATCTGCAAGTGGATATCTAATTTAAGATTTCCCGACGGCTATGTTTCGAATTTGTCTAGATGCGTTGATCTCAATGAACGCAAGCTAACGGGAATGAAGAGTCACGACTGCCACGTGTTTATGGAAAGATTACTGCCCATTGCTTTGAGAGAGTTGTTGCCTTCTGCTGTATGGGTTCCGTTGGTCGAGCTGTCTACATTCTTCAGGGATATCTGTTCAACTAAGCTGACGGTGCAACATATGGTACAACTTGAGGAGAAGATTGTCTTAACAATCTGCAAGTTAGAGAAAATATTTCCACCGGGCTTTTTCGACAGCATGGAGCATCTACCGATTCATCAAGCATACGAAGCCCGTGTCGGTGCATCTGTTCATTATCGATGGATGTACCCCTTTGAAAGGTAAATAAAAATCGATATAATTTAAGTGAAATTTAAGTGGATTTTACAATTCATTGTTAATTCTCAAGATAATTTGTCTCTTTAGGTACCTACACCATCTAAAGAAGAAAGTTGGCAACAAGGCTCATATAGAGGCTTCGATATGCGAATCATATCTTATCGAGGAGGTGTCAAATTTCTGCTCCATTTATTTCGATACTCATGTCGAGACAAATCGAAATAGACCTCAAAGGAATGAAGAAGACGTTGAGGATGGAGGTATATTCAATTTAAGGGGCAAGCCTATTGGGGCTAGTAAGAAACGGTGGTTGACCGACGATGAGTATGATACCGCTCACCGATATGTCTTGTTAAATTGTGACATACAAGAAGTGAGAGATTTGGAGAAGTAAGTGACTACGCCTCGTTATAATCTCTAATTTGGTGAATTAAGTGACTACACTTATTTTTATTCTCTCTAACAGTGTATTTAGAGGTGAAGTCAAAATGAGGACACCATATATTACAGATGAGGGACTTCAAAGAGAGGTTAATTGTACCTTTCCGTCCTGGTTTCGTAAATACGTAAGTAACTGAGATAATATGTTATGCGGCTACCATTAAAATATATGCAGCTAAAATATTTAAATTATCAATACATGTTTACAGGTTTTATTGCCTGAAACAACACTCATAAATGAGAGCATTCGTTATTTGGCATTGGGACCGAAGAAGCATGCAAAGACTTTGTCAGGCTATGTCGTTAATGGCTTCAAGTTTAAGTCAACTCAGCATGCTATAAATGCCGAATTTCTCAATGACGGCTTCGATACTAAGAATTCTGGTGTTTGCATAAGAGGCACCATCTATGACGACGAGCCGGACTTTGACTATTATGGAGTGCTTCGGGAGATTGTAGATTTACAATATAGTGCCCCATATGATATGCATATTGTGATGTTCAAATGTGAGTGGTTCGATACGAGACCAAATATCGGTTGGAGAATCGATAAACAATTTGGATTCGTCGATATAAATCATCGCAGGAGGTATAGAGGGTCCGACACGTTTGCGATAGCAAGTCAGGCTGTTCAAGTCTACTATACAAGCTACCCAAGGCGTCGTAGAGATCGATTTGACTGGTGGGCAGTATGCAAGATTAAATCTAGAAATACATTCAACGTTAGAGACCCAGCATACCAAGAGGACCAGATCGAGAAGCCCCAATACATGGGACAACAGTCGGATACCATGGACGTGGAAGATGTCGATATACCTCATGCTGAGGAAAATAGAGGGGAAGAAGAGGTTGATATACAAGACTTAGCTGTCAACCAGGGGAGAAAGAGGCGTCTTGTCCCAAGTATTGAGCCTGAAGAAGAAGTAGAAGAAGAAAAAGAAGAAGAAGAAGAAGAAGAAGAAGAAGAAGAAGAAGAAGAAGAAGAAGAAGAGGATGAGGATGTGGATGAGGATGATGATACAGATGAAGTCGACGATGAGGATGATGATATAGATGAAGTCGACGATGAGAATGAGGATGAGAACGATGACGATGACGATGAGGACGAGGACGATAATGATGATTAGATTAAATATCGGTATATATTAGAAGCACTTACAACTAACTTAGTGAATTCAGTTTAGACGGACACATTCTTATTTCAGTTTATGTTTTTGTCGTTCGATCATCTACTTATTGTATAATTTTCTTTTTACAGATGGCACTCTTAGTTCTCATTGTCTTGACGGCACTCGCCGCCCTGCTGCTGGTATATATATTTTAGTTCAATTTTATATTCATTTATACTTCTATATTGTTAATTATATTTATGTGTTCTATTTACAGGTCATGGTCACTACCACTCGTGCTGCTGGTAGCGGCAGTGGCCGTGGCCGTGGTGGTGCTGGTGGTGGCGGTACTGGCCGTGGTGGGCGTGGTGGTAGCGGCACTGGCCGTGGACGTGGTGGTAGCGGTCGTGGTGGTAGCGGTCGTGGTCGCCTTCCACATTCCCCGGATATAGAGTCCTCCGATCCCGACCTGGAGAGCCCGGCCACAGACTCTTCCCGCCGTCGATCTATCTCTGCGCTACCTTCATCTTCATCGAGGCCTGAGACTCCATCCGCTAGCGGATCCGTTCCGCCCCCGGATGCACCAGCGGGTACACCATCAGTTACTGCAGGATAGGCTCCGGAGTACCCCCGGATTCAGCTTCATCCTGCTACCGGTGAGTACATCCGCGGACCCGCGGATCCTCCGACGCCTCAAGAGAGGCCGATAGGCGAGAACCGACGAGAGCTATAGCCCACGGGTGATACGTAAGTAAATTTAAGTTAATTTATTAAATTTGTTTCATTTATTCAAGTTAATAATCCAGTCTTTGCTTCTTTGTAGGTTTTTCCCGTATGATGCTGCCCGAATACTCGGGCAAATTATCCGGGAAAACTACCATGGCCCCTACCTCAATTTTTCTGAGGTGCCTCAGAACATGCAGTACGTCTGGCTCGAGGAGATGAAGGTATATATATATCTTTTGGTTAATTATTAATTATTCTTTAATCCACTAATTTTTTAATTACGTGATAATTTAATTTGTATGTCAGACGACGTTCTGGTGGCCCCCCCATCGCGAGGAGTTGATTCGCAAGGCCTACAAAGCCGCCGCCGGGAAGAAGATACGGGATGCGGTGTACGACGTTCGTACGGCGCATTCGAGGAAGAAGTGGCTCCGGGAGGAGTACTACGAGCAGATGTTGGATAAGATGAATACTGCTCAGTACAGGGAGAAATCAGAGAAAGCGAAGGCGAGCAGACAGGCCGCTGGTCTGCATACGGGAGGTTCAAAGCCCCACGCAGCGACGCGTGCAGATTTGGTGAGATACCGCAAATTCATTTCACTATTAAATTCGGTACTATTAATATACGTAGTTAATTAAATTCGACGTATATTTCGTATGCAGGCACAACGGGCGGTAAAGGAGGGGAGAGAGCCGGAGTCGGTCACCGCCTACGATGTATTCCTGCATACACACAAGAGGCGGGCAGACGGGAGCTTCGTCGACGCGAGGGCCCAGGCGACTGATGTAAGTAATTACGTTTATGAGATTTATATTAGAAATCTAATTATTGTTAACTTAATTAGGTGAACGTAGGATTCAAATTATAACTTAGGGAAACATAGGATTTAGATTATAACTTAGGAAAACTTATAGTATAAACACATTCATTGGATAGGCTGCATATCGTGAGGCCCTTAGTCAGATTGAGCCCCCTGCCGAGGTTGTCGGCGAAACAACGCCCACCCAGACGCCCTCTTCTATGGCCGCTCGCTACGACGACGTGTTCGTAGAGTCTGTCGACGGCTTTAATAAAGGGCGTGACTACGGCGTAGGTTCCATGGCGGCGTCGTTGCAGGACGCGACTCCGAGATATCCACCGCCCCCGCCTCCTCCCGCGCCCCCGTCGGACGATATGAGGGCGCAGCTTGCGACTCTCACCTCCGATATGTCGGAAATGCGGAGTCTAATGTCGGATGTGCTGGAGCGCCTTCCGCGTCCTTCTTCTGCTCCCGGTCCAGATCCGTCTGCTCCCGGTACGTCTAGTGCAGTTGCCGGTCCTTCCGACCCTGGACGTTATTCATTTGACCGTTCTGCCGAGGTCCGCCTGGTACCGGATACTGCGCTCATTGGGCTCATGGACTTGATGTCGCCAGAGCAGCTCCGTACGCTTCCAGAGCATGTGTTGTCCCAGGTGCCGGCGTACATGGTGGAAGAGTACATCCGCAGAGCCGAGGCGGCGCCGAGACGACGACGCGATCCATCTCAATGATATTTGTACTGTTTTTGGATATTTGTACTGTTTTTGAATTTTGAATTCTGGATATTTTGGAAGCGTACATGAATGTTTGGATATTATGAATTTGTGTATTTGTGTTTGGATATTTGTACATAGATGTTTGGATATTTCTGTTTGATATTGGATATTATGAATTTGGATATTTGGATATTTGTTGATCGTACATGGATGTTTGGATATTGGATATTATGAATATGTGTAATATTTACGAAAAGGAAATAGAATGTTTCTGTAATTTTTTTTAATTAATGTTGCATTTAGCGACGGACTAGCGACTAACTAGCGACGGATATATCTTTTAGCGACCGATGAGCGACTAACTAGCGACGGCAAATCCGTCGCTAACTGGGTTATATAAATATTTGCAGTTACCGACGGACGAGCGACGGAATATCCGTCGCTAACTGGGTGATATAAATATTTTGCAGTTAGCGACCACCTAGCGACTACCTAGCGACGGCGAATCCGTCGCTAACTGGTTGAAATAAATTTGCAGGTAGCGACGAGCTAGCGACGAACTAGCGATGGAACTTCCGTCGCTAACTGGAATATTAGCGACGGAATATCGACTACTTAGCGACGGCAAATCCGTCGACATGGTTCTGGAAATATGGTAGGTTTCCAAAGACTTAGCGACGGATAGTGGGTCGCTAATCCGTCGCTAATCTGTCGAGGATGACGACGGACTAGCGACGGCTTAGCGACCCATTATCCGTCGACATGGTTCTGGAAATATGGAAGCTTTCCAGAACCAGGCCGACGCCCTACCCGTCGCTAATCCGTCGCTATAACGTCGAGGTTAACGACGGAATGGCGACGGAATAGCGACTGATTTTGCGTATCAGGAACCTCTCTGATACGCTTTTACCGACCTATTTACGACGGCTTAGCGACGGATATTTTAATATTATATGGCATGTAAACCGACGGGAATAAGTCGCTAATCCGTCGCTAAACCATTGAAAGGCAACCGTCGGTAATCAGTCGCTAGTCCGTCGGTTAGTCATTTGTCCGACGGCTTAGCGACGGACAAATTTTAGCGACGACGTATTTCCCGACGGCCATTTTCATCAAATATCCGTCGCTATTCCGTCGATAATTTATGTTACCGACGGATGAGCGACGGATGTGGCCGTCGCTAAAGTTGGTTATTTTGGTAGTGTGTGGACTAATGGGTCACGTGGGCCGCTAGCCTCCAATTATGCCGGCTGATCGTATTGGTACTTGACGTGTGTGTGTTATGAGTTATTACCTTGTCCTGGGGGAGTCAGCCTTCACCTGTCCATACATCGATATGTCTTGTAAATTGCCTACTAGAAAGGTTAGGAGACCTTAGCAAATTTCATGTTCCAATCATAGCATGGAAAAATGTCACATAGCGGAGTAGTAAGTTACCCCTTGTCCTTGTTTGGTTGTAGGGGTAGCCTACTGTTTTGATGATAGGATATTGAGCCATGTTATGGTTTGGACACTTTTACTTTATCTTTATTTTATGGTGCATTTATATTCAGTTTATATGGCATGTTCTTCCTGTATCTTGGTACGTCCCTCTGAGGACCTGGTGATCTCTCCAGGTATAGGCGATTTCTCGCAGGAGTATGGCTCGGCACTGGATCCTTCATTCCTTGATGACGAGGCATCTCCAGCTGACATCTAGAGTTATGTTATTCTTTGAGGCTCATAGTGGACATCTACTGTATTTGAGATTTTTTATTAGCTGTTTGGTGTGGGCATGTCCACCCGGCTATGTTTTGACTCACTTAATTATTTTATTTAGACTTCTTATATCTTCTGTGTCTGCTGTGGATGAGCTATAGTTTTATTAATTTTCTGGCCTACGATTATATTATTACAGCTTATGTATGTATACGAGGATTCCATATATATTGGAGTATTCATCGTATATATACAGCTGGCATGTCTACGTACTTGGTCCTAAGTATTTTGGTACTGGGGCGTTACAAGTACACCTTGCCAAAATGTTGGAAAAATGTTATTTTGTTTGTTCTAAACTTTTTCTTACATGATTCTAAGCATCTTTAGAACTTAGAGTTTTTGATTTTCATGGATGTATTCTTGTAGATCTAAGTTTATGCTATTTTCGGTTTTCTTGGGTTTTGAACTATCAAACTTTATTATTTTCAAGTTTTGATTGTTCTAAGTTGTAGAGAATTCGATTTTACCCAAAATGGTCCTTTGAAAAGTTATATTTCGACTTGTTTTGAGGAAGTTATGGCCAAAATAAGATTTAGACATTTTTTAGTTCATCTGTCCTGATTCTGACAGGGACGATTAATAGTGTCATATGAATAGTGCAGCATAGATGTATAGTACCGCATGAATGAATAGTGTCGCAGGCTTGTTTAGTGTCGCATGGATGAATAGTACCGCAGGAATGAATAGTGCCGTATGGATGCATAGTGACGCATGGATGAATAATGCCACATAGATGAATAGTGCCGCAGGAATGAATAGTGCCGCGTGGATGCATAGTGCCGCAGGAATGAATAGAACTGCATAGATGAATAGTGTCACAGGCTTGCATAGTGCCGTATAGATGAATAGTGTCGCAGGCTTGCATAGTGCCGCATGGATGAATAGTACCGCATGGCTTGCATAGTGTCATATAGTGCCTATTTTGGTTGTTTTAGGCTGTTTTATATCCAATTTGGCTGATTTGTCGCCAGAATTTCTCCTAACTTCCAACATGAAAGTTGTAAATTTTTTTCTTGGCTTCAAGAATATGTTACCAACTATTTTATGCAAGTTTCTTTCATTCTTGATATGGAGCTTATGATTGCATTGCATGTTTTCTATCTTGGCCTAAATTGCGATGACCCTACTTAATAGCTTGATACTTCTTTAATAGCTGAATTTCTTAACATGATTTGATAATATTATACAGTTAGAGAATGATTGTACCCCTCTCATACCCTTAATACTAGCACAGATTCAATTGGTGTTTTAGGCCAAGTAGTTACCTCATTTATTCCTTCTCATATATTGTGATGCACCTTTTGTCAAGATCTATCTACAAGCTTTCTTACGTCTATGATTTCCTAACATGATAGTGACCCGTGGTGGGACACTCATGATATATGTCTTTCTTCTTTGTTAATATGATATTGACCCGTTGTGGTGCACTCATAATGAATGTCTTTCTTCTTTGCTTAACACGATAGTGACCCGTTGCGATGCACTCAAGTTACATGTCACTTCTTTGCTTAACATGATTGTGGTCCGTCGTGGTGCACCCTATCACACCCAATTTTTGAATCAGGGGTATTTTTATCATTTTCCAAGTTTTATAATTTTTAGGAATTTTATTTGATTTTATATGATTTTTAGGGATTTATTTGATTTAGTTTGAATTTTATCCAATTTGGACTTAAGTTGGAGACCCGGGTAGCCTGGACCCTAGTAGGACCCACATACTAGCTGGACTTGGCCCACATGGCATCCTAACTAGGCTAGAAACCATAAAACCTACTTCCATGGCTTAATTAGTCATTTTAGAGGCTTAATTAGTTAATTAGAGTTAAACCGAAACAAACCGAACCAAACCGAATTCAATTCAAACCAAACCAAGTCTATTGGGTTTGGGGGCTTATTGGATCACCACCCAAACCCAATAAACCCCCCATGGCCGGCCACAAGAAGAGCCCCCTCCCCTTTGCTTCTTCACAAAGCAATCTCTCTCTCTCTCTCTCTCTCTCTTCATTTCTAAATTTCTTTTCAAAAGCTTCTCCTCCTTCTTCAAGAAACCAAATCTAGGTATGCCATAAATTCCCTATTTACTTCTCTTTAGCACTTTTGCTTCCACAATAAATGTAGAGGAGATGATTCTCCACACTTTGACCATAGATTTCATAGGTTTCCCTAGAAATCTAGGTTAGAGATTAATTGGGGGTTTTCTTAATTAAAGTGGTACGTATATATGTATATATTTATATATATATATATATATATATATATATATATATATATATATATACATATATATATAATTATATGAACTTGTGTGTGTGTAGAGGAATGAGGGTGGTAGTAAGTGTGTGAGAGTGTGTGTGTGTGTTTGTGTGAGAGTGTGTGTGCTTGTGTGAGAGTGTGTGTGTGTGTCTATATATAAATGTGTATGTGTGTGTGTGTGTATTTACATATAGATGTGTGTGTGTTTATAAATATATAGTGGGGATATATATATATATATATATATATATATATATATATATATATATATATATATATATATATATATATATATATATATATATATATATAGGAAGGAGGAGTAGAAGAAGAATTAGAAGAAGAAGAAGAAGAGCAACTGCAGCAGCATTAGCAGTAGCAGCTAGGAGCAGCTGCAGCAGCAGCAATAGCAGGACAAGTAGCACCAGCAGTTGCAGCAGCTGCAATAGCAGTTCCCCCCCTTTTAGCTCCTTTAAGCCCCCATTAACCTCTATATACACCCCCATATACATATATATGTATATATAGATATGTATATATATGTGTATATATATATATATATTAAAATATATATATATATATATATATATATATATATATATATATATATATATATATTATATATATATAGGTAGATAGTTGGGAGATTATAAGAAGAAGATTAAGAAGAAGAGTAGAATTAGAAGGAGAGGAGTAAGAAGAATAAGAGAAATAGAAGAAGATAAGAAGATAATAGGAAGAGGGATTAGAAGAAGAAGAATAGAAAGAATTAGGAGAAGAGAGTTAGAAGAATAGAAATTAGAAGGAGAAGGAGAAGAATAGGAATTGAGAATGAATCGGATTTTGGGTGAAAGGGTGAAACGGAGCTCCGAGTGTCAGAATGAGTTGAAACTTGGAGGAGACATAGATTATATAAATTATACTTTGCAGGTAGGCTCCTGAATTGAAATCGGGGTTGTAGGACGACGGTATCACGCCGTACCATTGAGTATCGCGAGAAATTCAAGATATCGGCAATAGGCCGTAAGATGGACTAGACGTCCACTCTACCTAGGTATCTTGGTAGGTAACGTATGTATAGGCTAGTATCCAACTACTCTAGGGAGCACGGGTTAAAATACCAAGCGTAGGTAGGCTAACTTGGTATTCACCTAGGCTAGAAATTTACCTTAGAAAAGGGTAAATTAGGATATTGGCCTACGGCCGAGATACGGGTTTAGGAGTTCAAGATAGACTTGGATATGGGTTGTAAGGGTTGGTAATGATTAGAAATAGTCGTCTAGACCTAGTCTTGACCTTGGTTGACCACGGTTGACTTTTTAGACTAAAAGTCAACTATGGGTCAACACTTTACCCAATTTAGTCCCAAATTCCATTAAACTTGGACAGTTGACCAAAAGTCAGCTGTTAGTCACCATTGATCTAGGGTTGACCTAGAGTTGACCAGAGTTGACCCGTTGACCAAAAGTCAACTGTAAGTCAACTTTCGACCTAGTTTGATACGGGTTGACTTCCAATACTCTCCCATGACCAAGGTTGACCCAACTAGACTTGTCTTGACCTAGAATGACTTAAATAAGGTTTAATTTGATTTGACTTTACTTCCTAAACATAGTATTGATACGTCTTGTTCTCTATAGGTCCTCGAGATGCTGCTTTGGATCCCGTTGACATATCTTATCATATTACAGGCGAGTACATTCTCTGACACTTTTCCAATTTACGATGATTGTTATAATTCATGTAATTAGTATAGATATGCTTGTTCTCGACACATTGGTCACACGGATTGGTATTCATGGATCCCGACATGAGATGTTATTCCTCGTTATCTTGGTATGTCTTGTACAAGCCCCTTGTAGTTCTTGTGCAGTACATGGATGCTGATTCTCGAGGAGACTTGCTCCCTTCTCGTAGAATCTCGCGTCGTGACGTGTCTTATTTGGATCCACCCTACCAGTCGGGGACGGGGAGCACTAGTGTAGACATGTGGTCATTATCTACCTTGTTATTCTTGTAGACCTTGTGAGTGTTAATCATACACTCCACGTATGATTAACCAGGCCAGTAGACCTTGTACAGACCCAAGACGGCCACATGTTGAAACTAGTACTCACATACCTAGATAGATGATTCTTGATTCTTGTACATGCCATGATCAGTTCACTTGCCTTGTTCTAGCTCTAGATTTACAACTTACCTTGCCATGATACTTACATGTACATTCCATGATTTTTTTGTATATACTCTTTATTTACAGTCTTATAGCTTTTGTCATATCTTGTGAACCGTTGTTAGTTGATTGTGCTCATTCCATCCTGACTGGATATGTTGACAAAATATTACAGATACTGATGAGGGCGATTACCGTACCTACTACGGTCCGGATGACGTAGTGGGCTTAGACTTGGAGACCTTGGTCCAGTAGGGCTTAGCTCCGCCTGACGAGACTTTACCTATTGCTTAGTTAGAGTTATTTGTATTGGACCTTGTCTCCAGTTACTTTTGAGACTGTTACTATTTTAGACTGTATTAGAGACTTGAACTTGTATATTCTTTGTGTTGGACTTGACAGGTTATATTTTATCGTCTTGTTGTCTTTATCTTTCAGTCTTTACTTTATTATCTTAGAATTGTGATTGAGCACTCATATATATATTTATTGCTTGTCCTCCGTTCGGAGTTGACCATATTCTCGACAGGTTTTTGATATATATATAAACTATTGTTAGAGTAGAAAACCTACAGCGTTCCATACTATTTTTACGGTGAGGGCTGGGCGTTGTTACGTACACGTGCCCTTACAGCGGGTGCGGGTTGTGACACGTTTTAGTGGTAGCCTACGCAGGTCCTGAATTCGCAATTAGTGCAATATCGTGGCGGCACTCGTCTTAGAGTGTTGACTACGAGCCTGTGTTACATATAGGAGGTAGTAGGCTAAGAGTACTCAATCACAGTAGGATCTTTCCTTGCTTATCTTGCTTACCATCTTTGATATTGATTTACTATTTTCTAGCTGCCCTCCATTAATATAATCCTTCTTGTGCCATATTGATATCTTTTTATTTCTATCCTCAGGATGGTGCAGACCAGGTCCCAGCATCCTGAGTCCACGGACGCGGAGAGGTCTTCTATGACTCGCGGACCTGATCCGGACACTCCTGCTGCAGTCGGGGTGTCGGCAGCAGCAGCTCTTGGGGGCGCTCCTCCACCAGTTACGAGGGCTGACCCTGGGGTTGCTATGATTTTGTTGGCCGCAGTACCAGTGGTTGATACGGGCGCTCTTCTTCCTCCTGCGTAGCAGATTCCTCCGCCAGTTGCAGATATACTTCCACCTCCACCTCCTCTGCCTACAGATATGGGGCAGATGCTTACTTTCCTCCAGCAAATGCTGGAGACTCAGAGAGCCCAGGCCGAGGCTCAGTAGAGGCAGACAGACGTGATGCGTCAGGGCATGGAGGATGTCTATCAGTTGGCCCTTGCAGCCGTGGAGCAGAGGTCTTCGCATCCGGGGACGCATACTAGGTACGGAGATATCCAGGACTTCAAGAAGCTCGGGCCCCGTGACTTTAGCGGGACCGAGGGTGTAGTCTATACAGATGATTGGCCCGAGGATATCGAGCGGCAGATGAGGGCCTTCCGCCTGGCAGACGACCTGAAGGTCGAGGCGGTTGGTTTGCAGTTGCTAGACATTGCACGCACCTGGTTCAGAAACGAGCCAGCCCTAGCTGGAGAGGGCCATACTTGGGCAGAGTTCAAGTTTCTCTTCGAGGAGAAGTTATTTTCCCCCACAGACAAGATCGACCTGGTGCGGAAGTTCCAAGATCTGCAGCAGGGCAGTTTCGGCCGTCTGAGCCGATACGCGGAGTACATGGTTCGAGACCCGGAGATCAGGGCGAGCCATTTCAGGGAGGGGTTGACTTGGGATATCAAGATCCTCATTTCCTCCTTCTATGAGACTTATACCCAGATCTATACGGAGGCCCGCAAGGTTGAGCGGGAGTGGGGCTTGAAGCCCAAGAGAGAGCGTAATCTTTTTTCGGGGGCTACTAGCAGCGCGGGGGCTGCTAAGCGCCCTCAGCTTCAGCATTGTTCTTTCCAGCATCACCAGCCGCAGGTGCAGGCCAGAGCATTGGTCCAGCAGGTGCAGCACACTCAGCCGAGGTAGGCACAACATGGGGCTCCTTTCCACTTCTGCAAGAAGCCTGGTCACGTCTGAAAGGTCTTCCAGAAGCGGTTGGGGTTGTGCGTCTACTGCGGGAAGGCTGGACATCAGTTGAGAGATTGTCCTACGAACCCTCGCAGGGTTGCCCGTAGAGCGGTAGCAGCTCAGGGGGCACCGGCGGGAGTACCTGCAGTGCCGCCGAGGGGTCCACTTCCGACCCAGCAACAGCGGTTTGTTCAGTACCACCAGCAGCAGGGTGGTCAGGGTAGAGCCTTTGCTCTTACAGCCGAGGAGATGGAGCCTATTGCAGATGTTGTTGCAGGTTCTATTCTGCTCGATTCTTTTCCAGCTTTAGCCTTGTTTGATTCTGGTGCTACGCACAGTTTTGTGTCTGTTTCTTTTGCTCTTAGGCACAATATTATTGCTGAGTATCTTGGTAGGACTTGCAAGATTATGATCGGGAATGGCATCATCCTGGTTAATAATGTTTGCAAGGGGCGGAGAGTTTCTTTGAGAGGCCTGGAGTTGAGTGCGTATTTGCTCATAATGCCACTTCCGAGTTACGATGTGGTACTCGGTATGGACTGGTTGAGCATGCACCACGCTAGCATCGACTGCAGAGGGGACATGATTCTGTTTAGGCCGCCGGGAGAGCCGGTGTATGAGTTCACCAGGGGTGCAGTGGAGCAGGGAGATGGATTCTGCGGAGTGTTGTTGGCGGGGCCGGTGTTGCCACATCCACTTATTGCTGAGTTCTTGGATGTCTTTCCCGAGGAGCTGCCCGGAATGTCGCCAGATCGTGATGTTGAGTTTTCTATAGACCTAGTGCCGGACGCTGAGCCTATCTTCCGGCACGTCTATAGAATCAACAACAGTGAGTTAGCGGAGTCGAAGAGACAGGTCGACGAGCTGGTGGACAAGGGCTTTATTCGATCTAGTTCTTCACCTTGGGGCGCGCCAGTTCCTTTCATCCCCAAGAAGGATGGTACGGTACGTCTGTGTATTGATTACAGGGCGCTCAACAACCTTACCATCAGAACAAGTATCCTTTGCCAAGGATTGATGACTTGTTCGACCAGTTGAGCGGGGCGCTGGTGTTCTCGAAGATCGACTTGCGTACCGGGTACCATCAGCTGAAGGTGAAGCGGAATGACATTCTGAAGACTGCCTTTCGGACTCGCTATGGCCAGTATGAGTATACCGTCATGCCGTTTGGGTTGACCAACGCCCCAGCGGTATTCATGAACTTGATGAACAAGGTATTTTATCAGTACCTTGACAAGTTCGTGGTGGTCTTCATTGATGACATTCTCATCTATTCGAAGACACCAGAGAAGCACAAGGAGCACCTGAGGATTGTGTTGGACACTCTCAGGAGGGAGCAGCTGCATGGGAAGCTGTCCAAGTACGAGTTCTTCTTGGATCGCGTGGAGATCCTAGGCCATGTTGTCTCTGGCGAGGGGATTTCAGTGGATCCAAAGAAGATTTCTGCAGTGGAGTCCTGGTCTACACCGAGCTCAGTAGCAGTGGTTCGGAGTTTTTTAGGTCTGGCAGGTTATTACCGGAGGTTCGTGCAGGACTTTTCCAGGATTGTCCAGCCGATGACCCGCCTTACCAGGAAGGACGAGAAGTTTGTTTGGTCCGAGGAGTGCCAGGCCGCCTTCGAGGAGCTGAAGGCGAGGTTGACTACAGCTCCTATCTTGACGCTGCCATCTGGATCTGGTGGTTATACGATCTACAGTGATGCTTCAGGACGGGGTTTGGGTTGTGTACTTCAGCAGCACGGGAAGGTGATTGCCTATGCATTTAGGCAGTTACGTCCTCGTGAGAGGAACTACCCTACCCACGATCTGGAGCTGGCAGCAGTCATATTTGCTTTAAAGCAATGGAAACACTATCTGTACAGAGAGCGAGTTGAGATCTATACAGATCACAAGAGCTTGAAGTACGTGTTTACCCAGAAGAAGCTGAATATGAGGCAGAGGCGATGGTTAGAGCTAATGAAGGATTTTGATATATCCTTACAGTACCATCCGGGGAAGGCCAACGTGGTCGCAGATGCTTTGAGCAGGTATCCCGTGGCCATGTGTTTGACGATGGATCGTCACCTTCTGGCAGATCTGGAGAGTTTGGGCATAGAGGTGATAGTTCCTGGGTTCGAGGCACAGATGTGGGGTCTCCAAGTGCAGTCAGAGCTGATGGACAGAGTCAGGGAAGCTCAGTTTGAGGATGAGTCTCTGAGAGTCATCAGGGAGCAGGTCCAGGCAGGACTGTTGGATGAGTTCTCTATAGCGGGGGATGGGTCGTTGAGGCATGGTACCAGATTGTGCGTGCCGAGCGGAGGAATTCGGAAGGAGGTTCTTCAGAAGGCACATCATTCTCAGTACTCTATTCATCCGGGGGCCAACAAGATGTATAGAGACTTGAGATAACATGTTTGGTGGTATGGCATGAAACGTGAGGTGGCTTAGTTCGTTTTGAGATGCTTGGTGTGCTAGCAGGTGAAGGCCGGGAGACAGAGACCCGGTGGATTGCTCCAGCCACTACCCATTCCTGAGTGGAAGTAGGAGCATATCACTATGGACTTTGTATCTGGACTTTCGCGCTCTCAAGGAGGGAAGGATGCGATTTGGGTCATTGTTGATCGATTGACCAAATCGGCCCACTTTTTGCCTTTCAAAGAGGGTTTGTCTATGGAAAGGTTGGCCGAGATGTACGTGCGGCAGATAGTTCGATTGCACGGGGTTCCAGTGAGTATAGTCTCAGATCGGGACAGCCAATTCACTTCCCACTTCTGGAGGAGTTTGCAGCTTAGCTTGGACACATCGCTCAAGTTCAGTACCGCATACTACCCCCAGACAGACGGACAGTCGGAGAGGATGATTCAGACCCTCGAGGATATGCTACGTACCTGTGTCTTGGACTTTGGGGGACCTTGGGAGGACCACCTTCACTTGGTAGAGTTTTCTTACAACAACAGCTACCAAGCCAGTATAGAGATGTCACCTTTCGAGGCTCTATACGGACGGAGGTGCCGTACTCCCTTGTCTTGGGATAATGTCAGCGAGAGGGTTTTGTTTGGCCCTGAGATGGTAGTGGATGCTGCAAAGAAGGTCAGGATATCAGAGATCGACTTCGGGTGGCGCAGGATAGGCAGCGGCATTGGGCCGATAGCCACCGGAGGCCGTTGGAGTTTAAGGTATAGTTTAGATTTTTCTAGTATTTGAGTCTGATTGTGATTGTTTTAGATCAAGCTCTAAGTCTTGTATTTTTGTTCTAGGTTGATGATCTTGGGTTTCTGCGGATTTTTTCGATATGTGGCACGATTCGTTTTGGTGGCGGCGGAAAGCTTAGTCCACGATACATCGGACCATTCCGTATCTTGGGCAGGGTCGGTGCAGTGGCTTACCGACTGGAGTTACCGCCCACACTAGAGGGAGTGCACAGCGTGTTCCATGTGTCGTAGCTGAGATGGTATGTGGCAGATCCCAGTCACGTCTTGGACCACTCCGAGATCGAGGTGGGACCGACACTCAGCTATCCAGAGAAGCCGGTTAAGATCTTGGACCGAAGAGAGAAGGTGCTCCGGAACCAGGTCATTTCCTTGGTTCACGTTGCATGGAGACACCACTCTCCAGGTGAGTCTACCTGGGAGAGGGAGGACGACATGCGGGATCGATTCCCATATCTCTTCGAGCCTTGAGGTAAAATTCTACCTTTTTCTTTCCTTGTTCTATTCATGATTGCTGTGTTAGTTCTCATTCAATTTTGAGGACAAATTTTTTTTAAGGAGGGTAGATTTGTCACCCCTAGTTTTTGAATTAGGGGTATATTCGTTATTTTCCAAGTTTTATAATTTTTAGGAATTTTATTTGATTTTATATGATTTTTAGGGATTTATTTGATTTAGTTTGAATTTTATCCAATTTAGACTTAAGTTGGAGACCCGGGTAGCCTAGACCCTAGTAGGACCCACATACTAGCTGGGCTTGGCCCACATGCCATCCTAACTAGGTTAGAAACCATAAACTCTACTTCCATGGCTTAATTAGTCATTTTAGAGGCTTAATTAGTTAATTAGAGTTAAACCGAAACAAACCGAACCAAACCGAATTCAATTCAAACCAAACCAAGTCTATTGGGTTTGGGGACTTATTGGATCACCACCCAAACCCAATAAACCCCCCATGGCCGGCCACAAGAAGAGCCCCCTCCCCTTTGCTTCTTCACAAAGCAATCTCTCTCTCTCTTTATTTCTAAATTTCTTTTCAAAAGCTTCTCCTCCTTCTTCAAGAAACCAAATCTAGCTATGCCATAAATTCTCTATTTATTTCTCTTTAGCACTTTTGCTTTCACAATAAATGTAGAGGAGAAGATTCTCCACACTTTGCCCATAGATTTCATAGGTTTCCCTAGAAATCTAGGTTAGAGATTAATTGGGGGTTTTCTTAATTAAAGTGGTATGTATATATGTATATATGTATATATGTATATATATATACATATATATATATATATATATATATATATATATATATATATATATATATATATATATATATATATATATGAACTTGTGTGTGTGTAGAGGAATGGGGGTGGTAGTAAGTGTGTGAGAGTGTGTGTGTGTTTGTGTGAGAGTGTGTGTGCTTGTGTGAGAGTGTGTGTGTGTGTGTTTATATATAAATGTGTATGTGTGTGTGTGTGTATTTACATATAGATGTGTGTGTTTATATATATATATATATATATATATATATATATATATATATATATATATATAGTGGGATATATATATATATATATATATATATATATATATATATATATATATATATATATAGAGAGAGAGAGAGAGAGAGAGAGAGAGAGATAGATAGGAAGGAGGAGTAGAAGGAGAATTAGAAGAAGAAGAAGAGCAACTGCAGCAGCAGCATTAGCAGTAGCAGCTGCAGCAGTAGCAGCTAGGAGCAGCTATAGCAGTAGCAGCTAGGAGCAGCTGCAGCAGCAGCAATAGCAGGGCAAGCAGCACCAGCAGTGGCAGCAGCTGCAGTAGCAGTTCCCCCCCCTTTTAGCTCCTTTAAGCCCCCATTAACCCCTATATACCCCCCCCATATACATATATATATATATATATATATATATATATATATATATATATATATATATATATAGGTAGATAGTTAGGAGATTATAAGAAGAATGAGAGTTATATATATATATATATATATATATATATATATATATATATAGGTAGATAGTTAGGAGATTATAAGAAGAAGAGTAGGAATAAGAAGAAGATTAAGAAGAAGAGTAGAATTAGAAGGAGAGGAGTAAGAAGAATAAGAGAAATAGAAGAAGATAAGGAGATAATAAGAAGAGAGATTAGAAGAAGAAGAATAGGAAGAATTAGGAGAAGAGAGTTAGAAGAATAGAAATTAGAAGGAGAAGGAGAAGAATAGGAATTGAGAATGAATCGGATTTTGGGTGAAAGGGGTGAAACGGAGCTCTGAGTGTCGGAATGAGTTGAAACTTAGAGGAGACCTAGATTATATAAATTAGACTTTGCGGGTAGGCTCCCGAGTTGAAATCGGGGTTGTAGGACGACGGTATCGCGCCGTACCATTGCGTATCGCGAGATATTCAAGATATCGGTAATAGGCCGTAAGATGGACTAGACGTCCACTCTACCTAGGTATCTTGGTAGGTAACGTATGTATAGGCTAGTATCCTACTACCCTAGGGAGCACGGGTCAAAATACCAAGCGTAGGTAGGGTAACTTGGTATTCACCTAGGCTAGAAATTTACCTTAGAAAAAGGTAAATTAGGATATTGGCCTATGGCCAAGATACGGGTTTAGGAGTCCAAGATAGACTTGGATATGGGTTGTAAGGGTTGGTAATAATTAGAAATAGTCGTCTAGACCTACTCTTGACCTTGGTTGACCACGGTAGACTTTTTAGACTAAAAGTCAACTATGGGTCAACACTTTACCCAATTTAGTCCCAAATTCTATTAAACTTGGACAGTTGACCAAAAGTCAAGTGTTAGTCACCATTGACCTAGGGTTGACCTAAAGTTGACCAGAGTTGACCCATTGACCAAAAGTCAACTGTAAGTCAACTTTCGACCTAGTTTGATACGGGTTGACTTCCAATACTCTTCCATGACCAAGGTTGACCTAACTAGACTTGTCTTGACCTAGAATGACTTAAATAAGGTTTAATTTGACTTGACTTTACTTCCTAAACATAGTATTGATACGTCTTATTCTCTATAGGTCCTCGAGATGCTGCTTTGGATCCCGTTGACATATCTTATCATATTACAGGCGAGTACATTCTCTGACACTTTTCCAATTTATGATGATTGTTATAATTCATGTAATTAGTGTAGATATGCTTGTTCTCGACACATTGGTCACACGGATTGGTATTCATAGATCCCAACATGAGATGTTATTCCTCGTTATCTTGGTATGTCTTGTGCAAGCCCCTTGTAGTTCTTGTGCAGTACATGGACGCTGATTCTCGAGGAGACTTGCTCCCTTCTCGTAGAATCCTGCATGGTGACGTGTCTTGTTTGGATCCACTCTACCAGTCCGGAACGGGGAGCACTAGTGTCGACATGTGGTCATTATCTACCTTGTTATTCTTGTAGACCTTGTGAGTGTTAATCATACACTCCACGTATGATTAACCAGGCTAGTAGACCTTGTGCAGACCCAAGCCGACCACATATTAAAACTAGTACTCACACACTTAGATAGATGATTCTTGATTCTTGTACATGCCATGATCAGTTTACTTGCCTTGTTCTAGCTCTAGATTTACAGCTTACCTTGTCATGATACTTACATGTACATTCCATGATTTTCTTGTATATACTCTCTATTTACAGTCTTATAGCTTTTGTCATATCTTGTGAACTATTGTTAGTTGATTGTGCTCATTCCATCCTGACTGGATATGTTGACAAAATATTATAGATGCTGATGAGGGGGATTACAGTACCTACTACGGTCCAGATGACGTAGTGGGCTTAGACTTGGAGACCTTAGTGCAGCAGGGCTTAGCTCCGCCTGGCGAGACTTTACCTATTGCTTAGTTAGAGTTATTTGTACTAGACCTTGTCTCCAGTTACTTTTGAGACTGTTACTATTTTGGATTGTATTAGAGACTTGGACTTGTATATTCTTTGTGTTGGACTTGACAGGTTATATTTTATCGTCTTGTTGTCTTTATCTTTCAGTCTTTACTTTATCATCTTAGAATTGTGATTGAGCACTCATATATATATTCATTTCTTGTCCTTCGTTCGAAGTTGACCATATTCTCGATAGGTTTTTGATATATATATAAACTGTTGTTAGAGTAAAAAACCTACAGCATTCCATGCCATTTTTATGGTGAGGGCTGGGTGTTGTCACGTACACGTGCCCTTACAGCGGGTGCAAGTCGTGACACACCCTAACAAGTACTCTTAACATGATAGTGACCCGTCGTGGTGCACTCTAGACAAGTAACATGATATGACATGACATGAACCATGAATGTTGTTACGACGACTTTATTGGCTTACAAGTAATGAATGATTTGGACACCATGGGTGTTTCTCTTGAGTTTGTTTGTACAAGCTACATGTTCTGTATTGCATCATGTCTAGGACATGAATTCCTGATTTCCTACGGTTAGGGATTCATACTGAATCTGGCTAGGATTAATGACTAGATTGATCAAGTAGTTCATATAGGAAGGTATTCCGGCTACAAGCAATCCCGTTATCTGGGTGGCTTCTCTGATGGACTTCTAGCCTGCCGACGAGTATGGCACATTTCCAGTCTACTGTTATGTGGGGTACTTCATGAAACAAGTAATATGCACACTGTCATGTGTTGCACCCCCAAGTCACCTAATAACTCTTTTTGGGTACATTTGTCTCCTGGGTGATGTACCCACTATTATATGTACATGGGATACATTTGTCTCCTGGGCGATGTATCCACTATAAATCTTTGTAACTTGCGTCTGGATAACCTGGATAGTCTGTAGGACTTGTGGCCGTAGGGATACCTCGTTGCATCTTGTTAGCAACTAGGCTTGTGATAACCCTAGTTAGTTAAAGTATCAAGCCATACTCATTGCTTGGCCGTGATTGATGGATGGAGTCAGTCCAATCCAGTCTAGTTTCATCTAGGCAGTGTCCGTATGTTTATTTCAGTACACTATGGGTTATGTTTTATTTTCATCGATGAATGGTCGGAGACAAGGTTCTATTCAGGAGAAGGGTTACAACCCCGATCCTTGTTTGGTTTACGGGTTGTAACTTAGCTTCCGGAATGGTTTCTAAGTTATCCTATCACTTGTCATCCTATTTAGTACTCACATGTTCTACATGATCCTTATGCTGCACAATGATTAGAGACTAAGTTCTGTTCAGGAGAATGGTTACAACCCAGGTCCTTGTTTGGTTTAAGGGTTGTAACTTGACTTCAGAATTAGTTCCTAAGTCCACTTATCATTGTCTTTCTATAATTCTTACATGCTCATAAGTCTCAGTTATCTAACATGCTCACATGTTCCATTTATCGTACATGTTTGCATGTACCATTTCTCTCACATGGTTTAGCTATGTCACAAGTTCTTTGTTTAATTCACAAGTCCACAGTTTATATTATGTCATATGTTAATTACTTTATGCTCCAAGATGCTTACTTATTGTCTTCCTATGTTCCGGATAAGTGTATTGGTAGTGCAAGAGTCTCGATCTGCTCTTACTCATTTGTATCTCTAATTATTGATGTTAGTGATTGTTGGTTTTAGTTCATATTTTGGCCTCCTTTGTTGTACTTACTATTGGGGGTCTGACCCTACTGGTTTTGTTTGGCCAGATCTGATAGAGGAGCCCAGAGAATCTTTCGTACCATCTACTCGACGGTGACCATCCAGAGCACTAGAGTACCTGAGTGGGTTTCTTTTTTCATTCTTCCACCTGGTTATGTACATTAGTCTTTTGTGGCGTTTAGCCTCCGAGCACGTGTTTAGCTCGTGTTTTGGTCCTTGATATTTAGCCTATGGGCCCAGACATGCTGTGCGTATTCTAGACTATAGCTAGAGCTTATCATGTATGACTATTACTCTTGCTAGTTCTCTATTTTGGTATGACTAGCTTCATGATCATCCATGTATAAATGGTTTGGGACGCTTTACTATTGTATGTCTGATGATCATAGTTCTTGTACTTTGTATAATTGCCTGTGATTGAGATACCTAGGATTGTTTAACCTAGGATCGACTGTTGGCTTATAGAAGTAACCCTCATGTCTTAACAGCTTATACGTAATTTCAGAGTACTGGTGTACTTTGGGATTGTGTAGCTGGCCTTGTCCGTCCCTACTTGCCAGTATTCTGGTTCTAGGGCATGATAAGAAGAATTTATGGAGATGGTTACATATACTAATTTAGAAAACTATTTATAAGTTTACGTAATTACTTGAAAATACTTTATACATACAATTTTGAAAAAAAAAACCTTTTTATTAGTCCAATATATGTCTATCTACTCGAAGAATCGAAAAATTATTTTAGGCTACAATGCTCTAAGTTTATCAAAATAAGTTTTCTAGGTAAAATCTATAGTTTGTTACTTAAAATACTTTTAAGTAAATATTTGAAATAAAAATCATTTTGTTATGGTTCAGAAAAATACATAGCTTGGTGACAAAAATAGTAATATAATAACATTTTGAGAGTTCCTACATGTTTGGAAATCGATGTAAAAACAAATAAAATATTTATGTTACAAAATAAGTTTTAGAAAAATACTACAAAGCAACAAGAAGTATTATTAATACTAATAGTAACAAATAACAGTGTTAATCGAAAATTTCAATAATAATGATATTAATAATAATACAATAATATCAATATACTGTGTATCAATGCAGTACAGTATACTAAATAAAATAAGTAAGTAAATAATAACATATTTTTTATAACATATTATAACAAAATATAACATGTTAGTATTAACCGAGAAGCAGTGGTGCTGCTGTCTTCTCCTTTTTGAGGAGAGCATAGAGTCACAAAAAAGAAAGAAAAGGGAAAGGAAACTAGAGGGAGAGAGCGGGAAGAGGAAGGCAAAGACTCACAGAAGGAGGCTGGAGGAGGAAGCGGGGCTTGGCGTAGAGTTCGAGCGTTGGGCGGTGCGTCACCGAAAGGAGGTGGCACTCAGGAAGACAGCCAGGACCGGAGGTCGATGGATCGAGATCTCGCGTACGGCTGGGAGCTCGGCGGCGGAAGCTCTCGGTCGAAGGCGCAGCGGTCGCACAGTCGGTGGGGGCGGCCGACCGGAGATGGAAGTCGGCCTGGCGAGACCACCTGAGGAAGGGGCGACGGTCGTCGATAAGGTCAGGTTTTCTCCTTCTTCTTTTATTTATGGGATGGTGGCGATGTTGATTTGGGTGGCCGTGGCCACGATGGCCGCAACGATAGCGATGTTGGGGCTGTGTTGTCGGGTGGTGACGGATTTGGGTGTCTCTGGTGGTTGGATTCGGTATTTTGTTGTTTGACAGCGGCAGGGGTGGTGTTGCTTGGCTGGGGTGTCTGGTGGCACTGGCGGTAGGGTTTGGGAAGTCGGGTCTCGACGCTGGAAGTGTGCGGATGGTGGTGGCGTCCCGGTAGTTGGTCGAAGAAGACAAGGGTTGTCTGGGCAGGGCGTTGAGGCGAAGTCGGAGAGGAGCGTTGTCGCGGCCAGGGGCTAGGCCAGGGCCGGGGAGGTGTGATTTTGTGTCGGGGACATGGTGATAGCAATAGTGGCTGGGAGTATGGTCGGGGGTCCGTGGCGACGGAGGTGACGGGAGGGAGCAGAGGTGGTGGTTGTCGGGGGTTAAATTGTTTGGGTTTGTCATGTCCGAGATTGCCGGGCATGACATGGATGACTGTAATAGAGAACTTGGAATAAAATTTTGGACACAGACACGACGCACGATTTGGGTTGTGATGGAGATAGTTTGGGTTGTGGGATTGATGGAAAGAGGAGCACTTCCTTGTATAGGAGGTGGACTGCTAGATAGATACGACGTTGAGACGATTTAAATCTCCATGTAGATATCCCAAAATTAAATTCAAAACCATCTCAATCCCATCTAAAGCCGATATAGATAATCATATATATATTTTTTTATTTAAGAGCCATTTAAAATAAATCTTTTTTCTCTAATTTTAAATCACCATTCAAATATAAAAGCATCTATTTTTTTCCAAATAATAAATATTTGTATTAAATTAATTCCAAAAATAGAATTTTATTCATGAACCTTGTATGTAAAAGAATATTTAAAACATTATTTTCAAAGTTACCAAATATATTTGTATATTAAAAATAAATATCCCTTTTAGATAAATAAGGTTCGCATGTCATGACGTGACGCCTTTTTACCACTTTAAGCAAATAAATTATTTAACATATATTATTTGAAAGCTATATTTCTATATAATGAAAAAATATTTTCTGAAAATATGTACCTTGCACATATTCGCACTCGACGAGCTAACACGAAACGCACAACCTTGCCCGCGACGTACAAATATGAAAAATAAATCTCAATGCCAAATTTTAAATAAATAAAAAAATTAGGGGAAAATTAAGGGGGTTTAGATTGATTGCAGACTTTCAAACTCTGATGTTGCATTTCGTACTCAATGTCGATAGCGCTCTCACTCAATATTCTGCAGGATATTCCTTACAATAAGTCTAGATAATTTGCTAATCTCAAGCGGGTGTTTGATTGAACAAAGATAGTTTCACGTAAGGCCTGGTTGACTGGGTTGTATTAGACAATATATGTCTAGATGTGCGTTGGTGATAGCAAGTTTATATACGGGACAAAAATGGTTTCGGACGAGGATAAGTTTGACTGGATTCTTAGGATGTTGGATAACTATCGATAAAGGTGTTTTCTGACGATACATCGTCGATGCGATTTTAGATGGAACATGCTTGAATCTTGAATAGAAAAATGGAATACTCAAGTGAATTAGTTGTGATTTAAAATCAGTCTAAAGATTTGTCGAGTGACTCGAACCCAGAGCGGTGTATGGAATAACATTGGAGATGTCGATCGATTAAGGATTCGGGGCACCAACGAGTCTATCAGCAAGCGATGCGATAATGCAAAGCCTTAGAATGAGTTCTTCAGAGTTAGTCACAACTTTAGATTCTAATGTAAGATTGATTTAGACGAACAAGAAATGACGCACATCAAATTAGGATTGTGTTGGTTATAAAATACAAAATGATAGAGTAGATAGATGAATAAAAAAAGTTAATATACAACGGAATGGATGACTCGGTCGAATAATTGATGTGGATCATACACGAAAATGTTGGCTTAGAACTGAATGAAACTAAGTTTCAAATTTGAATAAGGAAAGATAGCACGATTGGAAGATAGTGTGCATGGATGTTTAGATTTGAAGATATGAGAACGATGCTAGGAATATGAGATAGTATCACTTGAAGATTTGGGTTAGAGTATAGCTGATCAATTTTAAATTTGGATAAATAGATACTATATCGATTCTTGGCAGTTAGTATAGATGATAGATTGAAGAAATATGTTGCATGATGAACTAAGGTAGACGATAAAAATGTGATTATGAGTTTGGATGAACTGATCATGTAACTAGTTTGGAAGACAGCTATAGCTGATTTGATCTTAAATTTAGAGGAGTTGAAATACATCTAGTTTGCATGACTCAGAGTTTCTTACGAAAGGAAGATCATTTGCTTATGTATACCATTGATGGTATTGAGGTATATCAAAGATCGATATGCAATGACTTGGGGGTACTCTGATTTAATTTTGTTGAATGTTATTGTTTGTACATATTTTATAATTTTGGAAATTGATCGACTAATTGATAGTAACAAACGTTTGGATGACTTTATTTGGTGGACTTGAAGTGTACGTGTATGGTTATTATTCGGACTATACACAATAAGATTATTGATGGATTTGATGATTAATGATATATGGATGGTTATGACTCATAAAATTTATAGTAGGAGATCTTGTGATCTTACGAGGAGATGGATGCACGAATTAAGGACTAGTAGGATTGGGATTTGAGGTAAGTTATAATTGATGAATTTATGATTGAGATGTTACGACCCAAAATTGAAATCGATATTGTGACTTGTGATAGATGGTAAATACTTTGATTTTATGGTCAAGCTATATGAGATTGGATTACTAGGTCTATCGAGCGAATTGAGGATTTTGATTTCGAGAATTGTAAGATTGATGATGTGGAACAATATTATGATTAAGGATGATTGGTGTCACGACCCGCACCCAATGTAAGGGCACGAAATGTGGGTACGTCCAGCCTACGCTGCAGTGTCGACGGTAGAATGCTGTCCTAGGTCCAACATCTAACACAGTCTAGGAAATACTCTGAATGGAGAATGATATATAAATGGTACTACTCAATCACAATAACTAAGATAGAATGGAAGAAAGATAATCACAGCAGAGTGTTATAATATGAATATAAATCCTGGTGTAAAACCACACCACAACAAGTCTCAATACAACCACAAAGTCTCATAACTAAATGATAATATAAGTCTAATCTAACTCAAGGCAAGTCCTCAGCGACTACTAGATCCTGCTGAGGGTCCAGGTCACCTGTGTCAACTAGGCCTGCTCCATAGTAAGTGTCGCAGCAATCCTCATCATCTGTAATATTTTAACAGGTCCAGTCAGGACAGGAACGAATACGCATCTCTCATACAGTTCATAACATGAAAGGAAATATGAATCAAGCTATAGAATAATATACATGAACTGCTGATAAAGAAATGAGACTGTAAAAGAGAGAACATGATATATGGAAATAAATATACAGGATATAATAAGAGAACTGAACTAACTACGTGATGTAGAGCACAATCTGGTTATGTAAACTGGCTTAGGTTATACATGACTTAAATCTAGTTTGGAGTTATACATGAAAAGGGTGTAGATCACATAACCAAATAAATACTCCCCCTGCCCTAATCAGTACACAAGGATCTGTCCAAGTTATGTTATTGCACATGAAAGTAGTGGGTCACATGGATAGCTAATCTACACGCACATTGGGTTATACATGAAGGCTCACAAGATCATGAGTGTACATGAATGTCACATGAGTATACATGAATATGTACGAATACAATGAGTAGACGATGCATATGATAAAGTATATGAGCATAATATACCCGATGTATTCGAGGGGATAACATCCAATGAAGAGATCCATATAGTACTAATCCGTGATATATCGTGACAGCAACAAGTAAACTAGTCTATAACAAGTAAATATGTCCAAACAAGAATGAAAGGGTCAGAGAATGTACTCGCCTGACAATCTGAGCTGCTGATGAGGATGTGTAACTATACCGGAGTGATGCAAACCTTTTTAAAATAACCACAAGCCACAACAAGGTCTAACATATCATAAGGAATGCCTACAATGCACTTCTACATGATTCTAGGTCCTTCTAGGTCAAAGTCAACCCTTGGTCAACTCTGGTCAAACCTGGTCAACTCTGGTCAACTCAAGGTCAACTAGTCCGTTTACTAATTTCTAGGTCATACACAAATTTTCAGGTCATTCGGAGTTCGTTTGAGTCGATTTGGATCAAGTTTGACCCAAAGTTGACTTTTGTCAACTTGGTCAACTTGTCGGCCAACTCGACCAAACTAGGCTCCTAACGACGATCCTAATCTGTCCAAACACTTCCTATAATCATATCACAAGTAATTATTACATTACCTATATTTATACATTCACCACAATTAATATAAATATATATACATATATCTACACATACATATATCTACACATAACTTATATATATATATATACATATATATAAGTTATGAAAGGAAACATGGTTTGTGAGTGTGAACGATGTTGGGGATGCTGGTTAAGGGTCTAAATCTGAGAACAAAACAGAATGAGACTACAAGAGTATTCCATGTATAACATATTACAATCAATAGTAAAATACATATATATATATATATATATATACATATATATATATATATATATATATATAATATATATATATATATATATAATATATATATATATATATATATATATATATAAAATATATATATATATACACACATATAGGCTTATATATAGATATAGGTATATACCAAGTAAAAAGCCAACGAAAGTCGATCTAGAACCCGGAGTAAGCTTCCAGGTCTGAAATCAAAGCCTCGACCCTCACATAAACACATTTTCGAAATTAGGCATTTAAGGAATTTAATATGTATATATACAAACATATATCTAATAAATGCCTAAAAATGGATAGAAAATATGAATCAACCCCAACTGTCGATTCCCACAAGTCTCAAACAATGTCCAAGGACCAAAAAATCAGAATTTATCGCCATAAAACTCAGAAATCAAAATATCACAGAAATCTTCAAATTTCAAATTCAATAAAAAACCCGATTTTCACAAAATGACCCAAAACTCAAAATACTCAGAATTAATCCACGAAATATGGCAAATAGGTCGGTCTCGACATGTGGGACATGCTCGGGTATTCCCCGGGTCGAAATCGTGTCCGTATCGTGTCCAGCGAACGAGTATCGGGAAACCTGATATGCGCGTGAACCGAATCGATGCGAACCCGATTTCTCGCTCGTTTTCGATCCATCTCTTGTGAAACTTCATGTGCACCGGGGCGTACACATCCCCGACCTACTGGCCGAGTTAGCGTGCGGCCAAGTGTCATGTCCGACACGCACGCAGAGCATGTCCGCGTACGGGTGTGCGCGCGCGCACAGCCCCGTGCCTAGCATCGTGAACGCGTGCCATCGAGTCTAGGGACTCGTGTGCCCCACCACGTGTCGTTTGTTCGTGTCCTAGGCTAGGGTAGGTATAGGGCTACACATTGGACACCATGATTCGTGTCCACGTATCGTATTGTGTCCGCACGAACCGCGTTTTAGCGGCGGCTGTCCTGCGCGCGCCCGCGTGTGGCCGATCAATGCCGATAGGATTTCTCCCTCGTTTCTCGACGAAAACTCACAAAACTTTTGGGAGCGTGATCTCAGTCACGGTCCCCACCTACACGTCAATATTCATGCGACCACGTGGCCTGTGTGTCGAGAAATTACCCCGAGCAGCAGGGCACGCGTGCGGCTTAGCGTACAGCACGTTCGTGTCCTATTTGGACAAGGACACGAGTCCAATTCGTGTCGAAACTTATGGGGTCATAATCCTCGTGTATAGGGCTATCAGAATATGTAAATAGATTCAACAGAAATTAGAATTTAATTCATTGCTACATTTCATCGTACACCTACAAACATTAGCCGACACGTGTTCGATATGGACACCAAATGAATGCAAAATTGGACAAAATTAATCCTACAGGTCATGGGTATCTAGATGCTCACTATTATGAAGAAAGATCAGGAAAAACTATACTAGATTAGGATTTACCTATTGAGAGTCAAGGATCGCAATGCAAAGGACTCCCGGAGCGCTCCAACGGTCGAGTACCCTCAAGCAAACTTCCCCACCACCTTGCTAGCACTGCTCCAGGAAGATCCTCTCCTTCCTACGAGCACGAAGGAGTTTGTTTGAGGAGAAACAGACTCTGGATGCAAAGTTAGAAATTTGGAAGAGTGGGAAACTAGGGTTTCTTGGAGACTACAAACTTCAATGCAAATGAAAGAGGAGGGGCTGCCTATGGCCGGCCAGGTATAGAGGGATTAGGGTTAGGTTAGATGCAGGGGCCTAGGCTCCCTAAGTTGTTAATAAAGCCCAAGGCAAAAAGGCTTTAAAAAGGCTACTAGAAAATGACTTAAAAATTCATTTAAATCATTTAAGAATAATTAATAATTTCTAAATTAAAATTTAATTGATGAGAAATTAATTCTAATTATGGCATTAGGTTTCTAGTCATGGTTGGCTAAGGTCAAACCACTTATACTAGGAAAACACCAATTCAGCTACCAATCAAACCGCACAACAAGCAATTTAATTAATAAAATTCAAAGTAATACACAATGACTAAAATACCCTTAGCCTAAAAATAGGTAATTAGCCAATCTAGTCACATGGTCGAGTCTCCTTGCTCATGGTTAGTCTCTAAGTCAAGCGGTCTATAGGGTTAAGCTAGCAACAACCAAAAATCACAATTCCCATATAAATAATATAAAATAAATAAAGAAAATCACAAAAAATAATAATATAATTTAAATATTATTATTAAATGATAAGAATTATAAAAGTTCAAAATTACCCTCATTTTAGAAAAGTGGTGGTTACAATTTGGAATAAAATTATCCTAGGAATGGCTTTGCTGAACAGACGCGGACCCTTTGAAATGGATATTGTGGATACAAGTAGAAAAAGCTACGCTCGATATTAAAAAATCAAAGTTTTGATATGGTTGCATGGAATCGATGAATCGCATTATTTGACTTTAGCCTTGTAGTTAGGTAGACGTCCCTATGTTGACCTTAGTGAGAGTTACCTTGTAGAGTTGAGGCTAGAAATTAGATAAATATTCTTAGGAGCTTTGATGATTGATAGGATTGGATTGGACAATTATATTGGGTAATCGTGTTTGATGGATAGATGGATTACAATCGAAGGCATGGTCGGTATCAAAGATTAGTTAGGTCGGTTGCATATTGATGGTTTACCTTATTTGTGTTTGTCACGACCCGCACCCACTGTGAGTAAGGGCATGAGAACGTAACAACGCCCAGCCTACGTCGCAGTGTCGGCGGTAGAACGCTGTCCTAGGTCTTATGCATCTAACAGTATAAGGCTAAACAGTTTATATTCTCCGAATAGGGGTGACATGGCAGAATATAAACTCAATCACATCTAAGGTAGAGCATAATGGTAGATAGATAAAACTTGAAATCCAAAGAGATACAGCAGATAGAAGTCTAAGTATCTAAGATACAAACTCAGAATACATCTCAAAACTCAACTACAATAATACATAAATACAACTCAAGACGACAGAAAATAAACCATAAGAAAATCCTAGCTATCTATGCAACCTCTACTGTCTCCTCTAGGCTAGCAGGCAACCTCCAAGCTATCTGTAAAATTTATCAACAGGTCCAGTCAGGACGGGAGCGAGCACAGTACATCTCAACAGTTCATAGCAGGTTAGAAAATATAATTATGCAGTAAAGTAAGATATAGATACTGAAGGAAATACAGTATGTAAACAGAGAGAGAACTGTAATAGAAATATCTACTATACATAGAGAACTAATAGTGACTAGTGAGTCAGAGTAAAATATAAACATGTGAATGGCATAGGAGATTCATGACTACAACTAAGAGAGTGATTTATGACTACAGCTACTTGAATAATATTCACATGTCTATTTCTACTCCCCCATCCCCAATCAATACACAAAGATCTGCTCAAGTTATGTTAAGATTCGTGAAACTTCACATGGCTCATAAAATGAGTGATACGTGAAGGTAATTCATGATGGCTCTGTGAACATGAGAGTACATGTGTCACAAGCGATTCGTGAATCAAAGGACGTTTTTAGTGGTGGCCCATGCAGGTCGAGTTTATGTAGTGGTATTCGAACTAGAGTATCACTACAGCCTGCAGTAGGATTAGGACATTTTTTTTGAGGTACTCAATCATATTAGAAAAACTCCTTATCATATCCTTTTTTTTAAATTGCTGCTTGTTGTTTCCCTTGGATATAAACTAATCTCCTTTGAATTTTTGCTTCATTCTCAGAAATTTTTTTCTTGTTTTGATCTGTCTTCATAATGGTTATGAAGACATGATCTCATCGCTTCGGTTCGGAGGATACTATCGAGAGACTGGCCACCCCTCGTCCTGTTCACCAGGGCCTCGAGACCGCAGTTTCTGTTGTGCCAACTCAGGTTGGTATTTCTGTTACATTGGAGGTGCACCTCCGTCTGTACAGAGACTTTTCCCTTTATTTCCGGTTTCTCTCAGCAGCAGCGATTCATGCAGTATCAGCAGCAGAGATTTGTGCAGTATCAGCATCAGGCTGGAGGAAACCAGTAGGGCGAGCTATCGTCAGGACAGTCGAGGATGCACAGACCGTTGGAGATCTTGCTGCAAGTTCCGTTCTTCTCAATTCCATTCCCGCAATTGTCTTTTATAATTACCTTGAAATCCGATTCCATCTGTTCCTTGTTGATTAATTAATTTTGTCATGTTACTCTTTTGTTGTGTTCATTTTTCTTCTGAGAAAATCATCTGGGCTAGGTTGCCTAAATCATGGGATCTAGAATCCTCGATAGTCATATTAGTTGGCATAGTGAGGACATGTAGTCAAATTTTGGATGTATACTCGGGTATGAGAATTTAAGGTTTTTGCCGTCGCATGCGGTAGTGTGAAAATTTTAAATACCATGAACCTAGAGGTATATACCTTAGTCAAGGACTCTGTGATTATCGTAGCCTTGCTCACTAGCATGATGAAGACTCCAGACAACATAATTTTGGACAGACGCATATGATTAACAGATTGTATCTTGAGAAGGTTTAAACATCATACCCTTTTGATTGTTATAAATGACTTAGGAGTAGGGATATTTAGTTTTGTAGAGCTTATTCATAGGTAGTTCCTTCATAGTATAATGGTATGATGACTTGTAGAGTGTCTGTACCCTAGAGGTGATAGTTAGCATTGGTGTTAGAATAGTAACCCATTACAGATAATTCTCCTGTTATCTATAATACCAACCAGTTACACATAGGATGTTAGTATGCCTTACAGCCTTGACGATTATTACTACTTTCCCTTACCCTTTCCAGTGAGGCATCCATGACCAGAGCCTGCCTTTGAGTATAGTTGTAGTTTCACCTAAGACCGAGAGGTCTATTTGCATAGATAGATTGCAGATGATATTGGCATATGGGATATAGGTTAGTTGGTATCTATAGGCCATTGTTGTATAGGGTTATAAACATGTTGTTTAGCCTATACTTGGTTCAGTTTTTTATTTTAGTTAAGTTCTCTTCGTGTTGAGTTCCTTTGTGTTGATCACCTTTATAGGCAGTGTACAGACCCTTCACTAGATACCATGTCCCCTTGATTCAGACCATTCATCCTTAGCCTAGTTCTAAGCATTGTTTCAGACCCTTATAAGTTTAGTCTGCCTTAACCCTTGGTTGATCAGTCATGTATATATATATATAGATGATATACTTAGGATATATGCGATGGGTTGTTGTTCTTGAGCATATATATATATGTGGTATTTGGTATTCATGTGCTTAGCTTGTAGGTATTTAGTTATAGGTGACTTGATAGGATTGGGAAGTTAAGAGCTAGTCTATTATAGAGTTTCTCTTTTGCTAAATTCTAGTTGCCAACACCTAGATAGCTAGCATAGGTAAAACCCTAAGAAGTTGACCAGTTGATGACCAAGTACTTGGATGTTGAGAAATTGACTAGTGATTGACCCTTGACTATGTTTGACCTAGAAGGGGGTGCGATCATCTTAATTTCGAGGACAAAATTTTTATAAGGTGGGTAGGATTGTAACACCCAGTTTTCCAAATGAGGGTAATTTTGAAATTTTGTAATTATAATTATTATTTATTGATAATTATTTTATATTATGATTTTTGGTAATTTTTAATCATTTTTAAACTATTTAAAATTATGGCTTGTGATTTTGACATTTTACTATTGTTTGGTTTTAATTTTGAGGAATTTGTCAACCCCAGTTTTCAGAAATAGAAGTATTTTTGTCATTTTACATTTTTGAATATTTTTAAAATTTATTTTATTATTTATGATATTGTTTTGGGGTTATTTGAGTCGGGTTCGAATTTCAACTCAATCCGACTTGAAACGGGGACCCGGGGGTAGTTTGACTCTAGTGGGACCCACACACTAGTTAGGCATAGCCCACATGATATTAATTTTAGTCCACATGATAGAAATATTTTAGTTAGAGGTTAGACTAATTATTATGGATAAGGTTAGTGTGATTAGAGACTTTAGAATGACTAATTTAGCCCCAACCAATTAGCCCTTTCCTAATACTCATAGAATAGGTTAGTGGAGGCATTTTGGACCTTACCATAATAGGACAAATAGTCCCATATGGCCAGCCACTTTGGGAGAGGATAGGCTCAAGTTCATTTCATTATTCTGGTCCACACTCTCTCTCTTGTTCTTCCCCAAATTTCTAGAGAGCAATCCCTAGCAATTTCTCCACCAAATCCTTCTATTTTGCCACAAAATCTTCTTCTTTCCTTCTCCATTCTAGCCAAGGAGGAAGCTACCCAAGTTTGGGAGGATTCGGAGCTCGTTCGTGTCCTTTTGGAATCTCTACGTGTCGGCGTCGTTCCGGGAAGGCTTTTCTTCGATTCGATCTACCGGAAGGTATAAATCCCTTCTCCTTTTCACTTCTTCATGCATATAGGTCTATTTTGAACCCATAGTAATGACCCCCATGGTTGTATCTCCATTTGTGTCCATTTCGTGTCCATTTGGAGGTCATAGGAGTGTCCTTTGTGTTGTGGTTGTGTCCATGTGGGAAAATCCCAAATTTGGACACACTATGTGTTGTTGTTATGTATGAATGAATTATTACATGTTTAATCTCATATTTTTGTATTGGAGATGTGTTCTGTAGTGTCTCATATATATATATTAGTGTAGAGAGTGAGTTCTTGATATATTATGTTATATACTTGTGTTCTTTTGTCTCAAACTACCCAAATCCGTCATGATTTTTATCCACATTTTTAATTTCAGCCCTAACTTAGAAATATCATAACTTCTAGCTCAAATCTCGGTTTAATCTGCCATTTTTTTGAAAGAAGCGTATTGAAGTTAGCTTTCCAAAAACATGTATTAATAGGCCTAATTCTTTCTGTAACTTTCTGGAGAATTATTTGAGTGTCAGCTGTACGAAAGACAAACGCGTTCTCGGTGTTTTTGCGATTCCGGGAGTTTCCAGAAACAAAAACGTGATCCGTTTGAAGTTTCGGAAAGCTAACACATAGATCTATAACTTAATTTAATCCTAAATTTTAATTCATACTGAGATGGTACAATATTGATTATTAGTAGGAGTTACTATTCGGCATATGCATTTTGTACACCCTTGTGTGTAATATAATATTCTATTTGATTTTAACCCATGTTAATGTATATATATTATGTAATTAAATAGAGAATACAAGCATGAGTAAATGTTTAAATAAATGATGTATAAGGTGTAAGTATCCTATCTAATGTAAGCATGTATAAGTATGGCTTGTAATGAATATGTAGGTTCTATAGTATGTAATGTATTGTCACCCTCATTTTCCGTATTTCCAGTATTTCGTATTTATACTCGTATCTGGATTTTGGCATATATTTTTATTTTTTTCAGCTTGTGGAATTTCGGTATTTCTCGTATTTTGGGTTTTCTCATGGCTCGATTTTATTGGGTTGGTCTGGTTCGGTTTTCAATGGAGCACCTTAACCTATTCTCCACCCTCAACCCACCACAACACCCTCTTTATAACTCCACCAACCTCTTCTCTCTCTTCATAAACACCATTAATTTCCTTCTTCTTCTTCTTCTTCTTCCTCCACGCAACTCCCCAACCCCTAGGCAAGTGCATCTTGCCACTACATGAGGACCCTCTTTTCTTTATCCATTTGCTAGTTTAGGACATGGAGATCAACATTAGTTCTTGGGTTTTTATGATTTGGAGTCTCTGTTGGTGTAGATCTAAGTTATTTCTATTTTCGGATTTTGCATGGTTTGAGCCATTTATGTTGGTTTTCTATAAGTTTTGATGTTTCTATATGGAAGAGCTTTCAGTTTCACTCCAGTTGGAGCCTTGGAAATCCGGATTTGGAGTTCGGATGGCCAAGTTATGAACTTTTGAAGTTTTGGTTTCAGTCATGTGTTCTTGCTGTTTGGAGAAGACAGTGAGCAGTATGCAGAGCTGTTTAGCTATGTGCACTGGGCTACGTGCGCTCTTTAGCGCTGCGTACGCAGACTTGAGTACGCTTCCTGTTGGAAGCGTGTCTCCTTGAGCTTGCGTGACTTTTCACGCAGCTGTTCCCTTGAGCCTGCGTGACTTTTCACGCAGCTGCTCCCTTGAGCGTGCGTGACTTTTCACGCAGCTGTTCCCTTGAGCTTGCGTGACTTTTCACGCAGCTGTTCCCTTGAGCTTGCGTGACTTTTCACGCAGCTGTTCCCTTGAGCCTGCATGACTTTTCACGCAGCTGCTCCCTTGAGCTTGCGTGACTTTTCACGCAGCTGTTCCCTTGAGCTTGCGTGACTTTTCACGCAGCTGCTCCCTTGAGCTTGCGTGACTTTTCACGCAGCTGCTCCCTTGAGCTTGCGTGACTTTTCACGCAGCTGCTCCCTTTGAGCATGCGTGACTTTTGTACGCTGCTCCCCTGACCCCTTGCTTAACCTATTGACCCTTGGAGTTTTAGTTTTATTTCTTTAAGCTTGGCCCTTTTATAATCCTGTCTTTTGATATTTTATTAGATATTTCATGCCCATTTTATATCCTTACGCCTTTTGTCATGAACTTGATTTTACTTAATATGTTTGGAATGACTTTTGTACATGGCATGATATGACAAGGAACTAGCATAACATGACAGTGGCCCGTAGTGGTGCACTCCTGACATGACCAACATAACTTGAAAGTGGCCCGTGGCAGCACACTCCTGACTTGACATGACTTGATAACTTAACTTGACCTGTCTTGACACCGTGGGTGGTTCTTTCTTGCTTGCTTGTTAATCCACTTGTCCAGTCTTGCATCATGTCTAGGACGGAACTCCTGAGTACCACGGTCAGGAGTACCTACTAAAATGGATTAAGGTTAATAACTAGAATAATACAGTAGTCATGAAGAGATGACACAGCTACAGGCAATCCCGTTACCTGGGCGCTCCAGGGATTTGTAGCCTGCCGTCGAGTAGGGCACATTTCCAGCGCACCGTCGAGTGTTGCACCCTCTAACTCCTGGGCAATGTATCCACCTGAATTCAACCCTAATCTTTCGACCTGGGTAGCCTGGATGGTCTACAGGGCTTGTGGCTGTGGAACAATTTCATTGCATCTTGTTAGTAATTAGGCCTGTGATAACCCTAGTTAGTTAATGTAGTAAGCCGTAGTATCTGCGTGGCCGTGATTGATTGAATGAGGTATAACCAGTCTAGCCATGTCTTGATCTAGTACAAGCTTGCTTCCTGTCTTGATTACTTACATTATTATCTTGCCGATAAATGGTGGGAAACCAAGCTCTGTTCAGATGAAGGGTTACAACCCCGGTCCTTGTTTGGTTTACGGGTTGTAACCTGGCTATCGGAATAGTTCCATGGTTATCTCGTCGTATATCATCCTGACATGTTTTCATAAGTTTTACTTTTAATATTAGACTTTCTGTGCTGATTGCTGGCTTTTGTTCTTATTTCGTGGCCCCCTTGTGGCACTTGCTCTTTCTGGGGTTGACCCAGCTGGTTTTGTGTGGCCAGATTTTGGAGCAGCTCCCGAGGATCTACCAAGCTTCCAGCCCGATGGTGGCGACTAGAAGGAACCTGGGCTACGAGTGGGTTTTCTATTTTTGTTTCGCTCACTCCATTGTAAATTTATTCTTTTGAGGCGTTTAGCCGACGAGCTCCTGTTAGCTCGATGCACTTTACTTATTGTCTACCTACGGGCTGTAACATGATTAACAAATCCTAGGGTTGATCATGTATGACTAAACTCTTGCTAGTCCTAACATTTTGTACGACTAGCTTCATGATCAGCTGATATGTAATATTTGGGACGCCTTTTATTGTATATTTAATGATCATACATCTTGTAATTATATTACTTGCTTGAGATTGAGACAATAGGCTTGACCTTAAGAGACTGTTGGCTTGTAGTAAACCCTCATATCTAGACAGCCGTGACCGTATAGTTGAGATGTATTCTATTTCAATATACGTAGCTGGCTATGTCTGCCCCCGCTCTCCAGTATTCTGGTTCTGGGGCGTAACATGGTTTAAGTGGTGGCCCATGCAGGTCTTGTCAATCAAGAAATGTGAGGGTTTACCGAATAGATGTCTCAATCAGTATTCGCCCTTGATCTCCGCTCGTATTTTCAAATCCCTGAAATTCTTGCCCTGATTACATGCTTGTATCATTGATCTGTCCTGGTCCTTCTATATTGTTTTTCTATGTCATCTTCCTCAGCGGCACTGTACCTGACCCTGCCGATCAGCAAGGAAGAGCACCTCCCGTGGACCAGCAGCAACCCGGAGATCAAGTCCAGCATTCCGGGGTAGCCTCCAGAGTGATACCTACTGGAGGAGAGTCACCAGTTCGGCCCGTCCAGCCCGCAGAGCCAGACGATGGTACCTTAGTAGGCCTCATCAGAACCTTGATAGCTTCCCAGGATCGTCGAAGTGATGCCCTGCACCAGACAGTTCAAGATGTTTTGACCCGAGGCGGACATCCAGGGAACCAGGCGGCCAACAGTTTCAAGCGATTGAACCCTCCTTTCTTCGACGGCACCGAGGATGCGATTGCCGCGGATGCATGGCTTCAGGATACCGAGGTGGTTCTGGAAGCAGCTAGGACACCCGAGAATGAGAAGGTGGCGGTGGTACGCCTACAGTTGTTGGACTTAGCTCGCAATTGGTGGGCGGCACAGGCCATGGGATTAGTGGCACCCATTGCCTGGGCAGTGTTTAGGGAGAGATTCCAGACGAAGTATTTCGATGCTGTGGCTCGGTACGACCTGCAGACCAGATTTACCAACTTGAAGCAAGGAGGCAGAACAGTCGACAGTTATGCATCGGAGTTTTCTAGACTCAGTAGGTTTGTCTCCACCATGGTGGCGACCGAGTTTGATAGGGCCCAGCGGTTCCAGCAGGGACTATATTTGGAGATCTTGTTGGCGGTTGAGCAGTTCAAGCACCAGACGTTCGATGCAGTCTTGAGAGCAGCTAGGAGGCATGAGTATACCTCCTAGAGGATTGTGGACAGGACCGGAGGTAGGAAGCGGTCCCATAGTCAGATGCACCAGTCATCAGCTCCAGCCCCGGCAGCTAGGGGATTGACCATTGGAACTCCGAGGCGGGCGGCCTCAGTAACGTCGGTTCAGCATTCGACCCCGACGTACCCGCAACAGCAGAAGCAGAAGTAGACTTCCACGATGGGATGTTCTCATTGCGGGAAGCCAGGGCATGTGGTGGCAGATTGTCGCAGGGCGCAGGGATTGTGCCTGGCTTGTGGAGCAGCAGATCATAGGGTAGGGGCTTGCCCGAATAGGGGTGGTTCATCAGCATCCAACCCTTCTAGCTCTTCGGTGAGAGGACCGGCCCCAGCACCAGTTCAGCAGCAGCAGTATCAGTCTTCGAGGCCCTTGCCGCCTCAGTCTCAGGCATTCCAGCAACAACACCTCCAGCAGTATGCACAAGCCCAAGCTCAGACCCAGAATAGGCAGAGAGGTTTCCAGCAGAGAGGACCAGTAGCCAGAGGACAAGGTCAGGCCATGATGATGGCTATGGAAGAAGAAGTTGCACCATGTGAGGTTGTGGCAGGTACTATTCTCGTCAACTCCTTTCCAGCGTCTGTATTGTTTGATTCTGGTGTATCGCATTCATTCATGTCTGCACGATTCGCAACACGGATAGGATTGGAGCCCGAGTCGTTATTAGTGAGGCTCAATATACTTACTGGTAATGGTCTTGTGGGAGTAGATCGAGTGTTTTCCTCGTGTCGGATCGTAGTTAGCGGTAGGGAGTTCTCCGCTAGATTCATAGAGTTTCCTATGGCAGAATATGATGTAGTCCTAGGCATGGACTGGTTGAGGAATCAGTATGCTAGGATAGACTGCCATATTGGCAGAGTTGTCTTTAGTATCCCCGGCAAGCCAGAGTTTTCATTTTCCAGAGGCGCAGTGGAGCCATCTTCTCCAGCATTGCGGATGGCAGTAGCAGCAGTACAGTTATCCCGGACAGTTGAAGAGTTTCCAGATGTCTTTCCAGAGGAGCTTCCAGGGATGCCGCCAGAGAGGGAGATTGAGTTCACTATAGACTTGATTCCCGGGACAGCACCAGTGTCAGAGCAAGTCTACAGGATGGCGCCTTCAGAGTTGGAGATTTTATACAAGATGATTGAAGAACTGAGGACCAAAGGATTCATCCGTACAAGTGGATCGCCTTGGGGAGACCCGATGCTTCTTGTAAAAAAGAAGGATGGTACGTCCAGGCTATGTGTTGATTATCGTACCTTGAATTCGGTGACAATCAAGAACAGATACCCTCTTCCGAGGATAGATGACTTGTTTGATCAGCTCAGAGGGGCTTCAGTGTTCTCGAAGATCGACTTGCGGTCAGGATACCACCAGATCAGAGTCAGAGAGCAGGACATCCCGAAGACAGCATTCAGATCGAGGTATGGACATTGGGAGTTTCTTGTTATGCCCTTTGGAGCGACCAATGCGCCGGCCGTATTCATGGACCTCATGAATCGTATTTTTATGCCTTACTTGGACCAATTTGTGATTGTGTTCCTAGATGACATTCTGGTCTACAGCAAGAGTGAAACAGAGCATGAGCAGCATCTCAGAGTCGTCCTTCAGACGCTTAGGGAGCATCAGTTGTACGCCAAGTTCAGTAAATGCGAGTTCTGGCTTGATCGCATTTCATACTTGGGTCACATCATTACCCGAGGAGGAGTGGAAGTGGATCCCCAGAAGATTGTGGCTATCGAGTCATGGCCGGTACCCAGCTCAGTGGCAGAGGTTCGCAGTTTCCTTGGATTGGCCTGCTACTACCGGTGGTTCATTTCAGATTTTGCAAGGATTTCAGCGCCGATGACCCAGTTGACCCGCAAGGATGTACCATTTGTTTGGACAGCAGAGTGTCAGAAATTATTTGAGAAGTTGAAGCGAGGTTTGATAACGGCTCCCATTCTCACCCTTCCAGATGGGACCGGAGGATTCACAGTTTATTGCGACGCTTCAAGCAGAGGATTGGGGTGTGTCTTGATGCAGCATGGGAAGGTAATATCTTATGCGTCACGTCAACTACGTGATCATGAGAAGAATTACCCGACCCACGACTTGGAATTGGCGGCGGTAGTGTTTGCTTTGAAGTTGTGGAGACACTACTTGTACGGAGATAGAGTAGAGATCTTTACTGATCATAAGAGCCTGAAGTATGTTTTCACCCAGAAGGACCTTAATATGCGGCAGAGAAGATGGCTCGAGCTATTGGTAGATTATGATGTGGATTTGCAGTATCATCCCGGGAAGGCCAACGTTGTAGCAGATGCATTGAGTAGGAGAGCCGGAGTTTATCTCCTGACGGCGCAACCAGAATTATTGGCAGATCTTCAGAAGATGGGAATTGAAGTGGTTCTTCCTACCAGTGTGGCATTGATGGCCAGTCTACAGGTTCAGTCCAGCATAGTTGAGAGGATCCGTGTGGCGCAGTCAACAGATTCCAAGATCCAGCGACTCTGAGCAGAATGTGAAGCAGGAAGAAGGCCAGAGTTATGTATCCATAAAGACGGTACACTTCGGCACGGCACTCGTCTTTGTGTACCTAGTGGAGATATCAGACAGGAAGTCATGGCAGAAGCCCATAGTTCACAGTATTCTATTCATCCGGGTGGTACGAAGATGTACCGTGATATTCGTCAGCATTTCTGGTGGAATGGCATGAAGAGGGAGATAGCCCGGTTTGTCTTTCGATGTTTGGTTTGCCAACAGGTTAAAGCTGAACATCAGAGGCCCGCTGGACTTCTTCAACCCTTACCGATCCCAGAATGGAAATGGGAACATATAACCATGGATTTTGTGGCCGGATTGCCCAGATCTCCGGCCGGCAGAGATGCTATTTGGGTAATTGTGGACAGGCTTACCAAGGTAGCACACTTTCTCCCATTCAGAGTTGGACAGTCGACGGCGCAGCTAGCAGAGATATACCTCAGGCAGATCGTCAGGATTCACGGTGTGCCAGTCAGCATCACCTCAGACAGGGATTCAAGATTCATATCACACTCTTGGCGCAGCTTGCAGAAGAGTTTGGGGACTCACCTTCAGTTCAGCTCAGCTTATCACCCGCAGACGGATGGTCAGTCAGAGCGCACAATCCAGACCCTTGAAGATATGTTGAGATCCTGTACCCTTGACTTCGGTGGTTCATGGAAGAATCATCTGCACCTGGTAGAATTCTCGTACAACAACAGTTATCAGGCCAGTATCCAGATGGCACCCTTCGAGGCTCTTTATGGTAGGAAGTGCAGATCCCCGCTAGCATGGGACGATGTCGGGGAGAGGCAGATGCTTGGACCTGAATTAATTTCCCAGACGGTTGAAGTGGTCAGGAAGGTCAGAGATTACCTCCGAGTTGCCCAGGACCGCCAGCGCCATTGGGCCGATGCTCATCGGCGTCCCTTAGAATTTGCTGTCGGCGACCATGTATTCCTTAGGATCTCGCCTAACCGCGGCGTCATTCACTTTGGCGTGCGGGGAAAGCTTAGTCCTAGGTATATAGGGCTGTTCGATATTCTAGAGCGAGTAGGAGATGTATCATATCGTCTCGCTCTTCCGTCGTTGCTAAGTGAGGTACATGATGTATTCTATGTGTCCCAATTACGACGGTATATTCCGGATCCGAGCCACATCCTAGACCATTCGGAATTGGTTGTTGGTACCAACCTTTCGTATGAGGAGAGGCCCGTGTCTATATTGGACCAGAGGGAGAAGATACTCAAGAACAAGACTATTAAATTAGTCCGTGTTGCTTGGGGTCATCACTCTCTGGGTGAGTCAACGTGGGAGCGTGAGGACGACATCCGATCGCGATATCCCTACCTGTTTGACTCGTGAGGTATAATATCTTTCTTATGCCTTACATTTTCCCTTCCTTGCTTGCAATGTATGATTGTATGATTGGACTGCTTAGTGTAGCTTGCCTGTGCTTAATGTAGCTTGTCGTGACAATCTCTAGCTCCTTGATTAAATTCCGAGGACGGAATTCTTTTAAGGTGGGTAGAGTTGTCACCCTCATTTTTCGTATTTCCAGTATTTCGTATTTATACTCGTATCTGGATTTTGGCATGTATTTTTATTTTTCTCAGCTTGTGGAATTTCGGTATTTCTCGTATTTTGTGTTTTCTCATGGCTCGGTTTTATTGGGTTGGTCTGGTTCGGTTTTGCATGAAGCACCTTAACCTATTCTCCACCCTCAATCCACCACAATACCCTCTTTATAACTCCACCAACCTCTTCTCTCTTCATAAACACCATTAATTTCCTTCTTCTTCTTCTTCTTCTTCTTCCTCCACGCAACTCCCCAACCCCTAGGCAAGTGCATCTTGCCACTACATGAGGACCCTCTTTTCTTTGTCCATTTGCTAGTTTAGGACATGGAGATCAACATTAGTTCTTGGGTTTTTATGATTTGGAGTCTCTGTTGGTGTAGATCTAAGTTATTTCTATTTTCGGATTTTGCATGGTTTGAGCCATTTATGTTGCTTTTCTATAAGTTTTGATGTTTCTATATAGAAGAGCTTTCAGTTTCACTCCAGTTGGAGCCTTGGAAATCCAGATTTGGAGTTCGGATGGCCAAGTTATGAACTTTTGAAGTTTTGGTTTCAGCCATGTGTTCTTGCTGTTTGAAAAAGACAGTGAGCAGTGTGCAGAGCTGTTTAGCTACGCGCACTGGGCTACGCGTGCTCTTTAGCGCTGCGTACGCAGACTTGAGTACGCTTCCTGTTGGAAGCGTGTCTCCTTGAGCTTGCGTGACTTTTCACGCAGCTGTTCCCTTGAACCTGCGTGACTTTTCACGCAGCTGCTCCCTTGAGCGTGCGTGACTTTTCACGCAGCTGTTCCCTTGAGCTTACGTGACTTTTCACGCAGCTGTTCCCTTGAGCCTGCGTGACTTTTCACACAGCTGCTCTCTTGAGCTTGCGTGACTTTTCACGCAGCTGCTCCCTTGAGCTTGCGTGACTTTTCATGCAGCTGCTCCCTTGAGCTTGCGTGACTTTTCACGCAGCTACTCCCTTTGAGCATGCATGACTTTTGTACGCTGCTCCCCTGACCCCTTGCTTAACCTATTGACCCTTGGAGTTTTAGTTTTATTTCTTTAAGCTTGGCTCTTTTATAACCCTGTCTTTTGATATTTGGCATGATATGACAAGGAACTAGCATAACATGACAGTGGCCCGTAGTGGTGCACTCCTGACATGACCAACATGACTTGATAGTGGCCCGTGGCGGCATACTCCTGACTTGACATGACTTGATAACTTAACTTCACCTGTCTTGACACCGTGGGTGGTTCTTTCTTGCTTGCTTGTTAATCCACTTGTCCAGTCTTGCATCATGTCTAGGACGGAACTCCTGAGTACCACGGTCAGGAGTACCTACTAAAATGGATTAAGGTTAATAACTAGAATAATACAGTAGTCATGAAGAGATGACACAGCTACAGGCAATCCCGTTACCTGGGCGCTCCAGGGATTTGTAGCCTGCCGTCGAGTAGGGCACATTTCCAGCGCACCGTCGAGTGTTGCACCCTCTAAGTCACCTAAGGGTACATTTGTCTCCTGGGCAATGTACCCACCTGAATTCAACCCTAATCTTTCGACCTGGGTAGCCTCGATGGTCTGCAGGGCTTGTGGCTGTGGAATAATCTCATTGCATCTTGTTAGTAATTAGGCCTGTGATAACCCTAGTTAGTTAAAGTAGTAAGCCGTAGTATCTGCGTGGCCGTGATTAATTGAATGAGGTATAACCAGTCTAGCCATGTCTTGATCCAGTACAAGCTTGCTTCCTGTCTTGATTACTTACATTATTATCTTGCCGATAAATGGTGGGAAACCAAGCTCTGTTCAGATGAAGGGTTACAACCCCGGTCCTTGTTTGGTTTACGGGTTGTAACCTGGCTATCGGAATAGTTCCATGGTTATCTCGTCGTATATCATCCTGACATGTTTTCATAAGTTTTACTTTTAATATTAGACTTTCTGTGCTGATTGCTGGCTTTTGTTCTTATTTCGTGGCCCCCTTGTGGCACTTGCTCTTTCTGGGGTTGACCCAGCTGGTTTTGTGTGGCCAGATTTCGGAGCAGCTCCCGAGGATCTACCAAGCTTCCAGCCCGATGGTGGCGACTAGAAGGAACCCGGGCTACGAGTGGGTTTTCTATTTTTGTTTCGCTCACTCCATTGTAAATTTATTCTTTTGAGGCGTTTAGCCGACGAGCACCTGTTAACTCGATGCACTTTACTTACTGTCTACCTACGGGCTGTAACATGATTAACAAATCCTAGGGTTGATCATGTATGACTAAACTCTTGCTAGTCCTAACATTTTGTACGACTAGCTTCATGATCAGCTGATATGTAATATTTGGGACGCCTTTTATTGTATATTTAATGATCATACATCTTGTAATTATATTACTTGCTTGAGATTGAGACAATAGGCTTGACCTTAAGAGACTGTTGGCTTGTAGAACCCTCATATCTAGACAGCCGTGACCGTATAGTTGAGATGTATTCTATTTCAATATACGTAGCTGGCTATGTCTGCCCCCGCTCTCCAGTATTCTGGTTCTGGGGCGTGACATGTATGGTGCATATAGTGGTGCAAGAGAATAAATGAATGATGAATGAATGCAAGCATGAATGTAATATAATAATAGATGTAATGTATGCAATATACAAGTTAATGAGATGTAATGTTCTATGTTAACACAAATCCTATATTACCTCATGTACCCCCTTACACTATGTTGACACTATCACACTTGACACATTGTTCACTTACACTTTGACACTCTTTGATATGTATACACTATGTATGCCCATTTAACCCTCACTTGCCCCTTTGCCATATTCACATACACACACATAGCCTCTTAAATAAGTATTTATAAATATAGTTAACTTAGCTATGTATGTATATAATATATATGTTAGCATATTATGTTGTAATATATAAGTTTATATAACCATTTGAAATGCCATGATTATAGACCTAATGTTGAATACCAATATATGCATGTGTATATATGTGTAGACATATATAGCTTAAAGTAATAGATTACCTAGTGTATATCCAATGTAAATTCTTGCCTATTTGAGTATTGAATAATTGCATGCTATATAGAGTTGGGTGTATGTTGGCTTGTATAGCCTTGTATTGATGTGTGCTTGCTAGGATAGTCTTGGTTAGGCCTAGTAAGACTTGCTAGGTTAGGACATGACCTAGTTTGACCTAGTTTGACTAGTGCAGTTGACCATAGTTGACCAAGGGTTGACTTTGGCCTAGTTTGACCTAGATTCATGTAGAATGCATTGTAGTGCTTTATATTACCCTTCTGGACATGTTGTGACTTGTGCTGTTCTAATTAGGAGCCAAACACCTCTCCTCGGACAGTATCTTTACCTTGGACATTCAGATATCAGGCGAGTACATTCTCTGATCATTTCATATCCTGTTTAGAAATATTTTCCTGCTTTAAATTATTTTACTTGATACTGTCACGTTGGTCACACGGATTGGTACTATATGGATCTTTTCATGAGATGTTATCCCCCTCGGGAGCATCGGATACTGCATGTTTTGTGCATTTTACGAATCATCACGTATCTCTATGCTTCCTTTGATTCACGAATCGCTTGTGACACATGTACTCTCATGTTTACAGAGCCATCATGAATCACCTTTACGTATTACTCATTTTATGAGCCATGTGAAGTTTCACGAATCTTAACATAACTTGAACAGATCTTTGTGTATTGATTGGGGATGGGGGAGTAGAAATAGACATGTGAATATTATCCAAGTAGCTGTAGTCATGAATCACTCTCTTAGCTGTAGTCATGAATCTCCTATGCCATTCACATGTTTATATTTTACTCTGACTCACTAGTCACTATTAGTTCTCTATGTATAGTAGATATTTCTATTACAGTTCTCTCTCTGTTTACATACTGCATTTTCTTCAGTATCTATATCTTACTTTACTGCATGATTATATTTTCTAACCTGCTATGAACTGTTGAGATGTATTGTGCTCGCTCCCGTCCTGACTGGACCTGTTGATAAATTTTACAGATAGCTTGGAGGTTGCCTGCTAGCCTAGAGAAGACAGTAGAGGTTGCATAGATAGCTAGGATTTTCTTATGGTTTATTTTCTGTCGTCTTGAGTTGTATTTATGTATTATTATAGTTGAGTTTTGAGATGTATTCTGAGTTTATATCTTAGATACTTAGACTTCTATCTGCTGTATCTCTTTGGATTTCATGTTTTATCTATCTACCATTATGCTGTACCTTAGATGTGATTGAGTTTACATTCTGCCATGTCACCCCTATTCGGGGAGTATAAACTGCTTAGCCTTATACTGTTAGATGCATGAGACCTAGGACAGTGTTCTACCGCCGACACTGCGGCGTAGGCTGGGCGTTGTTACGTTCTCGTGCCCTTACTCACAGTGGGTGCACAAAATGCATATGCCGAATAGTAACTCTTACTAATAATCAATACTGTACCATCTCAATAAGAATTAAAATTTAGGATTAAAGTATGTTATAGATCTATGTGTTAGCTTTCCAAAACTTCAAACGGATCGCATTTTCGTTTCCGGAAACTCCCGGAATCGTAAAAACACCGAGAACGCGTTTGTCTTTCGTACAGCTGACACTCAAATAATTCTCCAAAAAGTTACAGAAAGAATTAGGCCTATTAATATATGTTTTTGGAAAGCTAACTTCAATACGCTTCTTTTAAAAAATATGGGAGATTAAACCGAGATTTGAGCTAGAAGTTATGACATTTCTAGGTTAGGGCTGAAATTAAAAACGTGGATAAAAATCATGACGGATTTGGGTAGTTTGAGACAAAAGAACACAAGTATATAACATAATATATCAAGAACTCACTCTCTACACTAATATATATATGAGACACTATAGAACACATCTCCAATACAAAAATATGAGATTAAACATGTAATAATTCATTCATACATAACAACAACACATAGTGTGTCCAAATTTGGGATTTTTCCACATGGACACAACCACAACACAAAGGACACTCCTATGACCTCCAAATGGACACGAAATGGACACAAATGGAGATACAACCATGGGGGTCATTCCTATGGGTTCAAAATAGATCTATATGCATGAGGAAATGAAAAGAAGAAGGGATTTATACCTCCCGGTAGAACGAATCGAAGAAAAGCCTTCCCGGAGCGACACCGACACGTTGAGATTCCAAAAGGACACGAACGAGCTCCGAATCCTCCCAAACTTAGGTAGCTTCCTTCTTTGCTAGAATGGAGAATGAAAGAAGAAGATTTGGTGGCGAAATGGAAGGATTTGGTGGAGAAATTGCTAGGGATTGCTCTCTAGAAATTTGGGGAAGAACAAGAGAGAGAGTGTGGACCAGAATAATGAAATGAACTTGAGCCTATCCTCTCCCAAAGTGGCTGGCCATATGGGACTATTTGTCCTATTATGGTAAGGTCCAAAATGCCTCCACTAACCTATTCTATGAGTATTAGGAAAGGGCTAATTGGTTGGGGCTAAATTAGTCATTCTAAAGTCTCTAATCACACTAACCTTATCCATAATAATTAGTCTAACCTCTAACTAAAATATTTATATCATGTGGACTAAAATTAATATCATGTGGGCTATGCCTAACTAGTGTGTGGGTCCAACTAGAGTTAAACTACCCCCGGGTCCCCGTTTCAAGTCGGATTGAGTTGAAATTCGAACCCGACTCAAATAACCCCAAAACAATATTATAAATAATAAAATAAATTTTAAAAATATTCAAAAATGTAAAATGACAAAAATACTCCTATTTCTGAAAACTGGGGTTGACAAATTCCTCGAAATTAAAACCAAACAATAGTAAAATGTCAAAATCACAAGTCATAATTTTAAATAGTTTAAAAATGATTAAAAATTACCAAAAATCATAATATAAAATAATTATCAATAAATAATAATTATAATTATAAAATTTCAAAATTACCCTCACTTGGAAAACTGGGTGTTACAGTGTTGCAAAAGTAAAAGTGATGGACGAAATATTGATGATGAGTTGAATAAACTTGGATTTTGATCGATCTGGTTCGAGGTGAACATATTGAATTTACATAGTCTGGATACTTGGAAGGTTGATGTCGTAAGGATTGATTGTAAGAACTATCGTTGGTTGATCAATGATCGAGTATGTTATATCAAATTTTCTAGTATAGAAGAAAGTTGATGACTGAAGATGGATTCGTATTTCGTTGAAGTCAAATATTTTCTTGAAGATTGAATGAAAGCAAGATTTTACTTTATCTAATTTGAAACAATATTACCGGAGTTGAGATCATACTCGGAAGAGTGTGATTATGTTTTGCATAACAAGAGATACAAATTCTAATTAGTTGTTTCAAGGGTTTAGAAAGTTCGGAAGTTAGAACATTGACGATGCAAATGAACTTTGGATTGTAGTAAAATTGGTTAGTCTGAATTGAGTATCGATACATATAATTTTGATCAAGGCATTGCTGCACTCAGGTTTGAAAGATTACTTGGCAATTGAGTTAAAAAATTAAGAATTTTATTAGGATTTGCTTAAGTAGTAACATTGAGTTTTGATAAAGAAATGATGAGTGATCGACATGATTATGGAATATAGCTTGGGATGGTTTACCCTAGAACTAAGTTGCTCGGGTACATGGCGAGTTATAGTTGCCCCATGTTTGAGAGTAGCATCGCTAAGCATAGTATGGATAGTGGCATTAAGTCTTTGGATATAGCCGGATTGTTGGAATGGTATTGTCATTGGTGAATTTGGCTATGTCATGTGCACGGTTTGGATTGTGGAAACAAATAGGAAGTTATGTTCAAAAGATTATATTTCTATGCCAGGTGGATTCAAGTCAAATATAGAGTGATTTTGGTGATGAATGGGTAGTTAGGAAGTTTTGAGAACGAATTTCATATGAGTGGTGTATTATGTAGGCCCCTACCCTACTCAGTTCAACATGATGAATCAATGGACACAACGATGTTCAAACTTGGTTTTGCAACGACTTACTTGAAGTTTCCCTCGGTTGAGGCAAGTCCTTGTAGAAGCATAAAAAGGGGCATACTCAAATAGGCACATAGTACTTACTCAAATAGGCACATAGTACCTTATGCGCCTAGATGCCAAATTCATGACTTGATCAAACACACAACCTATGATCTTAAAGAAGTGGGCTTCTAAGTAAAAAACCCATAGCACTAAAGTATAATGACACCAAGGGCGCATAGCTATATTGTCGAACATAAAGTTGATTCTTGGACAATGTGCACAAAACGGATTATGAGAAGATGTCAGTGATTACATTATTGTAACCATTCCACTTTACAGCTGTACAAGGTCATTCCTATGAGGCTAAGTCTTATGTGGCTTCCAGTTTACAGTATGCAATAGAAAAGCTTATGCGTCAAATGTAGTTAGACGTATAGTCATTCTTATGAAGAGATCATGTGCTGATATGGTAGTATTTTGGGCAGCACGTCTCAAGCCATGTGGTAAGATATACGTGATTCTCGTGTGCGTTCACTCCCCACCAATTTCAGGTTCTTATGCGCCTACCTACTTCCATGTGCCTCTAAGACAGAAGATAATGTATTTTTTGCCTATACGCACAAAGCTGTTCTAGTGAAGAAAAACTATAAATAGAGGACAATGACATTCTAAAAAAAGGCTATATATACTACTTATACTACATTTGCTAAGCAGTTCCAAAGAGAGCTTTCAATGATAGAGCCACATTTGCTGTCAATATTCTTCCAGTAAGTCGGAGTCGGCAAACATCAACAATCTTCACATCGATCGTCAACGGAGTAAAGAAGTCGACGTAGACTTAACTTCCATCGCCCCAATCCCAGAATTATTTGTACTCGGAATTCCTATTAAAGATTTCAATTGTAATTTTTTTCTATTCTTTAATACAAAATAGTTTTAATCTATAAACTTTTGTATCAAAAAAATGGTGACTCTGCTGGGGACGACTTCCTTCACCGATGAGAAAGTGGTGGCACAATCAGATGTCACGAAGATTGGCTCTACTAAAAAGATGTCAGTCGATCAATTTGACCAACAGGCATATGAAGTAATGCTTTTGGACAACGATTGTGTTCCTACTGCTAGAACACAGAAAGGCAAGCGTACCCACAAATCTTGGTTCCCGAAGTCTCTTTTTGCTCTTCCCAACACCGTCGATGACTAGAGGAAGGCCTTGGCCAATTCTTGCTAGAACAATAAACTAGAGGCGTATAGCTCGGTGATAGCTACTACTGCTTCCAAGGAAGTTTCTGCTGTTGAGGCGCATGTCTCTAATCGTGCATCTAAGATAGGTTCTGTCAGAGAGCCATTCAACAAGTCATGTGCTACCCACGGGAGGAAGAACAAAAGAAAAGGCATATAAGCATACCCATGCGCTAATACTAATTCTGCCACAGTTCTTTACAAAGACTTATGTCTTATGTTTCGAAAAAGTAGTGTATAACATCCGAGTTTTAGGTGAAGAAAAACACTATGATGCCAAGGAGTTGAGTGTTCGAATTCTTTCCGAACTTCTGTCGACAAAAAGAAGAGTTTCATTCACCAGCAGGACTCACATGGGACCATGGAGAGACTCCGTCTTCAACAGACTTTCTTTCCCTTCTGCTACTATGCATCTTAGGGAATCTCTACATCAAGCGCCTACTGTCAAGAAGGCTACGACGCATAAAACAAAATCCCAGGAATATGCACCTCTTTGCATCATACGTGCTGAAGATGGCAAATTGCACAAGGTGGAGTCTATGCGCCCCACTCATGCATGCGCGTCTTCTTCACATACAATAGATTCATGCACATTGCTTCCTAATGTACACAAAATAAGTCCACATGCCACAAATGCTCAAGACAGAAGTACTGGGTCTTCCTATGTACATAAAATAGGTCAAAGAGTTCAGACACCAACATTCTCATGCACGGGTTCTGTCCATGCACATAGTAAGGGGGTGGGGGTAAAATTTCCTTCCACTGATTTACGTGATGTACATCAGTGCAAACATAAGTCAAAGAAGATCTTCTCAACCCTGGCAGTGTCCCCTTAAAGGCACTCATGTGCAAGGATTGTTATCAACTGTTGTTGTTTAAAGGTAGTTGATCAATCAGCCAGGCAGTTTGCATTTCAGAGGCTGCAATCAAACATACCGAACCAACGATGTTTTGGACGGCAAATTTTAGATGATGAAGATGAAATACAAGTGGCCTCGTGTAAGCCCCATGGATTTTATGATTATTTTTAAAAAAATTAAATAAATTACTTTAAATAAATATTTTATTATAATTAGTTTTGATCATTAAATGTACTTTTTTGTGGATTTAATATTTGGAGTGCCAGGGATGTCAAACTTTTGAAACGTCCTTTATGAGTTTTGATCTAGATAAGTTTATCTTTACATTGATATATAATGTATCACTCAAACTTGTTCCCTTATATTTTATTTACATCGTACAACTTTTGGGCCAATTTAGGCCATTTGACTATCTACCGTAAAACGTGACCAAATTTCCAAATTAATTTCGGAAATCGATATCCATCCAACCTAATTGACCCAATATATAGTTTTGACCTATTTTGAGCCTACTATACACATGCCACTAATGTGCCACCAAATGAGCTCCTGCATGCTTTTATGTCATCAATTATCATAATTGATCTAAATTTGTAGTCATGATCGTACCAAGTCCAAACCTAATCCAATTTAACCAAACACCCAATCCGAATTCCTATGGCCACACTCATGACACATACCAAACATACCACATAAACACCAAACATCAAGCCTACACACTTCCAAAACCCAATGGACAACTCCATTGGTCATATACTTTAACGGTGGCTTAACCTATGTTATACTCCACCATCCCACCATTAATCCAACCCAAAAATGGGCAAAGCAATTGGTGGCTGCCATTACACTCTCTTGCACTTACTCACATCCTCACATGTTATTTTTAAGTCATTCCACATAACTAAACACAAGTGCTTCTGAATCAGCATGGCTGCCTCTAGCCTCTGATTCAGCTTGATCGCTTTTGGTCCCCAATAGAGCGAGGGTATTTTCATCCTCAGATGTAGCTTGTTCTTCCTAGGCTTTTAGTTATGTCCGCTTCTATTCAAAAACATGTTTGACAGGGTTTTGAGTCCTCTCATTATCAGTATCAGGGTGTTCATCACCCTTGGGGCCTTCGAAACGTATTACCTTCAGTAAGGCTCTTATCGCCCTCATCTTTATTAGATGGGCTTCCATCACCCTTAATATTGACGTCATAGTTCTCGTTGCCAAGGGGCTCATTGAGATTCTGATTATCTCCACCAGGGCTCTGGTCGCCCTCATTTTCATAAGGGTGCTCATCACCCACAGTTATAAGTTAGCCATCTTGGCTACCAAATCTTGACCCTCCTAGGTCGCCAACAGACCCTGACTCTATTAAGCCTTCTCAAAATCTTGGACAGTGTCAGCAATGTTCTCATAAGTTTTCTCATCTTCATAGTCCCACATCGGCTCTATAATATCTTCATCTTAAGAGGGTAGCTCGCTTGGAACAGTGGCTTCAGTAGTTTGGGTCATAGAAGGAGCTGGAACCTCTGAAGCAACTTCCTTTCCATCTCGACTCCAAACTCTTCCAAATGGAATTGATGTTTCCCCAAGAGTAGTGGCTCTCGAAGCATCATTTGAAGTTGGCGGCTACATCAGACCAGATAAAATAAGTGCTATGAGTTCCTTAGCAGAAAGGGGAACATTGGTCTCAGCAGTCACCGGTTTCGAAATAGTAGCCCCAGGGACATCAACAGAAGCGGCTGGTGCTGATATGCTAGCCTATGAAAGTTCTAGAGATGAAGAAATCTCAATACAAATGGCCAAGGGGTTAACATCTAATAACTTTTATTGGCCTGAAAGGGTAAGGGTATCACCTTTTGGAGAGGGTACACCTCCAGGTGATGGCGAAGATCTTTCTCGTGACGGTAGCGAGAGTTCTTGATGATCAGAAGGTTGTCTTGGCAAGGATGGAGTACGAGAAACCACAGTCTTCTCATTCATAACTCAGGATGCCACTAATTTCCTTCTTGCTTTGCATATGAGCAGCGGTTGAGGTGATACTTCAGGTTTAGAAGGTTCATCTTGCGATTCTCGAGGAGCAATCTGCTCTCGGCTTGTTTCTTCAATCACTTCCCTACTCTTCTTCTGGATAGGAGATGGGGTTGCTCCCTTGAAAGATGATGTTTTCCTAGGGGAAAGCTCAGCTTCCAGGGTGATACCTTATTGTCCTACCTAAGCCCTTATCCTCGCTGCAGGTTTCTCAACAACAACAGTTTCTTTCCTCTTCCCTTTCCCCTTAGCAGGAAAAAAGAGTTCATCATGAGCTGACTGAGAAGACGAAGTCCCAGTCTTTTGTTTCTGGCTCTCTCCCTTCGCGGGAGATTTTTTCTTCTGCTTCTTGAGAGGGATGCCCAAGGCACTTTGTACCTCGTCATGGAAACCACCAGGTACAACCTCTGGGGGAGCATTAACGGGAACCTCCTTCTCGGCTTCTTCCAAATCTACGGAAGCCGAAATCCCTTCCTGCACTTTTCTCATGCCAACAAAACTATTTGTCATAGAATAACCTTCGAAGAAGGTATTGGCCGAGGTATAGAAATTTACATATGTATTTAACATACACGAGCCTGTCTCAAAGGTAGTGGAGGGTATGGTAAACACAGCATTGGTACCTCTCGTATAATAATATCTCCATCTTCGATCTCCATCAATCAAAAGCCTGGATGCTTGAAGACAAGTAGTCGCGTTTCCGACAAGCATCTGGTCATAGCCAAATTGACGAGCAAACCGGTTGGGCAAATATGGTTCCGGATAACACATGTTCTTGAACCGATATACCAGATACGAAGGTCTGATCATCATCAACCAAAAAAAGGCCCCTAAAGGTGGACGGGAACCAACGGGCTTTAGATCCCAAAAAGGAGCCGAGCAGGTTTCGTACCTAGGTGGTGGAGAAACGCAGGAGAACTTCCAGTTGGAGCCTTGATTCATTGCCTTTCTACAATCAAATAGTAAGTTTGCGTTCCATGTAGAATCGACATATCTACAGATAAATTTACCTGCTAAAGCTCCATAGATACCAAGAGTAGGGTCCATCAAAGAAGAATGATGTAGCACTAACCGATCGAACAGATATGTGAACGACATCTCGGTACGAGAAAAATTGCTTCGAAAATCGAGTTTCTCCATTATAGTGGTCGTGAACTCATGGAGGCCCTCATTAAGTCAGCTATTCATGGCAGAAAGGATATCCATCTTGTACCCAAACACCAAATGCAGTGCGAAAAATAACATGCCTCGATGGATGCGATTAATGGCACTGGCTCCGGGGACCACGAACAGTCCTAGCCATATAGAAAGAAAGCCTGCGAAGGTAGCTTCCTTAGACATGTTTATACCGCCCTGTCATATGTAACTCTCGATAGGGGTATCGGCGATGTAACCTTGCTAGTCTTCTTCCAGTCTGTTGTCGACACATCCAGGTTCATTCATCAATTTGCTAATGGCTTAACCATCGAGCGGCTCAAAGAAGCATGGGTCGCAACTCAAGTGCTCTTGCACCTTGTTCTCTTTATGTCCCAAGAAGAGGTATACTAACCACTTGGATGTATAGCATGTCCCGTGTCTTACTCCTGAAGAGATGACTGCAGATCATAAAATAACACTGCAACTTATCAAAGACCGCAATCAACTGGAGATTATCCTTGGCTAAAGACTCCAGTTCATCATTAGTCACCACACATTCTTCATAAGTGTTCTCACCCATTGCCGGATGCGACAAAAACTGCATCTTATAAAGGGCGAAGCCTATCTCCCCGTGAGGTGTAGTGAAGGTTTCATTCCTGCTATTGTATCTCTCTACCAAGGCAAGGAACATATTATTGTTGGTATAGATACCACAAGAAGTCATCAAAATAGCTTCATAGAGGTCCAGTTCTTGTAACTTGTCGGTAAAGTTGTCCAAGGCCTATATAGATAATCGGTTCTAGCATTAAATGTCAGGGTGCATTAAACCCGTCAGTCTCGAGGTTTGGGCAGGATATTCCCCTCCTGCTGCAGCATACGTATTCGTAAAGAAAGGCATCTGAACTGGTATCATCAAAGACGAATCTTCAGCTGGCACGCAATTCGGCTTCAAACCCCTCAAGTGTATGCTGTGTTGTTCGAAAGAACTATAAAATATGTCCTTCCTCTTCTCTCCAAATTTGTGGTATATCCATCCCACCTTGGCTTGTTGGAAAGGGTTATATCCCATGACATCTTTCGAGGGTAGCTGGCATGAGCATATCGGGACAAAGATAGACTCCATGACATGTCTAGGAGATATACCAACTTATCTCCTCTTTTAAAGATTCGAGCTTCTCATTTTTGCTTGGGCTGAGAGTTAGCTTCAATTGCCTCTCTAAATAATAAAGTTGGTTTCTTGTGGGGGGCTTGATCCGCAGTCAAGAAAGGTTCACCATTCATTAGGCACAGCAGCGTCCTGTCATACTGAGATTCTAGGAGAGCTCTTCTATTATCCGTGCCATTAGGGTCAAATTGTGGAAATATGACATGTGATAAGTCTTCTTGGTATTCTGATACACGAATAACGAAAGCCAATATTTCAGCATGAGGATCTTCCCTGGGGTCAACTGCAAAAGAAAACAAAGTCAGAATCATGAAAGACCACTCTTATGAGTGAAGAAGACTTAAGTGATTTCTAGTTTTCAAACAGTTCTGTGCAAATGATGGGTGGCACGAGACATAGAGTAACAGCCTATGTTTTGCAAATACAATATGACAGTTTCTGTTATGTGTGCGCAAAAGGACAAATTTGTTTTGTGCGGCACTATATGCTTTCTATTGAAAGAAAGAGCAAGCTCAATCATGGTGCATAGCACTACGCACTTTGAGTGAACAAAGCGCACGATCCATAAAACCATGCTTAGCACATTTCGTTGGCCAACACTCTGAAAGAGGTGGCGTACATTGAGATTAGTGCGGCCCCAACCAATACTCTAAAAGAGATGATTGGCGTCGGCTGTGGTTTGCGCCAACTATCAAATCGTGCCGACTAAAATGACTCATCGTCTTCTCCAATCGACTCTTACCTCCAAGAGCAAGATTCGCCTCTTCGGCTCTCACCAACGGCGGTGCATGCCTTGGAACCCTCAAAGATGGTGCTCGAGACGAACCTCCGGTGTCATGACCCGCACTAGTATAGGGGCACAAGAAGAGGGTACGTCCAGCCTACGTCGCAGTGTCGGCAGTAGAACGCTATTCTAGGTCACAATCACATCTAACACAAATATAATATACTCTCTAATCGGAGAACAATCTCAGCAGGATACAACTCAATCACATAAACTAGAGGTAGATAAAAGGCATGATAAGATTGATATAAATCACAAAGAGGTACAAACATAAGAAAAATAGATATAAGGATCACAATATTTTAATACAACCAGATTTGAAGAAGTTTAAGTGTTATCACTACTACAACCACAAAGTATGAAATAAATACAACTCATGAAACAACTAAAGACAATAACCCAATCATAAGCTAGTAATCTACTCCAAGCTCTACTAGTGTCCTATGGGATAGCTGTGATACTCCATGTCACCTGTAAAATTTATCAACAGGTCCAATCAGGATAGGAACGAGCACATATATCTTAAACAGTTCATATCATGACAGGAAATATAAAACAAGCAATAGAATAATATATATGAAACGCTGTAACATATGTACATGTATAGTAAGGGAGATATCTGAAAACAGGAAATTTGTATGGAAAGTAAGACTGTAAGTAAATATATAAGTGATTTAGAGCACAAGATGGTTATGTAATCGGGTTAGGTTTGCACATGATTATTCTAAGGAAACTCCATTATACGTGAGGGTATAACAGGCATGCACATGAATACACTACTTGGAATTAACCACATAACCACTTCTACTCACCACTACCCCAATCAATACACAAGGATCCATTCAAGTTACGTTATTGCACATGATTACACTACTTTATACAAGAAGCTCATTTGAACATGAGTGTACATGAGAGCACATGAGTATACATGAAGGCACATAAGAACATGTGTATACATGAATAGATACGAGTCCCAGGAGTACATGATGTACATGATAAAGTACATGAACATGAAATACTCGATGCACCCGTTGGAGGATAACATCTCATGAAAAGATCCGTATAGTACTAATCCATGATAGCAACATGACAACATCAAGTAAAGTAGTCTAGAGCAAGAATATAAGTCCTAGCAAGTATGAAATGATCAGAGAATGTACTCGCCTGATAACCTGAACAGCTGATAAGTATAGCTGTCCAAACTGGAGCCACAGAGTCCTATTTAGAGCAGCACAGGTTACAATGTATCCAATATGTTATAAATGAAGTTTATAATAAATTCTACATAATTCTAGGTCATTCTAGGTCAAAGTCAACTCTTGGTCAACTCTGGTCAACAATCTAGTCAAACTAGGTAAACTCTAGTCAAACTAGTCAACTAGTCAAGGGTTTAGTCCACGTCTAGTCTACAAGTCATATTAGGTCTATAGAGTTCATGTCTAGTTAATTCTAGGTAATACAATGTATAGACTAAGGTAACTAGTACAAAATACCTAGATATCAAGTCATATATATTATCACCATATATATGTTATGTCCAATACTCTCACTTCATATATACTATACCCATGAACCTATAACAAATAGCTAACATATGTATATACATAACCTATCTAGCTCAACTCATACATATATATATATATATATATATATATATATATATATATATATATATATATATATATATAAATATATATATATATTATGTAGGACCGTTGAGCACCTCTAGAGGGGGGTGAATAGAGTGTGTGTGTGCAGCGGAAAATAATCACCAATTAAAACTTTAAACTATGGCAGTGAAATAAAAGACAGTAAATATAATGCAGCAAGAGATAGAGAATTCAAACTCAGCGACACAGCGATATATACTGGTATCCCTCTGAGAGGACTAATCCAGTCTCGAGTACTCTTGTTCGATGTTAATCTACTATGGCACAAGCTTTAACTGAGAGCTTGAAGTCTCTTACAACACCATGCTTGGTGACAAGTGCACGACCGACTTCACAACACCGTGCTTGGAGACGAGCGCACGACCAGCTCCACAACAAGAAAAGTTGCTAAACTTGGAACGACCACTTTACAACTCTTGGAATACCAAAAGACTCTAAATCAACTCTGATATTACTGGCTTTTGGCTAAGAGTTGTATAGTTATGATTTGAAAATCTTGGATCGTATGAAAACACTCGAATAGTAGAGAAGAGAAGATGAAGAGTGAATTAATGATTTGAAATGAAAAGTTCTTCTCTATTTATAGGTGTTTTCTGGGACCGAACTCGGACAGAGTTCGGGTAGAGTTCAGATACAGATATCTCGCAAAAAGACGTTGCTCGCAGATTTGGAGGCAACAGAAGTTTGAATACAAACTGACCGAACTCGGACAGAGTTCGGTCCGAACTCGGGCCGAACTCAGTTATGAGTTCTGTCAGGAGATTTTCAAAATATTTTATCAGAAAATGTTTTCAAAGAAACTTTTGGAATATTTTGTAAAATGATATATGAGTGGTAATGGGTAGGCTTTTTAGAATGTGGACTGAGATAACCGTAAGCCAGTATTACCAAAACTGATTTTACAAAATAAATCCTAGACTCAATAAAATGTAAAATACAGAATAAAATATAAAATGAGTCATCTTCAGATTTGATAATTTTGATGCTTCGTTTATACAGTACAACGTCCGTTGAAATTGATTTCATATATCTTGAAATGATTAGCAGCAGTTTGTATATTTTATGTATTGACTTAAGTGCATGTTGATTATCGAAATCGGGTGTGACCATGGAATAGGCCAACAATCTCCCCCATTTTGATAATTGACAAACTTGAGTCTGTACCAAAATATATCTTTATAAAATAAAAATAATACAAGTACCTGAATAAAAGAGTTGGTTGATTTTGTTTTTGGATTTGTATGCACTCTTTTTGGTATATGTGTACTCTTTTTCTCCCCCTTTATCAAATAGTAAAATGACTTGGCTCTCCCGTAATGTGTGAAGCCAATAATAGAAAACAAAAGACAAAGTGAAGCAAAAGAGACATGATCACAGCATAAAACAACTACTATAGAAAGAAAATACTGGAAATAAAGTACTGAAAATGTCATACTAAAAAATGCTGAGTACAATCATCAGAAAATGTTTGACTAATGAGTTTAGACAGAAAAAAAAAAACTACATCAAAGCATAAAGATCATCATCTAACAAGTATCCACTATCCAAAAGCTGAACCCGCGTCACATAGTGGGGTCGTAGTGCTGGAAGGAAGTGCTGGAAGGAAGCCTCATCTGTGAACCTAGGACCCGGAAAGCTTGGGTGAGACAGGATGGTGATCGGATGGACTGGATCATGGGCTAGGCTGTAGTGGAGGTCAGCAATCCCATTCCTCAGCACCTGAGCCTTGTTGGCCTATTTCATGGTCACACCCGATTTCGATAATCAACATCTTAAGTCGATACACAAAATATACAATATGCTGCTAATCATTTCAGGCTATATGAAATCAAATTCAAACGGACGTTGTACTCCATCAACGAAGCATCAACATCATCAAATCTGGAGATGACTCATTTTACATTTTATTCTATATTTTACATTTTATTGAGTCTAGGAATTATTTTGTAAAATCAGTTTTGGTAATACTGGCTTGGGGTTATCCCAGTCCACATTCTAAAAAGCCTACCCATTATATATCCTTTTACAAAATATTCCAAAATTTCTTTGGAAACAATTTTTGATAAAATATTTCGAAAATCTCCTGACATAACTCCTAACCGAGTTCGGCCCGAGTTCGGTCCGAACTCTGTCCGAGTTCAGTCAGTTCATATTTAAACTTTTGTTGCCTCCAAATCTGCGAGCAACGTTTCTTTGCGAGATATATGCATCCGAACTCTGCCCGAACTCTGTCTGAGTTCGGTTCCAGAAAACACCTATAAATAGAGAAGAACTTTTTATTTCAAATCATTCATTCACTCTTCATATTCTCTTCTCTTCTATTCAAGTGTTTTCAAACGATCCAAGATTTTCAAATCATACATATACACCTCTTAGCCAAAAGCCAATAATATCAGAGTTGATTTAGAGTCTTTTGGTATTCCAAGAGTTGTAAAAAGGTCGTTCCATGTTCAGCAACTTTTTTTGTTGTGGAGCTGGTCGTGCGTTCGTCACCAAGCACGGTGTTGTGAAGTCGGTCGTGCACTTGTCACCAAGCACGGTGTTGTAAGAGACTACAAGCTCTCAGTTAAAGCTTGTGCCATAGGGGATTAACATCGAGCAAGAGTACTCGAGGCTGGATTAGTCCTCTCAGAGGGATACCAGTATATATCGCCGTGTCGCTGAGTTTGAATTCTCTATCTCTTGCTGCTTTATATTTACTGTCTCTTATTTCACTGCCATAGTTTAATTTTTTAATTAGTGATTATTTTTTGCTGCACACACACACTCTATTCACCCCCCTCTAGAGGTGCTCAACGGTCCTACAATTGATATCAGAGCAGGTTATATTCTTATATAACAAACCTTAGAGTGTATATATGGCAGCCGTGAAATCAATATTCAACGGTGAAGGACAATCCACAAATAGACCTCCCCTATTTGATGGAACAAATTATACCTATTGGAAAACACGAATAACTTTCTTTCTAAAGTCTCTTGACTTTGATCTTTGGTCTATAGTCATTGATGGTTATAAGAAACCAGCACCCACAGTGGTTGAAGGCCAGCTTGTAGACAAGCCTCATGACAAATACACTGAAGCTGAAAAAGCTAAGGCTAGTCTAGATGCTCGTGCCATCAATGCACTATTCTGTGCAATTGACAAAACGGAGTTCAACAGAGTTTCAACCTGTAAGACGTCTCACAAAATTTGGAAAATTCTTGAAGTAACTCATGTAGGTACTTCCCAAGTGAGGGAATCCAAAATTAGTAGACTGACTCAGGAATAGGAATCTTTTAAGATGAAACCCGGTAAATCAATTACATAGATGTTTACTCGTTTCCTTGATATAACTAATCCTCTGCAATCTCTTGGCAAGAATTACAACAATCATGAGAAGATCAGAAAAGTGCTGCAGGCTCTAACAAAGAACTGGAATCCAAAAGCCACAACAATTATTGAAGGAAACGATCTCACCACTATGTCCTTGGAAACACTGATGGGGAAGCTGATGACCCATGAACTTGATTTACAAGAGTTTGAAGAAGCAACACCAAAAGAAAAATCTATTGCCTTCAAAGCTCAAGCAAGAAAATCAACATGCAATGACTCTGATGAAGAATCATCAAGTGGTGATGAACAAGCCCTACTTGTGAAGAACTTCCGAAGATTCCTAAAGTTTGAGAAATCAAGCAGAAGGAAGAGAGATGTCCAAGAAAGCAATGAAGATGAAACCATTTGCTTTGGATGCAAGAAGACAAGGCAGATGAAGAAGAACTGTCCAACGTCAAAGAAAAGCAGTCCATATGACAGATCAAGATCAAACAGAAAAGCAACAACCGGTCGAAAGTATGCCAACACAAGTATCTGGCATGAAAGTGATGCCAGTAATACAGAAGAAGAAGATAGACCCTGCGGCAATGCAAATGTCTGTCTTATGGCATTTGATAAGGTATCTTCAAACCCTTTATATGATGATTTTACTTTCGATGAATTAGAAAATGCCTTTAGCGAATTACTTGAAGATCACAAAACTGTGCTCGACAAGTATAAGCAATCTCGAAAAGAGATTAAGGCATACACAACCGAGTTAGCTAGACTGTCCAATCTTATTGAAGATATTAGAGAGACGTCTACTACCGGTAACACGGAAGAGATAGCCAAACTCAAGGTAGACTATCATGAGGCTATCCTCAAAATTGAAAAGAAAGAAAGAGACTATGTCAAGATGCAAGAACTATATGACATAGAGAAGAAGAAGCACCTAGTAACAGAACAAAGATTCTCAGATATGACTGCTAGATATAAAGAGTCTATTGCAATTTCTAAAAAGTTAGAAATCAAGTTAGGCAAACAGGCAATACCTGTAACACAGCCTAAAATTAGTCCTAATGCCAAGCATACACCTCAGATGACCAAGAATAAGAAAACACAGAAGAAACACGAATATCATCATGCTTTCACTTATAGGTTCTCCAAACCAAACAAGCATGTAAACACAGTTTTAACCACATCTGGTTCTAAACTGACTTGCACTTATTGTGGTACGCACGGACACATATCACAGTATTGTTTTGCAAGAAAGCTTGTTGACAATCACACTTTAATCTGGAGACCTAAAGCTAATCAGAATGGACCCTTGAGAAAATGGGTACCAAAGGATTCATCTACTTGTCTTGTAGGTGGACCCCCAACCCTCTCATGCTAGAAGCAAATGGATCCTCGATAGCGGATGTTTGCGACACATGACCGGTGATGCATCTTTGTTCGCTACGCTATCGATAAAGAAAGAAGGATATGTCTCCTTCGGAAATAATTTGAGAGGTAATATAATTGGTAATGGTACTGTAGGTATTTCACCCTATCCAGTAATAAAGGATGTTTGTCTAGTAACAGAATTGAAACATAACCTATTAAGCATAAGTCATTTGACAGATAATGGTTATGGTATCAATTTTGTGAAAGATAAATATACCATATATGATATGTCATCTGGTGATCCCATATATAAAGGGATTAGAGAAGACAATATTTATGTTTTCTTTTTGGAGAATACTAATAATGCAGGAAGGTGCCTAGTAGCCAATCAAGATGAAAGCTGGCTATGGCACATGAGACTAGGATATGCAAACATGGATACTATCTCACGACTAAGTACAAAGAAGTTGGTAAGAGGACTCCCTGAGATTCTATTCAAAAGAGATATGGTATGTGCTGACTGTGAAAAGAACAAAGCACATAGGTCTACTTTTAAACCATCAACACTGTAAGTACTTCTAGACCTTTACAGTTAATTCACATGGATTTATTTGGTCCTAGTAGAGTCGCTAGTCTTGGCAGTAAGCTCTACGCTTTTGTTCTTGTTGATGATTTCTCTCGTTTTACTTGGGTTTATTTCTTATCAAACAAAAGTGATGCAATTTTTGAATTTCAAATATTTTGCAAAAAGGTACAAAACGAAAAAGGCTTCATGATTACTCGTATCCGAAGTGATCATGGTGGCGAATTCAAAAATTCTGATTTCAAAAAGTTTTGTGATGATAGTGGATATTACCACGAATTTTCTTGTCCTAGAACTCCCCAACAGAATGGTGTTGTGGAGCAAAAGAATCGTACTCTAAGCGAAATGGCTAGAGTCGTGCTGAATCAGTATAATCTTCCTAAATATTTTTGGGCAGAAGCTGTTAGTACAGCCTGTCATGTTTTAAATAGGGTGTTAATTCGACCAATCTCGAAGAAAACACTATATGAGCTTTGGTTTGGAAGAATTTCAAACATTTCTTACTTTAAAGTTTTTGGATGTCGCTATTTTATCCTGAACACCAAGGATAACTTGGGAAAGTTTGACTCCAAAGCAGATGACGGGATATTTCTCGGATATGCTGCTAAGAGTAAGGGATACAGAATTTTCAATAAAAGATTTATGATTGTTGAAGAAACTATTAATGTTACTTTTGATGAGTTAAATAGTCACAGATCTAGCGACAGTGATGATGAAGATACACATACAAGGACTGAGAAGAGTTCTGGGAAAGATCTGACCCAAGATACAAGGACTGAGAAGAGTGTTGTAAAAGATCTGATACAAAAGTATGAATCATTAAAATTCATGCCAGATCATCCAGAAACACTCATCATAGGTGATGTATCTAAAGGTGTAAGTACACGTTCATCTCTTAAAGATTCTGATATAGCAGCAAATGTAGCATTCATTTCTCAAATAGAACCTAAGAATGTAGATGATGCTTTTACTGATGAGTTTTGGATTCATGCCATGCAAGAGGAACTAAATCAATTTGAGAGAAACCAAGTTTGGGAACTCGTTCCTAAACCTATTGGTCAATCGATAATTGGTACCAAATGGGTGTTCCGAAATAAACTCAGTGAAGATGGACAAGTTCTACGCAACAAAGCACGTCTAGTAGCACAAGGTTATAATCAAGAAGAAGGAATTGATTATGATGAGACCTATGCTCCTGTTGCTAGACTAGAAGCCATCCGCATGTTTTATGTATTTACATATTTTAATGATTTTAAATTATTTCAAATGGACGTGAAAAGCGCATTTTTAAATAGATTTTTAAAAGAGGAAGTTTTTGTGAAATAACCCCCTGCTTTTGAAGATTTTCAAAAACCTGATCACGTCCTCAAGCTTAAGAAAGCCCTTTATGGACTCAAACAAGCACCTCGTGCTTGGTATGAACGCCTAAGTGCCTTCTTACTTGATAATAGATTTTCAAAAGGAAAGGTTGATACTACTTTGTTTATAAAATCCTTGAATGATGATATCCTCCTTGTGCAAATTTATGTAGATGACATAATATTCGGTTCTACTAACGAAAAACTCTGTCAAGATTTTGCTAAGTATATGCAGAGTGAATTTGAGATGAGTATGATGGGAGAGCTAAACTTCTTCCTAGGACTACAAATCAAACAGCACTCAAATGGAACATTCATCAACCAAGCTAAGTACACGAAGGACATACTGAAAAAGTACGACTTCGAGAATGCAAAGCCAATCGGGACTCCTATGGCTACATCTGCAAAGCTTGATGCTGATGAAAGTGGCAAACCTGTCGATCAGCGTAAGTATCGAGGTATGATTGGTAGTTTATTATATTTAACTGCTAGTCGTCCTGATATTATGTTTAGTGTTTGTATTTGTGTACGTTATCAGGCAAATCCTAAGGAATCACATCTTAGTGCCGTTAAGCGTATCTTCCGATACCTTAAAGGAACTTCTACAGTCGGCTTATGGTATTCTAAAACCAAATCCTTTGATCTGATAGGTTACTCAGATGCGGATTTTGCAGGATGCAAAGTGGACCGTAAAAGTACCAGCGACACATGTCATTTCCTAGGAAAGGCCTTAGTCTCTTGGTTTAGCAAGAAACAAAATTCAGTAGAATTATCAACAACTGATGCTGAGTATATCGCCGCAGGACTTTGTTGTGCTCGAATTTTGTGGATGAAGCAAACCTTAGAAGACTACAATCTGCACTACACTAAAGTTCCTATTTATTGTGACAACACTAGCACTATTAATCTGACTAAGAACCCTATCTGTCATTCACGTACAAAGTACATAGAGATGAGACATCGTTTTCTTCGTGATCATCAACAACACGGGGATATCTGCTTAGAATTTATTGACACAGATCATCAACTAGCAGACATATTCACAAAACCATTAGCTGAAGACCGTTATAACATAATGAGGCGTGAGCTCGGTATATTTGAATTTTCAGATTCATAATGTAATATGGTAATTAAAATTAATTTTATGACTTACAACTTTGAAATTTATTTAACGAAAATTATTTTTGGGTACAAACCTAAAAAGGGTATGTCTGTCACCACGACTATGGTCGAAGCGAAGCGGTACTTAAGAGTTCCCCGGTGAACCTCCGTTAGCTGGGACCACCCCTACAGTCAACCCATAAATAGAGTTCGTTATTAAATACTAGAGTCAAAAGTCATAAAAATTACTTTTAACCAACCAGAACTGCATTTACTGTCTCGGGAATACAAGTGACCGAACTCGGGCCGAACTCTGACCGAGTTCGGACCAAATTCGGACCGAGTTCGGTCGGCGCTGTTATGTTTCCAGAACCGAACAGCCGGCCCTAGGTCCTATATATTCAACCCTTTCATCTAGTTTTTCCACACACCAACTCGTGGAAACATCTCTTCCTCCCTAAAATTCCTTCCTCCTCCATCCTAGCAAGGATTCGAAGAGATCTGGTGGGCGGTTCAAAATTCTCATCTTCCTCCTTTTTTTCAAAAAGGTATTCCTTTTCTCTTCTATTTTGTCTAAATGGCTCCTAAACGTCATAGGGCTACTACTTCCCAAGGTGCCTCCTCCTCTTCTGATTACACACCAGCAAGCCTATTTAGTCCAGTACGACCAATAGATGCAGAAGACTATGACTCTACTTTATTTCCGGACAAAGAGTTTTCTGATCTTTGGTTCGATTCTTTTTCTGGTCGCAAGATTTGCAATGGAGCTTTTGTCAATTTTATCATATTTTTTGAATGCGCTCCTACTTTCGACCACTTAGGATACCAAAATTTTTTCGAGGTATCAGAAAATATTTTTGATAACGCTGTCCGAATGTTTTACTGCAATCTGCAAGTAAAACCTAACGGAAACTTCTATTCTTGCGTTGCTTGGCAAGAATTAGAATTCTCTGCTACCCATATCAGTGAATTTTTCCATATTCCTGATCTTGGTGAAGCATTGGTTGACATTACCTATGTCCAATTCCCTGCTGATGTTACCCTAGCCTCTTTCACTACAACAAAAATACCTTTTAATGACGCTTGATATGGGGTTTTAATGACGGCTGATAAAGAAGCGTCATTAAATTTCAGCCAGACTGTAATCTATGACGGTTATATATAAAAGCGTTATTGAATGTCTCTAAGTGGTACGAGCGTTATGGAAAAAACACAAAATTTAAGTCGAAATTTCGACTCTCCCGCACTTACTCCCGCACTTAAGTCGAAAAGCCCCCTTCTCCCGCACTTACTCTCTTTCTCTTTCTCTCTCTCCCGCCGCTCCCCAACTCCCTTTCGCCCTCTCTGGCGCTCCGGCGCTCCCGATCAACTACTCTCAGCCCGCTCCGGCGCTCCCGATCAACTCCCCTCAGCCCGCTCCCCTCTCGCCGCGCCCCAACTCCCCTCAGCCCGATCAACTCCCCAAGGTTCGTCCTAATTTTTTTTCTTATTTTGTGCCCTAATTTCTGCCTCGATTTGATTTTAGTAAAATGCCCTAATGCCTCGACTTGATTTTAGTAAAATGCCCTAATTTTGACCTAGTTTCTATTTCCTAGTTTTCGAAAGATGGCTGAAATATCTTTGAATGCATGTTTGGAAATCTTTGAAAGAATTTTCTTTTTTTTACTAATTTGTGATGCATTTTCTTCGTCCGCGCATTGGTTCATCTTCTTGTTTCTTTCTTTGTTGGTTCTTGCAGTGTGGAAGGGTGTTAATTCCATTGCTTACAAGTTCAACTTTATGGAGACACGTTCGGGTAGCAAGGTTTGTTTTGGTTCATGGAGACATGTTCTTTCAATTGCCCTATTTTCTAGAAATCATGGACAAGAAAGAGATCAATGTCCCTGTAACGTCGTGTATGACACATGTTGAACACGGCATTTTTACACTCGAAATTACTCCAGGTCACGCAGAAATCGGTACCGTGTCTGTGTATGTGCCATGTCATATTGTCTTTAAATCAAGTCCTGTTCTTTTTAGATTAAAATACTCCAGGCAATACAATTTATTTTTTACAGTGTGCACGTTGCTCATGCATCGAGAGTGGGATGGATCTTTGACATCAATATATGCAATTGTTTGACTGTACATCTTTAGATTAAATGATATCGGTCATGTTGGATGTGAGCGTTGACCAACTTTTTTTTTTAGGTTTATTTGACCCTCTTTTGTAGTTATGTAGATGATTCATATAATGGTTGATTCCAGAATTCATCTCATATAAAACCTGATTTTGGGATTCAAGTACAACACATAACCTGAGAATTAGTTCACTGATTTCCCATTTAATTCATCGACACTCACATGATACACAAGTATATAGACATAATACATCAATGAGATATCAGTTGAAATCTGGAAGCAATGATATCACTAGAAGAATAAGGTTCTACTTTGTATATATGCAAGGTCAGTCGTACAATTACATTGAGCTTGAACTTCAGGGTAATCATATTGCCGTCTCGGGAAAAAATTTAACTACAGAACTAATATGATCAAGCAATGAAGTGCACAATTTCCTACATATAGACTCAGAGCATCCCTGGTACAACCTCTACATCCCAGTACTCGATATTGTTTCCTGCAATCCCTTGGACCCCTATACCCGGTAGGTTGATCATGGCACTCTGCCTATGCCATATGGGTATTGGCATATCCTATGATACCTACTGTTATCTACAGTTCTCTGTTCCAATATTGAACGAGTTATCAACGACTCGGGTTACCTGCATCAAGAGGTACCAAGGCTTGTTTATATCTGATATTCAAAACCAAGCCATGTAGTTGGTGTTAAACCAGGTACCCACTGATACTAGGTTGCCCCTAATGTGGGATAGGATAATCTTGAAGGTATTTCCTACTGTATCCATGTGCACCGACCCTTCAAGGTTTGGTACAATCAAACACTCCCTATGTTTTAATCTCAGGTTCGAGGGATTTCACACTCACATGATATATTTGAATTGGGCTATTGAACACAGGTTATAAAGAAATTTGAATTGGGCTATTGCACACTCATATGATATATATAACCTAATGTGAGCTGTCATTTTTCCCAAATCCTGAGAACTGCATTAGGCTGAATTCTGGGTTATATACTCTAATAACTGAGGCTGTTTACACCCTACTGTCACATGGACACAATACACTCAAGACACTCACTAAACTATGACTGATAGTCCTACCCTCTGTTCTGTTTGTCGAACATCAATTTGTGGTTATGGAGTTTGTGGATTTGTTGTGGATTTTGAAACATCATTTGGGAATTTCTTATATAAAGGAACTGGAAATGTTTCATGTGCTGTTTATGCATCTCTTGTATGATCAAGTGGTTCAAGTTGGTTTGGATATTATTGGCTGTCGAATTTGTTTCTCTGATGTAGTGAGTTGATACTTCAAATATCGGTTGATACTTCAAGTATCAGTTTGATGTTCAGATATGGGTTTTATATTTCATACATGAGAGTAATTCTCAGCTTTTATTATGTTAAATTGGTTCTCCATTTTGGGAGTTTTGAAATTGGATTTCAAGTTGAACTCAGGTTTTAAACTGAGCATAAGTTCAGTTTTATATTGTGAACCTTGAACAATTGGTTTTACTTGTATCTCAGGATTATTGGTTTTGTATTAAGTTCACCTATATTGATTTGGGTTTGGTTTCACTTGTACATTCTCATATTGATTTGGTTTGGGTTTTTGATGTATGGTTGCAAATGAATAATTCTGTCTGGTATACCTGAGACTTGTTCTCAGGATATCCATGTTCTTAGGTTTTAAACTGAGCATAAGTTCAGTTTTATATTGTGAACCTTGAACAATTGGTTTTACTTGTATCTCAGGATTATTGGTTTTGTATTAAGTTCACCTATATTGATTTGGGTTTGGTTTCACTTGTACATTCTCATATTGATTTGGTTTGGGTTTTTGATGTATGGTTGCATATGAATAATTCTCTGTCTGGTATACCTGAGACTTGTTCTTAGGATATCTATGTTCTCAGGTTTTAAACTGAGCATAAGTTCAGTTTTATATTGTGAACCTTGAACAATTGGTTTTACTTGTATCTCAGGATTATTGGTTTTATATTAAGTTCACCTATATTGATTTGGGTTTGGTTTCACTTGTACATTCTCATATTGATTTGGTTTGGGTTTTTGATGTATGGTTGCATATGAATAATTCTCTGTCTGGTATACCTGAGACTTGTTCTCAGGATATCCATGTTAACATTTTGGTTGTTTCACCTTCAGTTTTATCTGTGAGCTTGGATTCCTTGATTCTCAGTTCAGTTGGAAATGTAGCCTACCTGGAATTTCTTATATAAAACATTTTTGAACTGGAAATGTAGCCTACTGCTTTGGCCTGTGGCCTGCTGCCACTTGCCCTACAGCAGGTCAAGCTGGAAAAGGGGGGGGGGAATGAGTGCCCTGCTGCTAATGTAGCCTACTGCCACTTGCCCTACCTGCAGGCAATAGCCTCAGGCCTTATAAGCCAACATCTTTTTGATAGTACTTACATTATATATACACAAGATGAATCTGACAGAAACTCCACACAACAGTTTTCCACAACATATGTTGAATTGTGATCTTATATATGTGTGTTTTTAATCATGACTTATATCATTATATCACATTTATTAATCCTTGTTTTATCTTTTGCAGGGTACATGTGCTGTGGATACAGGTCTTTATGTGAAGTTGTATGTTATGGTGTGGGATGTGTGGATAGTTTTGATGTAAAGTGTACTAGCTATAATGGATACTGATCTATAGATTTTTGTGAAGATGTATATATATATGGCCTGAGAAATGTGGAATGATAGCTAAAGTGTACTCTATTTTAAGACAATGGAATGTACCCTATTTTGAGACAATGGAATGTGGTTCTATTTTGAGACAATGAAATGCAGATTAATGTTACATTTTAATATTTTGTTGTGAATATGGTTCAAATTAAGTGGTTTTCGAATTGAAATGAGCAGGGTTTGGAATGTATAACATGCAGTATAGAGCGTTATAAATGTTATACAAATGACCAATCATAACGCTTTCAAAATGTCCTGACCCCAACCATACTAAATTATTCATAACGTTTTTACATAACTATCTATAACGGTTTAAAAATAGAACGTAGTAGAAATTCATACTATTAATGACGTTTTCGGTCAATTTGTCTATAACGCTTTGAAAAACATTCATAACACCCGATTTCATAACGCTTGGATGAAGAAAAAACGGTCATGGTTTGTCATTAATGACGGTTTTTAGCCGTCATTAAATGGTATTTCTGTTGTAGTGTTTCAGGGAACTCATTTGTCATCCAAACCCTGTTCCTCGTAGGGTTTATGCAAAGCATTTGAACCAATCTTTTTATGAACTTCATCGCATGATTTTCTCTGTACTCCTTCCAAAGAAAGGATCCACAGATGAAGTGACCTTCTTGGAACTCTCTACTTTATACCACATTCATTTTGGCATTCCATTCTCTATCCCAAAAACCATGATATCCTGGATGCTGAACTGCAGAAATGCAGGAAGGAATCTGGTATATCCTATGCACTTAGCGTCTATCTTTTGTCGTTTTGAGATTGACCTTCAGACTTGTGCATTCTCCTCCACTCCTATCGAGCTTACCAGATCCCGCCGATTTCCTGCTCCACCTCTGCCTCCTGGAGCTCAGCTTGCTCCAGCTGCTGACGCTGAGATTCCTGATGCTGCTCCTGCTCCAGCCCCTGTCCCGGGATTTGATCCGATTTTCTATCAGCGCTTTGATGATTTTGTTGCTATATCTGCACAACGTCATCGAAGTTATCTTGATTCGGAGTTTCGACGCATCACTCAGGCTCAGGTGCTGAGGAATGGGATTGCTGACCTCCACTACAGCCTAGCCCATGATCCGGTTCATCCGATCACCATCCTGCCTCACCCAGGCTTTCCGGGTCCTCGGTTCACAGATGAGGCTTCCTTCCAGCACTTTGACCCCACTGCAGCCTACTTTCCTCCAGAGGCTCCTGGTGCTGACGACCCTACTATGTGACGCGGGTTCAGCTTTTTGGATAGTGGATATTTGTTAGATGATGATCTTTTCGATGTAGTTTTCTTTTTATGTCTAAACTCATTAGTTAGACATTTTCTGATGATTGTACTCAGCACTTTATTTTAGATGATGACATTTTCAGTACTTTATTTCCAGCATTAGTATTTCTATAGTCGTTATTTTATGCTGTGATTATGTCTCTTTTGCTTCACTTTGTCTTTTGTTGTCTATTGTTGGCTTCACACATTATGGGGTAGCCAAGTCATTTTACTATTTGACAAAGGGGGAGAAAAAGAGTACACATATACCAAAAAGCAAATCCAAAAACATCTTTTGGTTCAGGTACTTGTATTTTGTTCTATTTTATAAAGTTATATTTTGGTATAGACTCAAATTTGTCAATTATCAAAATGGGGGAGATTGTTGGTCCATTCCATGGTCACACCCGATTTCGATAATCAACATCTTAAGTCGATACACAAAAATATACAATCTGCTGCTAATCATTTCAGGCTATATGAAATCAATTTCAAACGGACGTTGTACTGCATCAACGAAGCATCAACATCATCAAATCTGGAGATGACTCACTTTATATTTTATTCTGTATTTTACATTTTAGTGAGTCTAGAAATTATTTTGTAAAATCAGTTTTGGTAATACTGGCTTAGGGTTATCCCAGTCCACATTCTAAAAAGCCTACCCATTATATATCCTTTTACAAAATATTCCAAAATTTCTTTGAAAACAGTTTCTGATAAAATATTTCGAAAATCTCCTGACAGAACTCCTAACCGAGTTTGGCCCGAGTCCGGTCTGAACTCTGTCCGAGTTCGGTCAGTACATATTCAAACTTTTGTTGCCTCCAAATCTGCGAGCAACGTCTCTTTGCGAGATATATGCATCCGAACTCTGCCCGAACTCTGCCCGAACTCGGTTCCAGAAAACACCTATAAATAGAGAAGAACTTTTCATTTCAAATCATTCATTCACTCTTCATCTTCTCTTCTCTTCTATTCCAGTATTTTCAAACGATCCAAGATTTTCAAATCATACCTATACACCTCTTAGCCAAAAGCCAGTAATATCAGAGTTGATTTAGAGTCTTTTGGTATTCCAAGAGTTGTAAAGAGGTCGTTCCATGTTCAGTAACTTTTCTTGTTGTGGAGCTGGTCGTGCGCTCGTCACCAAGCACGGTGTTGTGAAGTCGGTCGTGCACTTGTCACCAAGCACGGTGTTGTAAGAGACTGCAAGCTCCCAGTTAAAGCTTGTGCCATAGTGGATTAACATCGAGCAAGAGTACTCGAGACTGGATTAGTCCTCTCAGAGGGATGCCAGTATATATCGCCGTGTCACTGAGTTTGAATTCTCTATTTCTTGCTGCTTTATATTTATTGTCTCTTATTTCACTGCCATAGTTTAATTTTTTTAATTGGTGATTATTTTCCGCTGCACACACACTCTATTCACCCCCCTCTAGAGGTGCTCAACGGTCCTACAAGCCTGAGAGATGCGTCGGAACTCCGAATCAAGATAACCTTGATGACGTTGTACAGATATAGCAACAAAATCATCAAAGTGCTGATAGATAGCCGGATCAAATCCTGGGGCAGGGGCTGGAGCAGGAGCAGCATCAGGAACCTCAGCGTCAGCAGCTGGAGCAGGCTGAGCTCCAGGAGGCAGAGGATATACCAGATTCCTTCTTGTATTTCTGCAGTTCAGTATCCAGGACATCATGGTCTTTGGGATAGAGAATGGAATACCAAAATGAATATGGTATAAAGCAGAGAGTTCCAAGAAAGTCACTTCATCTGTGGATCTTTTCTTTGGAAGGAGTACAGAGAAAATCATGTGATGAAGTTCATAAAAGGATTGGTTCAAATGCTTTGAATGAATCCTACGAGGAACAGGGTTTGGATGACAAATAAGTTCCCTGAAAGAGGCAAGGATAACATCAGCAGGGAATTAGACATGGGTAATGTCAACCAATGCTTCACCAAGATCAGGAACATGGAAAAATTTACTGATATCGGTAGCACTAAATTCTAATTCTTGCCCAGCAACGCAAGAATAGAAGTTTCCGTTAGGTTTTACTTGCAAGTTGCAGTAAAACATTCGGACATCATTATCAAAAATATTTTTTGCTACCTCGAATAAATCTCGGTAGCCTAAGTGGTCAAAAGTAGGAGCATATTCAGAAAATATGGTAAAGTTAACAAAAGCTCCATTGCAAATCTTACTGCCAGAAAAAGAATCGAACCAAAGATCAGAAAACTCTTTGTCCGGAAACAAAGTAGAATCATAGTCTTCTGCATCTTTTAGTCGTGCTGGACTGAATAGACTAGCTGGTGTATAATCAGAAGAAGAGGAGGCACCTTGAGAAGATGATCCTCTATGACGTTTAGGAGCCATGGAAAAAGAATATCTTTTTGAGAAAGGAGGAAGATGAGAATGTTGAAACGTCCACCAGATCTCTTAGATTCCTTGCTAGGATGGAGGAGGAAGAAATTTTAGCGAGGAAGGAGATGTTTCCACGGGTTGGTGTGTGGAAAAGATGGTTGAAAGAGTTGTATTTATAGATTTTAGGGCCGGCTGTTCGGTTCTGGAAATTAATACAGCGCCGACCGAACTCGGTCCGAATTCGGTCCGAACTCGGTCACTTGTATTTCCGAGACAATAAATGCTGTTCTGGTTGGTTAAAAGTAACTTTATGACTTTTGACTCTAGTATTTAATAACGTACTCTATTTATGGGTTAACTGTAGGGGTTGTCCCAGCTAACGGAGGTTCACCGGGGAACTCTTAAGTACCGCTTCGCTTCGACCGTAGTCGTGGTGATAGGCATACCCTTTTTAGGTTTGTACCCAAAAATAATTTTTGTTAAATAAATTTCAAAGTTGCAAGTCATAAAATTAATTTTAATTACCATATTACATTATGAATATGAAAATTCAAGTATACCGAGCTCACGTCTCATTATGTTAAAACGGTCTTCAGCCAATGGTTTTGTGAATATGTCTGCTAGTTGATGATCTGTGTCAATAAATTCTAATCATATATCCCCGTGTTATTGATGATCACGAAAAAAATGATGTCTTATCTCTATGTGCTTTGTGCGTGAATGACAGATAGGGTTCTTAGTCAGACTAATAGTGCTAGTGTTGTCACAATAAATAGGAACTTTAGTGTAGTGCAGATTGTAGTCTTCTAAGGTTTGCTTCATCCACAAAATTTGAGCACAACAACGTCCTGCGGCGATATACTCAGCCTCAGTTGTTGATAATGCTACTGAATTTTATTTCTTGCTAAACCAAGAGACTAAGGCCTTTCCTAGGAAATGACATGTGCCGCTGGTACTTTTACGGTCCACTTTGTATCCTTAAAATGTGCATCCGAGTAACCTATCAGGTCAAAGGATTTGGTTTTAGGATACCATAAGCCAACTGTAGAAGTTCCTTTAAGGTATCGGAAGATACGCTTAACGGTACTAAGATGTGATTCTTTAGGATTTGCCTGATAACATGCACAAATACAAACACTAAACAAAATATCAGGACGACTAGCAGTTAAATATAATAAACTACCAATCATACCTCGATACTTACGCTGATCGACAGGTTTGCCACTTTTATCAGCATCAAGCTTTGTAGATGTAGTCATAGGAGTCCCGATTGGCTTTACATTCTCGAAGTCGTACTTTTTCCGTATGTCCTTCGTGTACTTTGCTTGGTTGATGAATGTTCCTTTTGAGTGCTGTTTGATTTAAAGTCCTAGGAAGAAGTTTAGCTCTCCCATCATACTCATCTCAAATTCACTCTGCATACACTTAGCAAAATCTTGACAGAGTTTTTCGTTAGTAGAACCGAATATTATGTCATCTACATAAATTTGCACAAGGAGGATATCATCATTCAAGGATTTTATAAACAAAGTAGTATCAACCTTTCCTTTTGAAAAATCATTATCAAGTAAGAAGGCACTTAGGCGCTCATACCAAGCACGAGGTGCTTGTTTGAGTCCATAAAGGGCTTTCTTAAGCTTGAAGACGTGATCAGGTTTTTGAAAATCTTCAAAACCAGGGGGTTGTTTCACAAAAACTTCCTCTTTTAAAAATCCATTTAAAAATGCATTTTTTACATCCATTTGAAATAATTTAAAATCATTATAATAAGCAAATGCACAAAACATGCGGATGGCTTCTAGTATAGCAACAGGAGCATAGGTCTCATCATAATCAATTCCTTCTTCTTGATTATAATCTTGTGCCACTAGACGTGCTTTGTTGCATAGAACTTGTCCATCTTCTCTGAGTTTATTTTGGAACACCCATTTGGTACCAATTATCGATTGACCAATAGGTTTAGGAACGAGTTCCCAAACTTGGTTTCTCTCAAATTGATTTAGTTCCTCTTGCATGGCATGAATCCAAAACTCATCAGTAAAAGCATCATCTACATTCTTAGTTTCTATTTGAGAAATGAATGCTATATTTGCTGCTATATCAGAATCTTTAAGAGATGAACGTATACTAACACCTTTAGATACATCATCTATGATGAGTGTTTTTGGATGATCTGGCATAAATTTTAATGATTCAAACTTTTGGGTCAGATCTTCCACAAAACTCTTCTCAGTCCTTGCATTTTGGGTCAGATCTTTCACAGAACTCTTCTCAGTCCTTGCATGTGTATCTTCATCATCACTATCGCTAGATCTGTGACTATTTAACTCATCAAAAGTAACATTAATAGTTTCTTCAACAATCATAGATCTTTTATTGAAAATTTTATATCCCTTACTCTTAGCAGCATATCCGAGAAATATCCCGTCATCTGCTTTGGAGTCGAACTTTCCCAAGTTATCCTTGGTGTTCAGGATAAAACAGCGACATCCAAAAACTTTAAAGTAAGAAATGTTTGGAATTCTTCCAAACCAAAGCTCATATGGTGTTTTTTTCGAGATTGGTCGAATTAACACCCTATTCAAAACATGACAGGCTGTACTAACAGCTTCTGCCCAAAAATATTTAGGAAGATTATATTGATTCAGCATGACTCTAGCCATTTCGCTTAGAGTACGATTCTTCCGCTCCACAACACCATTTTGTTAGGAAGTTCTAGGACAAGAAAATTCATGGTAATATCCACTATCATCATAAACTTTTTGAAATCAGAATTTTCGAATTCGCCACCATGATCACTTCGGATACGAGTAATCATGAAGCTTTTTTCGTTTTGTACCTTTTTGCAAAATATTTGAAATTCAAAAATTGCATCACTTTTGTTTGATAAGAAATAAACCCAAGTAAAACGAGAGAAATCATCAACAAGAACAAAAGCGTAGAGCTTACCGCCAAGACTAGCGACTCTACTAGGACCAAATAAATCCATGTAAATTAACTGCAAAGGTCTAGAAGTACTTACAGCGTTGATGGATTTAAAAGTAGACCTATGTGCTTTGTTCTTTTCACAGTCAGCACATACCATATCTCTCTTGAATGGAATCTCAGGGAGTCCTCTTACCAACTTCTTTGTACTTAGTCGTGAGATAGTATCCATGTTTGCATGTCCTAGTCTCATGTGCCAAAGCCAGCTTTCATCTTGATTGACTACTAGGCACCTTCCTGCATTATTAGTATTCTCCAAAAAGAAAACATAAATATTGTCTTCTCTAATCCCTTTATATATGGGATCACCAGATGACATATCATATATGGTACATTTATCTTTCACAAAATTGATACCATAACCATTATCTGTCAAATGACTTATGCTTAATAGATTATGTTTCAATTCTGTTACTAGACAAACATCCTTTATTACTGGATAGGGAGAAATACATACAGTACCATTACCAATTATATCACCTCTCAAATTATTTTCGAAGGAGACATATCCTTCTTTCTTCATCGATAGCGTAGCGAACAGAGATGCATCACCGGTCATGTGTCGCAAACATCCGCTATCGAGGATCCATTTGCTTCTAGCATGAGAGGGTTGGGGGTCCACCTACAAGACAAGTAGATGAATCCTTTGGTACCCATTTTCTCAAGGGTCCATTCTGATTAGCTTTAGGTCTCCAGATTAAAGTGTGATTGTCAACAAGCTTTCTTGCAAAACAATACTGTGATATGTGTCCGTGCATACCACAATAAGTGCAAGTCAGTTTAGAACCAGAAGTGGTTAAAACTGTGTTTACATGCTTGTTTGGTTTGGAGAACCTATAAGTGAAAGCATAATGATATTCGTGTTTTTTCTGTGCTTTCTTATTTTTAGTCCTCTTAGGTGTATGCTTAGCATTATGACTAAATTTAGGTTGTGTCACAGGTATTGCCTGTTTGCCTAACTTGATTTTTAACTTTTTAGAAATTGCAATAGACTCTTCATATCTAGCAGTCATATCTGAGAGTCTTTGTTCTGTTACTAGGTGCTTCTTCTTCTCCATGTCATATAGTTCTTGCATCTTGACATAGTCTCTTTCTTTCTTTTCAATTTTGAGGATAGCATCATGATAGTCTACCTTGAGTTTGGCTATCTCTTCCGTGTTACCGGTAGTAGACGTCTCTCTAATATCTTCAATAAGATTGGACAGTCTAGCTAACTCGGTTGTGTATGCCTTAATCTCTTTTTGAGATTGCTTATACTTGTCGAGCACAGTTTTGTGATCTTCAAGTAATTCGCTAAAGGCATTTTCTAATTCATCGAAAGTAAAATCATCATATAGAGGGTTTGAAGATACCTTATCAAATGGCATAAGACAAACATTTGTATTGTCGCAGGGTCTATCCTCTTCTTTTGTATCACTGGCATCACTTTTATGCTAGATACTTGTGTTTACATACTTTCGACCAGATGTTGCTTTTCTGTTTGATCTTGATCTGTCATATAGACTGCTTTTCTTTGAAGTTGGACAGTCCTTCTTCATGTGCCCCGTCTTCTTGCATCCAAAGCAATTAGTTTTATCTTTATTGATTTCTTGGACATCTCTCTTCCTTCTACTTGATTTCTCAAACTTTAGGAATTTTCGGAAGTTCTTCACAAGTAGGGCTTGTTCATCACCACTTGATGATTCTTCATCAGAGTCATTGCATGTTGATTTTCTTGTTTGAGCTTTAAAAGCAATAGATTTTTCTTTTGGTGTTGCTTCTTCAAACTCTTGCAAATCAAGTTCATGGGTCATCAGCTTTCCCATCAGTGTTTTCAAGGACATAGTGGTGAGATTGTTTCCTTCAATAATTACTGTAGCTTTTGGATTCCAGTTCTTGGTTAGAGCCCGCAGCACTTTTCTGATCTTCTCATGATTGCTGCAATTCTTGCCAAGAGATTGCAGGGGATTAGTTATATCAAGGAAATGAGTAAACATATGTGTAATTGACTCACCGGGTTTTATCTTAAAAGATTCATATTCCTGTGTCAGTCTACTAATTTTGGATTCCTTCACTTGGGAAGTACCTTCATGAGTTACCTTAAGAAGTTTTCAAATTTCGTGAGACGTCTTACAGGTTGAAACTCTGTTGAACTCCGTTTTGTCAATTGCACAGAATAGTGCATTGATGGCACGAGCATCTAGACTAGCCTTAGTTTTTTCAGCTTCAGTATATTTGTCATGAGGCTTGTCTACAAGCTGGCCTTCAACCACTGTGGGTGCTGGTTTCTTATAACCATCAATGACTATAGACCAAAGATCAAAGTCAAGAGATTTTAAGAAGAAAGTCATTCGTGTTTTCCAATAGGTATAATTTGTTCCATCAAATAGGGGAGGTCTATTTGTGGATTGTCCTTTACCGTTGAATATTGATTTCACGGATGCCATATATACTCTTAGAGGTTTGTTATATAAAAATATTACCTGCTCTGACACCAATTGTAGGACCGTTGAGCACCTCTAGAGGGAGGGTGAATAGAGTGTGTGTGTGCAGCAAAAAATAATCACCAATTAAAACTTTAAACTATGGCAGTGAAATAAAAGACAGTAAATATAATGCAGCAAGAGATAGAGAATTCAAACTCAGCGACACAGCGATATATACTGGTATCCCTCTGAGAGGACTAATCCAGTCTCGAGTACTCTTGCTCGATGTTAATCCACTATGGCACAAGCTTTAACTGAGAGCTTGCAGTCTCTTACAACACCGTGCTTGGTGACAAGTGCACGACCGACTTCACAACACCGTGCTGGTGACGAGCGCACGACCAGCTCCACAACAAGAAAAGTTGCTGAACTTGGAACGACCTCTTTACAACTCTTGGAATACCAAAAGACTCTAAATCAACTCTGATATTACTGGCTTTTGGCTAAGAGGTGTATATGTATGATTTGAAAATCTTGGATCGTTTGAAAACACTCGAATAGTAGAGAAGAGAAGATGAAGAGTGAATTAATGATTTGAAATAAAAAGTTCTTCTCTATTTATAGGTGTTTTCTGGGACTGAACTCGGACAGAGTTCGGGCAGAGTTCGGATGCAGATATCTCGCAAAGAGACGTTGCTCGAAGATTTGGAGGCAACAGAAGTTTGAATACAAACTGACCGAACTCGGACAGAGTTCGGTCCGAACTCGGGCCGAACTCGGTTATGAGTTCTGTCAGGAGATTTTTGAAATATTTTATCATAAAATGTTTTCAAAGAAACTTTTGGAATATTTTGTAAAATGATATATGAGTGGTAATGGGTAGGCTTTTTAGAATGTGGACTGAGATAACCCTAAGCCAGTATTACCAAAACTGATTTTACAAAGTAAATCCTAGACTCAATAAAATGTAAAATACAGAATAAAATATAAAATGAGTCATCTTCAGATTTGATGACGTTGATGCTTCGTTTATACAGTACAACGTCCGTTGAAATTGATTTCATATATCCTGAAATGATTAGCAGCAGTTTGTATATTTTGTGTATTGACTTAAGTGCATGTTGATTATCGAAATCGGGTGTGACCATGGAATGGGCCAACATATTATATATATATATATATATATATATATATATATATATATATATATATATATATATATATATATATGTATATATAAGCCACTCATGTATAAAGTATTGAACCATAACCCACACCTTAACTAACACATTACCCTACCATATTTATACTAACATATGTACATACATACCCATATATACATGTACATAACACCTGAAACCTAACTACAAGCTGAAACTAACATATACATTTATATGTGTATATAACACAAAAACTGTAAAACCCATTACCTCAAACCAAGTCTCAGGTAACTTCACAAAACTCAACTCAAACCCTCAACTCAAACCCAGGTATTATACTTGACAGAACCGAACATGTACAACTGAACACAAACCAACTCAACCTAACATCCAACTTGCATTCCAAATAACCCACAAGTGTATATACCTATACTCCATATAAACCCACATACCTTAACTGAACCAAAATTCGTAACAGACCTAGGTATTCACTACACTTACCTTCGAAATCAAAACCCGACTCAATATCAATTTCTTGAACCAAAAGCCCAGGTATCTCATATTAACCCTCACATCTACAAAATCTCACTCAAACCTTATATATATATATATATATATATATATATATATATATATATATATATATATATATATATATATATTTAAAAAAAAAAAAAAATATATATATATATATATATATATATTTATTTATTTATTTATTCATTCACACACACACACACACACACACACACACACACACACACACACACACACACATATATATATATATATATATATATATATATATATATATATATATATATATATATATAAGACACATTCACACACACATAACTTTCTAACCCATATTACCTAACTGAACTAACCAAAGCTCACACACTCATCAACTCTCTAACCCATACCCTACTGCTACTACAGGTGCTGCTATGCTAAAGCTCCTACTGGTATGCTTACTGCTACTGCTACCTTCTGCTATTACTCCTACTGCTGCTGCTTGCTAATGCCCCTACTAGGCTCTGCAAGGCTAACTCCAAACCCTACCCTTACATATTCAGTTCCCCCAACACCTGAATACATATACAATGCAACATATGAACTCAAATTCAACTATAACCCAACACCCACCTCTGATATACAAAATCCAAATTGAAACTCAAATTTAGATATCACAACTGGAACCCAACTGAACCAACATGTTATGACTGTACCCATTCGAAACCCAAAATAATGTGAAACATAGTGTTATGTGTGCCAAGTGTACACATGAGTGTGTATACATGTATGTGTCAACCTAGGTGTCAAGACGTGTCCACACATGTCCAATCGAGTATCCAAATAGTGTCAAACTTGTGTCCTAACAAGTGTCAGAGTAGGGGTATAAAATGGACAAAGTAGTCCGTTGTCCGTACGTGTCCGGCTCGATAAATGGTTCGACCGCGAAACGTCCGATTCATTAACGAACAAAACTTGGACATTTTTTTGGTTCGATTAAAAATTGGACCCGGACACGATCATATCCATGTCCGGTCCGAATTCGTCCGCGAACAGTCCGATAGTGGAGACTCCTTTTGGTTTTGTATCAATTATGTCATAATATTTTGGTTTTGCATCAAATTTTTGTTTTTCCGTCTCGATTTTTGTTATCCTTTTACTATTGTTTGTTGTATTCTATAACCTTCAATTGTATTTTCTTTCAACTAGATTTTTTGAACCAACTAGGTATCTTGATAAAATAATAACTTTTGGTAATATATTTAATTCGTTCATGGACCGTCCGATTGAATTAACAAACAGTGGTTGTCCGTGTTCGTCCGGCCCAAACTTGAACAATAAATTGTCCGTGTCCGTCCGTCCGGACTCATTTGTATTAACGGACTGAACACGGACAGTGGACTATCCGTGTTCGTCCGGTCCGTTTACACCCCTATGTCAGAGGCAGTGTAGGTGCACTGCCTTGTGCACAGGTGTCAGGTCCAATAGGGACACGTGTGTCGAATCTCCAGCCATAGGGTTGTGCCAGTAGGTGGAATGAGGGTAGGGCTCCATGTTTGGGTCCCTGTATTGTGTCCTAGACGTGTCGTGTCCAAGTTATGTGTGCGTATCAGAAACAAATTTTTGCGTGTGTGCAGTGAGTACAAAACCCGTACGAGTGTGATAACTTCGTGGATACTAAACCAATTTGACCCAAACTTTGGGGGCATGCTTTCAGTCATTGCCCTACGTTCGTGTCAAATTATACGTGTCCACGTGTCCTGTGTAGTGAGCACGAGGTATCGGGTAGCAGGACAGTGTGCCATAGCCTCGTGTCGTGTCCCCGTGTCCAATTTGGACACGACAACAATGTCAAAACCAACTCAGAGTTAATGACATGGAATCTACATGTAATTAGCTACAAAATCATGTATTTAGTTTTGAAAATCATTAACATTCATTTCTATGTGGCATTTCACCAAACACTTTACACTACACTCCGATACGCCTCCGATACGCATATCAAATGGATTCAATTCCTCACCAAACTTGGTCTACAGCTGGGGGACCCTAAATTAATGCATCTATAGAAAGAAATCTGAATATTAATGGGTTTAGAGGCCATTACCTATTGAGAGTTAGAATCTCAATAAAATTGCACTTGAGAGCCAAATCCCTCAACTTCAAATGGCCAACTTGCTCCAAATCCTTGCTAGCTATCTACTAGAGACCTCTTCTACAGTAAGGGAGTGTGTTGCAATTGATTAGGACAATTTGGAGTTGATTTGGAGAAAGGGATGGATTTGGGGAAGAACACAAATTAGGGTTTAAGGAGTCAATAAAAAGAGGCAAGATGCATTAATGTGTGGCTTATATAGGGGAGGAGAGACATGCTTGGCTGGCCACATTAGCTAAGGTTAGGGTTTAGTTCATTAGGTTGGCTATGGGCTTCTCTCTCAAGTGAATAATAAGCCTTCTAGCTAAAGGCCCAAGCGAAAATAAGGTTTCAAGCTAAATATCTTCCTTAACCAAAATATCTAGATATTACCAACCTTGTCATCTAGTTAGAAACTTCTAATGGGATATCTAGGCTGATGACTAACATCTAGATTAGGGCAATTCTAGGTTAAGACTTAACATATAATTAGCACAATATTAATTAATCAAAATTTAAATTAAGTACAAAGTCACAAATGACCAAAATACCCTTAGCCTAAAAAGTGGTAATTAGCTAATCTAATCACATGGTTTGGTCCTTATGGTCATGGTTAGCCTCTAGGCTAAGTAGTTCTAGGGTTACACTAGTAAAACACCAAAATCATAATTTACCAATTTAAATAGTATTAAATTAATTAAAATTCACCATAAATCATTAACATGATTTAAATCCTATTATTCAATGATTAATTTTACAAAAGTTTAAAATTTCCCTCATTTTAGAAAAGTGGTGGTTACATCCGGCCAAGACCTTGCCCTTCTCCATCGCAGATTGCTTAGGCGCCATTTATGTCGAGTAGAAAACTCTAAAAAGCTTGAGTGGGAAGGAAGAGAAAGAGAACTTGAGAGAAACTTTTTATGAGAAAGACTCTCTCTCTTCTCAATAAAGGAGTATTTTGTCACGACCCGCTCCCGAATAATTGGACATGAGTCAGACACGCCCAGCCTTCGTCGTTAGACACTACGAAGTAAGCTGTACCAAACTAGGAAAATCTAACCAGATAAACATAAATGTATACAATCACAGCATCTAAAAACGTTCTCCGAACGATCACCATAATCCATAAATCCATATAACATAAATGTACCAGAGTCATCTGGAATGAAATATACTATGAACTCTAAAACAATATCTGGGAGTAAAGCTAAACAGTATAAATCTGAAGCCTCTAGCTAAGTCATGTCTCCATCCTGCTCAGCTAATGTCCCGAGCTCTGGCCCATATGGTAGAATGATATCCTGCAAGTACACATGCAACATATCCAGTCAGGAGCAGAGCAAAGTACAATCCTAGGTAAGGAACAAGAACATCATGATATGAAAATGAGTACAGGAGAACATAAAATATAAAGTACTTGAAAGAACATGAAAGTACAGGAATGTAAGTACAGGAAATAAAGTACATGAATGTAACCGTGAACCTGAAGTACAAGACATGACAAGTGCACCATGTTTGAAATACAACTAGCCTATGTGACCGGCTAAGGGGAGTACAGGAGCATATACAGAAGTATATGAATATCGGTACGGCTTAGGACCTGCGTGCACGATGCGAGGCATAAGCTATCTACATGAATATGGTAACCGGGGTTTGGTCACATAGCTAGTGTATTTCCCCACCCGACACAAGTAAGTACAAGAACAGAAAATATAGGTACAGGATATCGTGTCATGACGTGTCACAAGAAGAGTACAAGATATGTAAATGCACAAGACCATAGAAAAGTACTTGCCTTGCTCCGGAAAAGTACGGGTAATGTATGGAACTGGATGCCCTCCTGTTTATTAAGTACAAGTTGGTTAATATCTAAATAAATTCTAATTTACTTATCAAGTGCTCTAATATCATTGGAATAAGCTAGTGGTTTAGGTTTAATAATTTCTTATTTAAGCAATTCAATTACTCTAAAGTTATACACAACAACTCTATAGTTTTCCTCAAACTTTTAAAAGGTAAAGGATGGCCATCAATTCATGCTAAATATAATCGAGAAGTTTCCTACACTAGTTTTTATTCCTATACATAAAAGAACTCAATTGGAAACAGGGTCTTTCTTCTCTTGACTAGTGCACTGAGATTGGAATCTCAGGTTCATCAAGTTGAACCAAAACACTGCTATATGAATTCCCAAGTTCCTATTTCCAGAAGTATACCCTCAAGGGGGTCAGTCCAATAAAACTTGATACAAATCAGTCTTAGTTTAAAATACTGATCTAGTCAGTCCCTAATAGGACACACAGATCAGTCTATTAATCCAAAACTGATACAATCAGTTTTTACTAGGCTGACACAGTCCAGGATACTAGCTTACTAACGATCTAAGCTTATAGGATTTCATTCCTCTTTGAAATAACACCCTTAACTCATATCAATAGAAAATGTACTGAGATAGCTTGTGGTAAAAACTAAACTTCTGAACTGTGGGATAAAACATCCTACTCAACAAAAAGAGTTATTTCCCATATGCAGCTATGCTACAAAGGATAGAGATCTGAAATTTAGTTTGAAAATCCCAAGCTTAGCATAGAAAAATCCCAACAGCCCAGGACAGCAACTCAACTGAGTACAAAATTTTGACCAAGCATTCATGATAAAATTTGCTAATCACTGATGCTCAACCCGAGCTTCAACAACATCAAACTCAAAGATTCAAATATCGTACATACGATCAAAATACAACACAAAATCAATTAATAGAAACTTGATAAAAATCTATGAGTTAACCAACTATCAGCCTTCAAGCCTGCATATAGGTTTCAGGTCACAACCACATTGAACTGGACACGGTCAACCTGGACACAAGCTACCCGGACACGTGCCACTGGTCTGCATATGCACTAACACGAACACGAGCACTGCTACTCTGTATATGCACGAACACGAGCACTGCTACTCTGTATTCTCCAACCACTTACACGAGACACGAGTACAACAAAGCTAGCTGACACAAAATCAAATGAGCCGAACTCAGACACATTAACTGGACTCAAACCACCCTACTCCCTGCATTATAACCAAAACTTCAACTACTTACTAAAATTCTAGTTGTAACAGTAAGAACCTACATTAAAAAAAATAGATCAATACCTGAAACTGATGTGTCCGAACTCGAACGAGGAAAAATAGATGTAGAGATTTCCAATATCAGAATCCAAAATCGAACTCCCCGAATCCATCCCAGTCGACCTACTGCACCCGACACCCATACGAATACTGCTGGACATAACACCCGAGTGGGACACTGGCTCATATTGAACATGAACTAAATCGATAATCCCTTGCATCCCGATCACCTCCCTGACCAATACTTCTCATTAATTCTAGCCATGAATCAACATTTAAGAAGAGTCGAGTATTACCTGAGAAGAAGGTCTAATCTGAAGTAATGACATGGTCTCCTCGTATCCGCTTGCAATATGCAATCTCTCCCGTAACTTGTCCTTTCCGACGAAAACTCAAAATAACAACCGAACCCGATCGGCCCTGTCGCCGAGTTGTCCACGAGAACTCGAACTTGTCGATCGGAGAAGGTGCAAACTCAGGATCACCGAAGACGAAGCGTGATCGATCTAGATCAGTTAGATCGATCGAAACCAAAGTAAAATAGAAAGAGAAGGATCAATACAGAACTCACTGAGGAGTTCGACAAGAAGTTACCGGAGAGGAATCGTCATGGGACAGAGATGCTCCGTCGGAAGAGTCGCGTGCTTCCGGAGGATGCCATCGGAAGAATCGTGTGTTGCCGAAGAACGCCGTCGGAATAGTCGCCTCGCCGACACTATCGCTGCGAAGAGATCGGCGCGTCGTCGTCAGGGACGGTGGGTGATCGCCAGACTAGGAGAGCACCCGCAACCGCTGTTGCTGGAAGAAGCCACCATAGAGAGGCTCTTCGAGCGTTGATGCCGAGAAGAGATGCCTAGACGAGGGATGGCTTGATGTGAGGAAGCCCTCGCCATTCTCGGATTCTTCAAATTAGTGTTAGGGTTGCGAAGACCAATTTTGGGGGGAAGAAGAGGCTGGGGATGGGAAGCTCGAGAACCTCTCCGAGCAGAGGATGAGAATTTAAAAATTCTCTCTCTCCTGCTCAATATTAACATGAATGCTGTATTTACAAAAAAAACCCTTCAATAAATGTACAACCAAACTTTTACAGGAAACACCCCCCCCCCCCCCGAAAAAGGAATTAAGCAAATAAGACCCCATTTTTCATATCTTAGAAAAAATGAAACAAAATTAGTTAGAAGGAATTGTTAAATGGTTACAAGTGGTAGGGTCCATAATTGTTTGTTACAACTAACTTGAATTTGAAAATCCTGCTATTAAATCAATTTCCCTCCAAAATAAATCAAAATATTTACTCGAAAATATTTAATGAAACTTTATCAATATTCAACATTAATTAAATTAATCTTGTTATTATTTTTAGAAACTTTAAAATTCTCTAAAAATGGTAAAGTGGAGTTACATATTTATACCCTTAGGCCACAACTTAAAGTCCGTACAAATCTCGCGCAGATCATAACTGTTGGTATTCTGCGCACGCAAAATCTTTTCAATTCATGGCACGCTTCCTATTCAAAGTATTTCAAATTTTAAATTTTTTGAAATTTGAAAACTTTGAAAGGGGTCTTTTAGAAGCTCATAAAATCTCAATAGAGTGCGCCGTGCTATTTTTCATATAGTGCGAAGCGCTATATTTTAAATGGTGCCATACGTTGAATAGCGCCATCCATCAGATAGCGCTAGGCCATACGTCGAATAGCGCCACCACGTGGCAATCTTCCTCAAGAAGTTAAATCATCAGTCATAATGAATGACAACACGACAGTCGAGAAGACCTTTCTTCGAATTCTGCGGGCGTACTGCTCAAAGAGGTTTTTTGTCAGATACTTTGTGCCAACGCTGGATCGCACATATTAAACATAACTCAAATAGTGCCATGCAATAAAAATGCCACCACGTGGCAATCTTCCCCGAGAAGCCAAATCTCACGTCTTTTTAGAAAGATCTTTCATAGAGACTGCCAGTCACTTTCTCAGCACCATTCAATAAATGGTGCGAAGTGATAAATTCTACACAGACTCAACACAAAGTGCCATTCACAGTTTTGCGCCAATTAATAGAACATGTCAATCATCAAACTGGGCCAATCAATCATCAACTAGAAGTAGTTAAAGATGACATGGCACGTATGCCACTAATCTTGAAGAACGTGCACACGACTCTACGCATGACCAAGCACCTTTCTCTCACCGAAAGCCACGCGTCATGTGTAGTTAAGTTAACCGTTCGCATCAATAGATGAAATGATACATGGTGCACAAACTAGTGCACAACCAGTGTATCTTTATACTGTGTGCCAATCACTGTAACTATTTGACAGTTATCCCAAACTCTATAAAGAGAGCTCTAAAATCACTTTTCATAAAGGGGACACTTATCATTGACTCCTGGCAAGAATTTTCGACAATTCTCTATCGCTTTCGTAGTAAGTTTAAGAGCTTTTTTTCTCCGACATCGCATCGTCCAAGGAATAAAGTGATCGACTTTTGATCAGATTCCTACAGTTGTACTTCCCAGAATTAAAATTATACTTTGTACTTTCTTTCATAGTTTGTATTTATGTTTTCTTTAGGAAACTTTTATTTTTGTAAACAGACATCGACCCAACCTAATCGACCCAATATATAGTTTTGACCTATTTTGAGGCTACTACGCACATGCCACTTTTGTGCCACCTAATTGAGCTCTTGCATACTATTATTTCATAAATGATCATAATTGATCTAAATTTGTAGTCATGATCGCACCAAGCCCAAACCTAACCCAATCTAACCTAACACCCAACCCAAATTCATGTGGCTACTCTCATGATACACCCCAAACATACCACACCAATTTTCTCTCTACAAAATACTAAACATCAAGTTACACACTCCCAAAACCCAATAGACAACTCTATTGGTCATATACCTTAATGGTGGTGTAACCTATGTTATACTCTACCATTCCACCATTAAAACCAACCCAAAAATGGGCAACAAATGGTGGTTGCTATTACACTCTCTTTCACTCACTCACATCCCCATATGTCATTTTCAAGTCATTCCACATGACTAAACCCAAGTGCTTAACCACATACAAACTCAACCTCTCTCCTCTCTTTTTAAAATATAAACACACACACCCATCCCCCCAAGTGGCCGGCCAAGTGCCCGAAACTAACTCCAACAGCCTCTATATACTACATCTCCTCCTTTATTCTCCTTTTTCATCTCCTTCTCTACTCTCCTTTTTCATCTCCTCTTCCAATTTTTTTCTTCTTCTTTTCCTCCTCCGTCATCATCTTCTCATTCCTACTGCTGGTACAACTACTCCTACTACTGCTGTACCCCCGCATATGGCTACACCAAGCTATTGTGCAGCAGTATCGTATTCCCGTACACCGCCCAGCCTCGTGCCCAACCATACGGCTGCCGCTCATCATCGGCCAGTTGCTGCTAAGCACAGTCATTGCTGTATACCCTACGATGAAACTCTGCCCGCCTACCGTCGTACGAGCTACACGTCTCCCCACATGGCTGCCCCTGGTCGTAGTCCCCCGTTCGACCTCTCCCTTGCTGTGGTAGCGCACCGCGCGTACCGTCCATGCTCACGACAACGCATCCCTAACGTGCTGCTCCCGTCTATGGCGACAGGCTGGCCATTGTACATACCACACCGAGTGTCCCCACCATGGCATTACCCTTTCTGACAGTCACCACAGGCGATTCTGGCAACTTGGAGTCGATCTCGTCAAGATGCGCGAGTTATAGAAGTCAGAATTTACGTTTCGGGTCAGCGACTTCACGTATATTTTTTGGACGATTCGACTGTTGGATCGTTGAACTCTTTCTTTTGTTGCAATCTTGGTATGTAGCTCTACCACTACCTAAATTCAATCGTTAATTTGAATGTTTGATAGTTCAAAATTAGCCACCAAGTTGCTCGATTAAATTATATTTATTTTGACAATTTTGTGGAGCCAACTTCATGGATTTGTTTCTTCGGTGTCGTAGCTCCGTTTGATGAGCCACCAGTTCCTGTGCATAGCTGGTATAACCCTCTTTTTATGATAAAATTTTATTCTATTGTGAGATCGTTTAATTGGCTGAATTCGATGCCAAAGTTGGCCACCCGAATTCATAATTTCTAACTTATAAAATTCTAATTTTAGATCTAGTACTCTGAATTCTGATTCTGACACCACTAGTGGACTCGTAGCATCGTTCTACACAAAAATCATATATAATTTGCTATATTTGGAGCAACGTGGCCCCGATACGTATTTCGGTACAAATTGGGTCCCCAGTCCTAGTCAATGGGTCATTATGATTGTTTTCCATTGATTATCAACAAAAGAACTATAGAAGAGCTATATTGATTTCTTTGCTATTTATAGTGATTTCTGAATAAAACATATTTTGGGCCGCATAGATGGCCACGTGGCTGTAACAGCACACGAGGACTCGGTCTTGGTTGCCACCTGGTGGATTTGTTGAGATTTTATTGCAGCAAATCTGCGTGGTTGAGACTTGGTCAACTTATCACGTGTCCTATCGCAGAATAGAATCAATCTGCTTGGGTCATTTTGGGCCGCATAAGTCTTTTAGTGCTTGTCCATGCTGGGCAGCATAAGACTCATGCGGCTCAGGTCGTAGTCTCCCATAGCCACGTGTCCCACTAGTAGTGCTACCACTCCGCATGAAGCTTGATAACTTTTGGGCCGCATAGATCCTGTATTCTGGGCCGCATAAGGCTCATGCGGCTTAGGTCGTAGTCACTTTTAGCCGCAAAAAGTTTTGGAGACTTTTGGGCCGCATAGATTGAGCCGTATAAGGCTCATGCGGCTCAGGTCGCAGTCCTCTTGGCCGCATGACATACATGGGCCCTAGGTTCAGGCACGTGGGCACTATGTCTAGTGACATGACATTTTTTTGTCTTTTTTTTGAAAGGTCACGTCTTATCTTTTTTTATCAGGATGTGTCAGAGTTGTCAGTTTTGACAGAGTTGTCAGCTTTATCAGAGTTTGTCAGCTTTGTCAGAGGGGCTTCTGCGGCTGATCAGCTTGGCCGCATAAGTAGCTCTTCCTTCTGCGGCCCAAATCAGTTTGGTCGCTTTTTAATATAATCATAGACAGTGAAGATGGGCCGCAGGGGCATGCCAAGTCTGTCATTCGACTCTTTCTTCTGCAGACCAATCTTGGCCCAAAGTACTCATGCGGTTAGCTTTGTAAATGTGATCCGCATGACCCCCATATTTTACATGCTTCTACAAGACCCCCTTCAAAGTTTTCAAATTGTAAATTTGGAATACTTTGAATAAGAAGCATGAAGATATGTCAATCTATAGGGAGGCTTCGAGCCATGGAGGGACTTTGAGCCACAGAAAGATTTTAAGCCGCAGGGAGATCCCATCCAGGCTGTCCAGCTGTCACTGTTGCATTTAATGTTCTAATTTGGTTTTGGATTTGGGGCTGCCTTTTTGGTTAAAAAGGATAGAATCCTAAGGGTCATCATTATCTTTTAATGGATACGAGAATCGAAGTGGCGTCTATCGGTTTACGCTCTTTTGAAGATCTATAAATATAGGTCATACGGTGGAGAGAGAATTTTCTCTTTCAACTTCTTCTCCTTCGTCTTCATCATCTTTATTGCCTTTTCTATTTCAGTCATCCATGGCTCCAAAAGCTTCTAAATTGACCGACGCTACGGCCAAGGGGAAGGGACCTGCCTCTCCATCGAGAGCTGGGGACTCTCCTCCCGTTCATCCCGACGTGCAACCCCCATTAAGGGTAAGGACGGTAGGATAATGACGACTTGAATTTGAATGGCCATGTTACATGCTTTATACGCAGGCCTGTCATATATCGCCTCTGTGCTTTGGCATAATCGGTGCATGCCCTATTTTGCAATGTCCCACTCCGCACGAGGCATTTGGTTGACTTATTGGATGGGATCAGAATATTGGACCATTACTTATGTTGGGAATCGGGAGAATTGAGACTGATGCAGTCTCTCTTAGCTGGCTAGATGGAATGGGTATTGGAACTGTCACGCCCCAGAACCAGAATACTGGAGAGCGGGGGCAGACATAGCCAGCTACGTATAATGAAATAGAATACATCTCAACTATACGGTCACGGCTGTCTAGATATGTGAGGGTTTTCTACAAGCCAATAGTCTCCTAAGGTCAAGCCTATTGTCTCAATCTCAAGCAAATAATATAATTACAAGATGTATGATCATTAAATATACAATAAAAGGCGTCCCAAATATTACATATCAGCTGATCATGAAGCTAGTCGTACAAAATGTTAGGACTAGCAAGAGTTTAAGTCATACATGATCAACCCTAGGATTTGTTAATCATGTTTACAGCCCGTAGGCAGACAGTAAGTAAAAGTGCATCGAGCTAACAGGTGCTCGTCGGCTAAATGCCTCAAAAGAATAATTTACAATAGAGTGAGCGAAACAAAATAGAAAAACCCACTCGTAGCCCGGGTTCCTTCTAGTCGCCACCATCGGGCTAGAAGCTTGGTAGATCCTCGGGAGCTGCTCCGAAATCTGGCCACACAAAACCAGCTGGGTCAACCCCAGAAAGAGCAAGTGCCACAAGGGGGCCACGAAATAAGAACAAAAGCCAGCAATCAGCAAAAGAAAACTAATATTAAAACTAAAATTATGAAAACATGCTAGGATGATATACGACGAGATAACCATGGAACTATTGCGATAGCCAGGTTACAACCCGTAAACCAAACAAGGACCGGGGTTGTAACCTTTCATCTGAACAGAGCTTGGTTTCCCACCATTTATCGGCAAGACAAGTAACGTAAGTAATCAAGGCAGGAAGCAATCTTGTACTGGATCAAGACATGACTAGACTGGTTATACCTCATTCAATCAATCACGGCCAAGCAGATCCTACGGCTTACTACTTTAACTAACTAGGGTTATCACAGGCCTAATTACTAACAAGATGCAATGAGATTGTTCCACAGCCACAAGCCCTGCAGACCATCCAGGCTACCCAGGACGAAAGATTAGGGTTGAATTCAGGTGGGTACATCGCCCAGAAGACAAATGTACCCTTAGGTGACTTAGAGGGTGCAACACTCGACGGTGCGCTGGAAATGTGCCCTACTCGACGGCAGGCTACAGATCCCAAGAGCGCCCAGGTAACGGAATTGCCTGTAGCTGTGTCATCTCTTCATGACTACTATGTTATTCTAGTTATTAACCTTAAATCCATTTTTGTAGGTACTCCTGACCGTGGTACTCAGGAGTTCCATCCTAGACATGATGTAAGACTGGACAAGTGGATTAATAAGCAAGCAAGAAAGAACCACCCACGGTGTCAAGACAGGTCAAGTTAAGTTATCAAGTCATGTCAAGTCAGGAGTGCGCCACCACGGGCCACTATCAAGTCATGTTGGTCATGTCAGGAGTGCACCACTACGGGTCACTGTCGTGTTATGCTAGTTCCTTGTCATACCGTGCCATGTACAATAGTCATTCCAAACATATTAAGTAAATTCAAGGGGGAATGCATACGCACAAAAGCACGCACGCAGGGGGAATGCATACGCAATATAACACGCACGCAGGAGGGCAGCGTATGTGAAAGTCACGCACGCTCAAGGGGCAGTGTGGGTGAAAAGTCATGCACGCTCAGGGACAGCGTACATGAAAAGTCACGCACGCTACAGGGAGCAGTGTGTGAAAGTCACGCACGCTACAGGGGAGCAGTGTGTGAAAGTCACGCATGCTACAGGGGAGCAGTGTGTGAAAGTCACGCACGCTACAGGGAGCAGTGTGTGAAAGTCACGCACGCTCAAGGGAGCAGCTGCGTGAAAGTCACGCACGCTCAAGGAGACACGCTTCCAACAGGAAGCGTACTCAAGCCTGCGTACGCAGCGCTAAAGAGCGTGCGTAGCTCAGTATGCGTAAGCTAAGCAGCTCTGCACACTACTCACTGTCTCCTCCAAACAGCAAGAACACCAAGGAAGAACCCAAAGCTTCACAAGTTAATAACTTGGCCATCCGAACTCCAAATCCGGATTTCCAGGGCTCCAACTGGAGTGAAACTGAATGCTCTTCCACATAAAAACATCAGAACTCAAAGAAAACCAACCAAAATGGATCAAAACATGTAAAATTCGAAAATAGCAATAACTTAGATCTACAGCAAAGGAGACTTCAAATCACAAAACACCAAGTTCTAATGTTGATCACCATGTCCTAAACTAGTAAGTGGACAACGAAAAGAGGGTCCTCATGTAGTGGCAAGATGCACTTGCCTAGGGTTGGGAGAGTTGTGTTGAGGAAGGTGAAGAAGAAGAAGAAGAAGAAGGAAATAAATGGTGGTTATGAGGAGAGAGAGTGGTAGGTGGGGATATAAAGAGGGGGAGTTGTGGTGGGGATGAGGGGTAGCATAGGTTAAGGTGCTCCATGCAAAAAAACCGAACTAGACCAACCCAATAAAACCGAGCCAGGCCAAATCCCAAAATACGGGAAATACCGAAATTCCACAAGCTGAGAAAAATAAAAATACATGCCAAAATCCAGATACGAGTATAAATACGAAATACGGGAAATACGAGAAATGAGGGTGATAACTCTACCCACCTTAAAAGAATTCCATCCTCGGAATTTAATCAAGGAGCTAGAGATTGTCACGACAAGCTACATTAAGCACAGGCAAGTTACACTAAGCAGTTCAATCATGCAATCATACAATGCAAGCAAGGAAGGAAAAACGTAAGGCATAAGAAAGACATTATACCTCACGAGTCAAACAGGTAGGGATATCGCGATCGGATGTCGTCCTCATACTCCCACGTTGACTCACCTAGAGAGTGATGACCCTAAGCAACACGGACTAATTTAATAGTCTTGTTCTTGAGTATCTTTTCCCTCCGGTCCAAAATAGACACGGGCCTCTCCTCATACGAAAGGTTGGTACCAACAACCAATTCCGAATGGTCTAGGATGTGGCTCGGGTCCGGAATATACCGTCGTAATTGGGACACATGGAATACATTATGCACCTCACTTAGCGACGGCGGAAGAGCGAGACGATAGGATACATCTCCTACTCGCTCTAGAATATCGAACGGCCCTATATACCTAGGACTAAGCTTTCCCCGCACGCCGAAGCGAATGACGCCGCTGTTAGGCGAGATCCTAAGGAATACATGGTCGCCGACAGCAAATTCTAAGGGACGCCGATGAGCATCGGCCCAATGGCGCTGGCGGTCCTGGGCAACTCGAAGGTGATCTCTGACCTTCCTGACCACTTCAACCGTCTGGGCAATCATCTCTGGACCAAGCATCTGCCTCTCTTCGACATCGTCCCATGCTAGCGGGGATCTGCACTTTCTGCCATAAAGAGCCTCGAAGGGTGCCATCTGGATACTGGCCTGATAACTGTTGTTGTACGAGAATTATACCAGGTGCAGATGATTCTCCCATGAACCACCGAAGTCAAGGGTACAGGATCTCAACATATCCTCAAGGGTCTGGATTGTGCGCTCTGATTGACCATCCATCTGCGGGTGATAAGCTGAGCTGAACTGAAGGTGAGTCCCCAAACTCTTCTGTAAGCTGCGCCAAAAGTGTGATGTGAATCTTGAATTCCTGTCCGAGGTGATGCTGACTGGCATACCGTGAAGCCTGACGATCTGCCTGAGGTACATCTCTGCTAGCTGCGCCGTCGACTGTCCAACTCTGAATGGGAGAAAGTGTGCCACCTTGGTAAGCCTGTCCACAATTACCCAAATAGCATCTCTGCCGACCGGAGATCTGGGCAATCCGGTCACAAAATCCATAGTTATATGCTCTCATTTCCATTCTGGGATCGGTAAGGGTTGAAGAAGTCCAGCGGGCCTCTGATGTTCTGCTTTAACCTGTTGGCAAACCAAACATCGAGAGACAAACCGGGCTATCTCCCTCTTCATGCTATTCCACCAGAAATGCTGACAAATATCACGGTACATCTTCGTAGCACCCGGATGAATAGAATACTGAGAACTGTGGGCTTCTGCCATGACTTCCTGTCTGATATCCCCACTAGGTACATAAAGACGAGTGCCGTGCCGAAGGGTACCATCTTCATGGATACATAACTCTGGCCTTCTTTCTGCTTCACACTCTGCTCTGAGTCGCTGGATCTTGGAATCTGTTGACTGCGCCACCCGGATCCTCTCAACTATGCTGGCCTGAACCTGTAGACTGGCCATCAATGCCACACTGGTAGAAAGAACCACTTCAATTCCCATCTTCTGAAGATCTGCCAATAATTCTGGTTGTGCCGTCAGAAAATAAACTCCGGCTCTCCTGCTCAATGCATCTGCTACAACGTTGGCCTTCCCGGGATGATACTGCAAATCCACATCATAATCCACCAATAGCTCGAGCCATCTTCTCTGCCGCATATTAAGGTCCTTCTTGTAGGCCTCAAAAATGAAAGTCACGCTGAGTTGATCAAGACAGAGTCAAAAGTCACGCTCAGTTGATCCAGACAATATAAACAAATCACGCTGGGGAGACAGCTCATCATTTGTCAGAGAGTAATTATGACTGACAGCACAACAGTCGAAGAATGTCTCTTCGTATGCCACGTATGCACAGACTTCGAGAGATCATCGATGTCTATTGCGTGATTTTCGAAATCTTCTTCAGCAAGACTCAGCCTTCGTCGAGTTGGCGTACCAAAAGGGTTTCTTGTCATTTAATGCGACTGACAAAGCTATCACCGTCAGAGATTTTGTGTCAGTCGAGACACGCCGAATCAAGACAGCTGGCAGTTCTATCTCAAGTCTGCGTGTATTTGTGATCTTCATCTCAAGTTTGCGTGGATTCTGAAGTTTTCTTCCTCAAGTTTGCGTAGATTTTTGAGTTCTTTGCCTCGAAGTCTACGTGGATCCTGAAGCTTCCTGCCCCAAGTTTGTGTGGATTTTGAAGCTTTCTACACCGAGTTCGCGTGGATTTCGTCTTCAACAAGTCTGCGTGGAGTTCATCAAATTGGAGTACGTAGCAGCCATGCCACTGATCTCTCGCATGCGTGTCCTGTAACTTGCACATGACTCATGCATGATTGCCATGTGTCCAACAGTTACAGGCCACGTCCAGTAACTGCTCACAGCCTTGCGTATGTTAAATCCTGCGTGATTTTCAACTAAGCACAGGCTGTGAAGACAGTTATCTTTTCAGTTATTATTTTTGACTCTATAAATAGAGTTTTTTTTCTTATTCATTGTACAGATACATTGATATCTACTGTCAGAATTTTGAGAGCTTTTCTTCTTCGCATAGTCCAAGGGATAAAGCGATCGTCTTCTAGATCGGATTCCTACAGTTGTAATTTTCCCAGAAACACAACAAATAAAGAGAATTTCTTTATCGAAAACAAATTGGCGACTCTGCTGGGGAAAACCATCTCCTCTTCTGAGATGGCAACAACTCAATGCGACACTTCGTCAATCGGCTCGACGAAGAAGGTGATGACGATCAAATTCGATCAACTCGCCTATGAAGAAATGCAGCGGGCTAAGGGTGGCAAGCCCACTCCAGCCTCCATCATCACTGCCAAGTCGAAGGGACACTCTGTCTATATCCTTAAGAATCAGTTGGCAGTCAATGGTGAAGTCTCTGCCACAGTGTCTACTCCTAACACTGGCAAGAATTCCACTGCAAGCACGCACACTCTTGTGCGCTCGAAGATGACAGTAACTAAAAGTCACGCTGACAGTACTGGCTCCTTAGCCAAATCTGTTCCAGTATGTATCTCCAAAGTTGAAAGTCACGCTGACAGTACTGGCTCCTTAGCCAAATCTGTTCTAGCGTGCAAATTCAACTCTAAAAGTCACGCTGACAGTACTGGCTCCTTAGCCAAATCTGTTCCAGCGTGCAAATTCAACTCTAAAAGTCACGCTGATAGTACTGGCTCCTTAGCCAAATCTATTTCAGTGTGCAATCCCACATTCAAAAGTCACGCTAACAGTACTGGTTCCTTAGCCAAATCTGTTCCAGCGTGTAATTCTAAAATCAAAAGTCACGCTAACAGTACTGGTTCCTTAGCCAAATCTGTTTCAGCGTGTATTTCATCAGAGAAGAATAACTCCTTAGTTATCTCTTCTTCTTTACCGAGTTCTACTAGAACTGGGGGTGGTCTTCCACACAAAGTCCCTTCGAAAAGGAATAACTCTTTAGTTGTTTCTTCTGCTCCTGTAGTTTTTACTTCAGGAACAGCTTTAACTGATACTTTTGTTAGTCAAAGGAAAGGAGATGGCCTTTTGACTACTCTTCCTTCTGGACATTCTATGTCTCAAAATTTGAATGAGTCTAAGAAGAAATATTCCTTAATATCTTCTTCTACGACTTCTTCAAATTGGGTACAGAATCTGTCCCTTAAAGAGGGTCTGTTACCAGCTCCTAATCAAAGGAGTGGTTCAACTCTTCCTTCTCTGCAAATATCCAGATCAATGGAAGGAAAACTCCATGTTTCCAAAATTAATGTGTTACCTTCCACTGATTTAAGAACAAAACTCAGCACTTCTGGTGTTAAGAAACCATACCAATTGGATATGAAGATGAAAGATCCAGATGCAGAGTATGCAAGAAATTATGTGGTTCACATTAATCACTCTTTATATAATCAAGAGCCATTAAGACCCAAAAACAGGAAGTATACTCCTCAATATTCACAAACAGATTTACGGGAATATCTTCAACAGAAGAGAAGGGGTAATTCTATGTCAAAGGAATATGCTGAATGTGACTTCTATCCAAGAGTCATAATTCAGTGCAGATGTCAATCAACGGTTCAAGACCATGATGATCATGAATGTGACTTCCAGCCAAGAATCACAATGCAATGCAGATGTCAAACTAAACGACAGTCTGTCTTCAATAGGATTCAGTATGAACCTATGCCTGATGAAGATGAGCCTTTGTTTGCCTCTGTCAACATGACTTCTCGGGACACCGGGGGTAGAGTTGATAGTCCAGATGGAGTATATAGAAACACCAGAGCAAGAGTCCTGGCTTCTAGTCAAAGAAATTTGATCCCTGAAATTGATTCTGAATTCCTTGGAGAATCTAACTTCCCACCTCTTCCTACTGGGGGTAATTCTCCTATAGTTGACTTTGATGCACGAAGCAATGATTCAGAACATACAACATCCACTAGTTCATCAATAATCCCTCATACAGTCACGACTTACATGGTTGATGGGAATACTGATGAACCTTCTTCTTCTTTGACTCCTCAAGATCAAAGAATTGCTTCTTTGGAATAGCAAATGAAGTCTATGACTGACACAATGAAGTCGATGTATGAACTTATGACAGCTCAGTTGCAAAATCGACAGACTGTACCAGATGCCATACCAGTTGATACTGATATAAGTCCAGTACAAGTTTCTCCAGCAGTACAATCCAATACTCCTGGACCAGCTCAACTAAATCCTAGTCTCTCTGGAGCTGGGGGTAGTGCTTACAATGCTGTTCCTCCTCCCAACTATTCTCTACAAGCCACAACTCCATAATCTTCGGGAGTTGTCTCTGAAGATTTGAAGAATCTCAAAACTCAATTCGAGGCATTCAAACAGAAGGATGGTTTACAAAGGTTAGGCATCAAGCAGCCTTATCTGATAGAATGGAAGCAAGTATCATATCCTCCTAAATACAAGCCTCCTACTATCTCATTCTATGATGGAACCACTTCTCCAAGTCAGTTTATTAATCACTTTGAAGTGATGACTGATCAACTGCAACCAAGTGATGCCCTCCTTACTCGGGTATTTATTGGATGTCTCAAGGGAACGGCTTATGAATGGTATAGGAGTCTCCCAGATGGGAGCATTACCTCATTTGCTGGTTTCAAACAGATGTTTCTTGAAAGGTTCTATGAAGGGCTGAATGACATGACTATGTCTGCTCTTATTAGAATCAAGCAGAAAAATAATGAATCCACAGAGGAATACATTGAACGGTTTCGAAGAGAAGCTCTGAAGATGCCTCTTGGAACTCCTGATGCTGTCACCATTGACACGTGCAAATCAAACTTGTTACCAATCATCAGTATGTGGACAAGGTCCACTCAATTTCAAGATTGGCCTTCCTTCATAGTCAGTGCCAAAGCTGCAGAAATCAGTGCTGAAACCTTCAAAGGTTTAGGAGTGCAGATGACTCCTAAAGAAACAGGACAAGGTGCTAACAATAAAAACAATGCTCGCAAGGGAAAAGAAACTCTTGAAGTTAATCTTCAGAGCAAAGATACATCAACTGTTCAAACTTCTTCTACAACTCAACAATCAAGAACACCTCGCCCCAAAGAAGAATATTCTTTTGATGACGACGATGTCCTTGGTATCTTTGAATGTCTGCTGAAAGGTAATAAGATACAATTACCTGAGATCAAGAAACCTGATGAAGCTGGTAAGACAGATCATCCCAAATACTGCCCATATCACAGAATGCTGGGTCATACAATTCGTACATGTTATGTACTGAAAGGAAAGATCCAAGAAATGATTAAATCAGGAGCTATCTCTCTTACTCCAAAAGAGAAGACTGTCACTTCTAATGTCGTCTCTATGCAATTCGGAGACTTCCTTCCTCAACTCCTTGAAGGTAGGATTGTTCCTATTCCCAAGGCGACTCTTGAAATAGTAAATATTCCTCTTCCACAGTCTGAAGGATTAGCACCAATCACTTTGAAGACTGGAGAAATCATGTAGATCCATCTTGATCTAGTGGCAGATTTTGAATAGCCTTCTCCTTAAAGGATTTCTTCTCGAAAGTCCAAGAAGGCTGGAAAGATCAAGTCATGTCATATGACTTCTCTTGGGTCTACCTCTGACACAGAGCCAAAAGACAAAGAAGAAGCACTTGTTAGTGCTACTCGAACGGGGATACCTAAAGGATTATTCTAAAAGTCCTGAGGATCCTCTTGATATCCCTCCAGCTGATAAAAATGCTTCTAATGTTCTTCCTGAAGAAGAATCATCCACTGAACCTGTTCTTCCCAAGCCTACAGCTCTGGAGAAAGGCAAACAACAGGCTCGGTTTGATAAGCCAATCAAGAAGTCCTTTCCTCTTGGACTTCAGAAGCCTTATAATTTCGACATTTTAGCTCAGCTTGCTAATACTCCAGCTAGAATGTCCATCTTTGAACTTCTATGTCTTTCCAAAGAGACTCGGGAGACGTTAAGTGAAGCACTTCTACAAGCTGACTCTTGTCTTGCACAATTGAAGAAGCCAGATGCGGAACTTGCCACTTGCTTACATTACAACAGTGTACTGGAGATTATCCCAAATATCACCTTTACACAAGACGACATGCTACTGGAGGATAATCGATATGACCGACCTCTTTACTACACTGGTTATATTGATACGATGAAGATAGATCGTATCCTCATTGACCCAGGGTCTGCTATAAGCATAATGCCGAAGAGTCTGTTGGATGAACTAAAAATCCCTCTTCACAAGCTCTCCAAGACGGTTACTACTATCTTGGGATTCAATCAAAGCCGAAGCGAGCCTTTGAGAAAGATTCATCTGAAGCTTCAGATAGGCGATTTCAGATCTAAAGTCACTTTCTATGTGATCGAGATCGCGGGATCCTATAATCTTCTTCTTGGGAGGCCCTTTCTTCATGAAAATAAGGTGGTGCCTTCTACTCTTCATCAATGTTTTAAATACATTGATAGCAATGGAAGAGTACAAAAAGAAGTTGCTGATATAAATCCCTTCTATGGGGTTGAAGCTTATTTCAATGATTCCCGAATGTACAAAGAAGAGTATACAAGGATCATACAAGCTATGGAGAAAGAAGATGCGCAAAGTGAGACTTTAATAATCCCTGTTAAAAGTCGAACTACTCAGCAACAATCTCCTAAACCCTCTGGAGAAGATTCTTTCATCATCCCAGTGAGTGGACGGATCTCTCCGTTACCTCAGTCATCTACTCAAAATACACTGATCATTCCTGTCAGTGGGCGTACTACAGTTCCTGTATCTTCACAAGATACTCTGCTAATTCCAGTTGGAGGGCGGATTATTCTTCCATCTCAAACTTCAAGGGAGCTCACCTCTTCTGAGCTATTTGTTATCGATCTTAATCGAAACAAAGCTTCTTCTTCTCCTCCTCCTTTAGTCATTGACTTGGCTAAAATCTCTAAGGCTCAGCGTTCTCCCAATATAAATATTGCTGCTTTTACATTTAATGCAGTACGTTGATGTGTGTAATTATGTTCATAGTTATTTATATCTGTTAGATGACTTGAACACAATAACCATAGGAGTTGTACAGACTGTTCATACAGATGTATCTCTAGAACATGTACAATCTTCATACTTTCTACTTCCAAGCAGAAAGCCATGAGACATTCCAATATTCTTCTACAAAGGACCTCAAAATCCTTCTGATCTTGAAGATGATGACAAAAATGATGATACTGGAAGATTACAACTACGTCGTTATATTCAGCAATCTAGAGACATCATCAAAAATATGGGCAATGACTTCAGGACTGGCCTCAATGATGGAAAAGGAAGAAAAATACCTGTCCGGATTCCTTCTTTGAAATATGGAAGGACGAAATGCGGATTGGGTTATACTGCTCCTACTCCTTTCATCAATATTATCCATGAAGATCCCGAGTCTGACGAAGATAAGAGATCTGATTATTCTAGTACCACTTCTTGGGATTCCGATACGAGTATCGGTGACCTCTACTGCAACATTTTGTCTTCCAACATGGTTTCCATTGACCATTCTGAAGAAAGTGATGAAGACGAAGAAGAGTTTGAAATCTCACCTGAATCAGAACAGTGGGCCTAAAGATTAGATAATCAATGGGAGTTTCGTTTCGAGCAAAAAGAACCTCCGACTGAAGATAAACTTATTCAAATAGATGTTGGTGAAGAGGGATCTCCCAAACCAATATTCATCAGTAAAAGTCTTTCAGAAACTGATAAGAAAGACATGATCAAACTCATTCATGATTACATCGATGTCTTTGCTTGGAGTTATGAAGATATGCCAGGGACTTGATCCTCAAATTGCAACTCACAAGCTCAATATCTTGTCGAATGCTAAACCGGTCAAACAACAACAGCGATGATTTCGTCCAGACATCATGGATGCAATTGAAGCTGAAGTCAATAAACTCATTACCTCTGGGTTTATTAGAGAGGAACAACATCCCGATTGGGTGGCTAATATTGTTCCTGTTCTTAAAAAGACTGGCAAGATCAGAGTATGCATAGACTTTCGCGATCTCAATGCGGCATGTCCTAAAGACGAATTCCCTCTACCAATCACTGATGTCATGGTTGATAATACCTGTGGATTTGAACGAATGTCATTCATGGACGGGTATTATGGGTACAATCAGATCAAAATATTTCCAGAGGACGAGAAGCACACTTCTTTTAGAACGCCGATTTGTACATACTGTTATACAGTTATGCCATTCGGTCTCAAGAATGCAGGAGCAACTTATCAACGAGCTATGAGCACTATATTTCATAAACATTTGCGGAAAACAGTCGAATGCTATGTTGATGATATTGCAGTCAAAAGTCGACAAAAGGAGGATCATATCCAAGATTTGAAGACTATATTTGATCTAATGCGTAAGCATCAATTAAAGATGAACCCTACTAAGTCCTTCTTAGGCGTCTCTAGTGGTAAATTTCTCGGCTTCGTCATTACCTCTAAAGGTATACACGTGGATCCCGAGAAGATCAAAGCCATCCAAGAGATGCGTCCTCCACGCACTTTAAAAGAGCTACGAGGATTTCAAGGAAGAATCGCTTATATCAGGAGATTCATCTCTAATTTATCAGGACGCTGCAGACCATTCAACAAACTTATGAAGAAAGGTGTCTCTTTTATCTGGAATGATGAATGTCAGAAAGCATTCGATGATATAAAACAATATCTGATGAGCCCTCCAGTATTGGCACCTCCCGTCTCAGGAATACCGTTCCTCCTCTATACTCGAGCAATGAGTCATTCATTGGGTGCATTACTCGCTCAAAAGAATCAAAATGGCCATGAACAAGCCATTTATTATCTCAGCCGCACTATGACCGGAGCTGAACCTCGATATTCACCGGTTGAAAAAGAATGTCCAGCCTTGATGTTTGCTGTCCAAAAGACACGTCATTATATCATTGGCCAGACTATTCATGTCATCTCCAGGATCAATCCTATACGGATCATGATGAAGAAACCCAGTGTTTTGAATTCTCGATTGGCTAACTGGGGAATCCTACTTGCTCAGTATGACATGCACTATATTCCTCAGAAATCAGTCAAAGGATAAGCTTTAGCTGATTTTCTGGCTGCTCACTCAATTCCAAAAAATTCAAAACTCTATGATGAAATCCCAGATGAAGTCCTAGATTCAAATCAAATTACTGAAGAAGATCCTACTTGGCGTCTATTCTTTGATGGAGCATCAAGAATTGGTCCTAATGGCGATATTGTCGCTGGAGTTGGAATTGTTCTTGTATCGCCAGAAGGTCTTGCTATCCAAAGAGCTTATTCTCTCGATCAGCCGTGTTCAAACAATGTAGCTGAGTACAACGCATTACTTATTGGTCTTCAACTTGCTAAACATCTGAATATTCAACATTTGGAGGCGTATGGAGACTCTAAACTCATTGTCAATCAGATCAGAGGTACTTATGAAGTTCGCCATCAAGATCTGGTTCCTTATCATAAAACAGCTATATCTATGGCTTCTTCGTTTGAAGAATTCTTCATTGAACATGTTAGGCGAGCATGTAACACAGAAGCTGATGCCCTTGCTAATCTTGCAGCGGTGCTGGCTATTCTAATCAGACGGCAACAAATGATTGTTGTTCGTAATCGAGAATTATTTTATCTTGAAAATAACTTGACTCTAGGACTTCCAGTTGACATTGAAGAATCAACATCTCATGACGTCAACACAACAAGAGGATTTGGATTCAGTCGTAAATCGATATCATCTTCATCCGATTCCAGCATGGAGTTCATCTTCAGTAACTCGACTGAGAATCAGAATACAGACAAAGATTGGAGACTTCCTTTCTTAGATCTCGTATTATATGATATTCTTCCGGATGATCCGAGTGAGGCAGCATCTATCAGACGACGATCACTCAGATTCTACTACAATCATACAACAAAGACCTTATATCGTCGAGCTTATGATGGTTTACTCCTTCGATGTGTTGCCGGCGACGAAGCTCAACAAATCATTCGCGAAGCACATGATGGAATTTGTGGAGCACATCAGCCAGGACCAAAACTTCAAGACTGTATTCGACGTATGGGTTATTATTGGCCCACCATGGTATCTAATGCCATCGAATATGCAAAGAAGTGTAAAGCTTGTCAAATTCATGCAGATTTTATTCATCAACCCTCGGAATTTCTACATCCGACGGCAGCATCATGGCCCTTCGAAGCTTGGGGCATTGTCGGCCCGATCAATCCACCGTCATCTAAAGGTCATCGGTTCATTCTCGCAATAACCGATTACTTCTCCAAATGGGCCGAAGCCATTCCTTTATCTGAAGTTAAGACGTCTAATGTCATTAGCTTTATTAAGCACCACGTCATCTACAGATTTGGTGTTCCTCGACGCATTGTTCATGATAACGGACCACAGTTCGTCAGCCAGAAATTTACTCGATTCTGTGACGATCACCGGATCAATAATGTGGCTTCTACCGCATATAATCTAGCAGCTAACGGATTAGCAGAAGCTTTCAACAAGACTATCATCAAACTCCTAAAGAAGTTTGTCTCCGCTAACAAACATAATTGGAGTGACAAGCTCGGGGAATGTTTGTGGGCTTATCGTACTACAGTTCGTAATGCTACCAAATGTACACCTTTCTCTCTGGTGTATGGTTGCGAAGCTGTTCTTCCATTAGAGATTCAAATTCCTTCTTTAAGGATAGCAATCACAAATGAACTCACTGCTGAAAATAATGATCGTCTTCGACTTCAGGAATTAGAAGCTCTGGATGAAAAGCGATTATCTGCTCAACAGAATATTGAATTCTATCAAGCTAGAATTTCAAGAGCTTTTAATAAAAAAGTCAGAGTTCGATCATATCAAAAAGGAGAACTTGTTCTAACAGTCAGATGTCCTATGACTATGACTCATATGAGTAAGGGCAAATTTGACGCAAAGTGGGAAGGTCCCTATATTGTGAGCAAAGTTTTCTCAAATGGAGCTTATCAACTCTCAGAATTGGATGGTCGAAAAGTTTTGATGCCTATTAATGGCAAATTCCTTAAAAAGTACTATGTATAAATGTAAATACTTGTAATCATCAGACAAATTCATGTTTAAAAAAATAAAATTTTTATTTTATTTTCATGAATGATGATACATGGTATTAAGGAAGATCACTATCATCCTTCTCTACTTTTGGACGTGGGCCACTACTGTCCTTCTCAAAGACGTGATCAGCAAAAGAGCCGAGAACCTCCTTGTTAGAACTTACGAGGAATTTGCAAGCGGCCATCCTCGTGGCTTCCTCTTCTTCAGTCCTTCCTGGTTCGAGCAGAAAATCTAGAATGTCCCTTGGTGGCTTGGGTGCAGACGAACCTTTGCTTGCTTCCGTCTTCTTCGTTTTGACTGGACCAGCAGGGCATTCTTCAGTGCCTTTCTGAACCTTTGAGGCTATCTCAGTCTTCTTGGATGCTTCTCCAGATGACATCTTTATGTTGAGGAGTAGAAGTATTCGTTCTCGCCAGATTTCTGCTATATTTATAGGCAGAAGTTCCTCATTCATCCGACGTTTCACATATTCATTCATCCATTCATTTCTCACATTCATCCGACGTTTCACATATTCATTAATACTTGACGGTTCATCCGTTCATTTATTACATCCACTCGACAGTTCATCTGTTCATCATTTCCTAACGGTTCATCCGTTCATAATCTTCTATCAATTTATTAAGTGGGGATTCGTTATTACCATGTTTTCATAACCTCTGAATCAATTCCGAATCTGCTTACTCATTTGTCATGTTTTGACCTCTGCATAGAAATCAATCTATTTTCTTTTGAGTTCCTATATATTATCACGTCCATAATACCTCTGATAATATTATATACTCTAAAACAGAAAAGATGATTTTATTATCTATCATGTCCACGATTCATCCACAAATACAAATCATTGAGCATAGAAGAATTATCATTTCCATTCTCATTTCACCACAAAAAGTCTATTACATTTTCTTAGACTTTCTTACAAATCATAATGGAAATCTATTACAAATCTTGGATTTTCATTCTACACCACAACAATAACCTAATAGAGATCTATCTTCTTCTTTGGATCTTCTCCGTCGAACCTTCTCCGTCAGGTTCGTTGTTGGTGGCAATTCCTAACAGCACAAAATCCCAACAGTCTAAACATCTCGGAGTAAATCTCTCATTTTGGAGTCATCTCAGCGTGACTAAATCCATTTTATCATCTCTATTTTCAAAGTATTTCGAAATAATTTATCATTTTTCGAAAACTTTGAAGGGGGTTTTGTAGGCCTCAAAAATGAAAGTCACGCTGAGTTGATCAAGACAGAGTCAAAAGTCACGCTCAGTTGATCCAGACAATATAAACAAATCACGCTGGGGAGACAGCTCATCATTTGTCAGAGAGTAATTATGACTGACAGCACAACAGTCGAAGAATGTCTCTTCGTATGCCACGTATGCACGGACTTCGAGAGATCATCGTCGTCTATTGCGTAATTTTCGAAATCTTCTTCAGCAAGACTCAGCCTTCGTCGAGTTGGCGTACCAAAAGGGTTTCTTGTCATTTAATGCGACTGACAAAGCAATCACTGTAAGAGATTTTATGTCAGTCGAGACACGCCGAATCAAGACAGCTGGCAGTTCTATCTCAAGTCTGCGTGTATTTGTGATCTTCATCTCAAGTTTGCGTGGATTCTGAAGTTTTCTTCCTCAAGTTTGCGTGGATTTTTGAGTTCTTTGCCTCGAAGTCTGCATGGATCCTGAAGCTTCCTGCCCCAAGTTTGCGTGGATTTTGAAGCTTTCTACACCGAGTTCGCGTGGATTTCGTCTTCAACAAGTCTGCGTGAATTTCATCAAATTGGAGTACGTGGCAGCCATGCCACTGATCTCTCGTCTGCGTGTCCTGTAACTTGCACACGACTCATGCATGATTGCCATGTGTCCAACAGTTACAGGCCACGTCCAGTAACTGCTCACAGCCTTGCGTATGTTAAATCCTGCATGATTTTCAACTAAGCACAGGCTGTGAAGACAGTTATCTTTTCAGTTATTATTTTTGACTCTATAAATAGAGTTCTTTTTCTCATTCATTGTACAGATACATTGATATCTACTGTCAAAATTTTGAGAGCTTTTCTTCTTCGCATAGTCCAAGGGATAAAGCGATCGTCTTCTAGATCGAATTCCTACAGTTGTAATTTTCCCAGAAACACAACAAATAAAGAGAATTTCTTTATGGAAAACACTTCTGGGTGAAAACATAATTCAGGCTCTTATGATCAGTAAATATTTCCACTCTATCTGCGTACAAGTAGTGTCTCCACAACTTCAAAGCAAACACTACCGCCGCCAATTCCAAGTCGTGGGTCGGGTAATTCTTCTCATGATCACGAAGTTGGCGTGACGCATAAGATATTACCTTCCTATGCTGCATCAAGACACACCCCAATCCTCTGCCTGAAGCATCGTAATAAACTGTGAATCCTCCGGTCCCATCTGGAAGGGTAAGAATGGGGGCCGTTATCAAACCTCGCTTCAACTTCTCAAATGATTCCTGACACTCTGCTGTCCAAACAAATGGCACATCCTTGCGGGTCAACTGGGTCATCGGCGCTAAAATCCTTGCAAAATCTGAAACGAACCGCCGGTAGTAGCCGGCCAATCCAAGGAAGCTGTGAACCTCTGCCACTGAGCTGGGTACCGGCCATGACTGGATAGCCACAATCTTCTGGGGATCCACTTCCACTCCTCCTCGGGTAATGATGTGACCCAAGTATGAAATGCGATCGAGCCAAAACTCGCATTTACTAAACTTGGCGTACAACTGATGCTCCCTAAGCGTCTGAAGGACGACTCTGAGATGCTGCTCATGCTCTGCTTCACTCTTACTGTAGACCAGGATGTCATCTAGGAACACGATCACAAATTGATCCAAGTAAGGCATGAAAATACGATTCATGAGGTCCATGAATACGGCCGGCGCATTGGTTGCTCCAAAGGGCATAACAAGGAACTCCCAATGTCCATACCTCGATCTGAATGCTGTCTTCGGGATGTCCTGCTCTCTGACTCTGATCTGGTGGTATCCCGACTGCAAGTCGATCTTCGAGAACACTGAAGCCCCTCTGAGCTGATCAAACAAGTCATCTATCCTCGGAAGAGGGTATCTGTTCTTGATTGTCACCGAATTCAAGGTACGATAATCAACACATAGCCTGGACGTACCATCCTTCTTTTTCACAAGAAGCATCGGGGCTCCCCAAGGCGATCCACTTGTACGGATGAATCCTTTGGTCCTCAATTCTTCAATCATCTTGTATAAAATCTCCAATTCTGAAGGCGCCATCCTGTAGACTCGCTCTGACACTGGTGCTGTCCCAGAAATCAAGTCTATAGTGAACTCAATCTTCCGCTCTGGCGGTATCCCTGGAAGCTCCTCTGGAAAGACAACTGGAAACTCTTCAACTATCCGGGGTAACTGCACTGCTGCTACTGAACTGGTGCTGGGGCAGGTCCTCTCACCGAAGAGCTAGAAGGGTTGGATGCTGATGAACCACCCCTATTCGGGCAAGCCCCTATCCTATGATCTGCTGCTCCACAAGCCAGGCACAATCCCTGTGCCCTGCGACAGTCTGCTACCACATGCCCTGGCTTCCCGTAATGAGAATATCCCATCGCGGAAGTCTGCTTCTGCTTCTGCTGCTGCGGGTACGTCGGGGTCGAATGCTGAACCGACGTTACTGAGGCCGCCCGCCTCGGAGTTCCAATGGTCAATTCCCTAACCGCCAGGGATAGAGCTGATGATTGATGCATCTGACTATGGGACCGCTTCCTACCTCCGGTCCTATCTACGATCCTCTGGGAGGTGTACTCATGCCTCCTAGCTGATCTCAAGACTGCATCGAACGTCTGGTGCTCGAACTGCTCAACTGCTAACAAGATCTCCAAATGCAGTCCCTACTGGAACCGCTGGGCCCTATCAAACTCGGTCGCTACCAAAGTGGGGGCAAACCTACTGAGTCTAGAAAACTCTGATGCATAACTGTCGACTGTCCTGCCTCCTTGCTTCAAGTTGGTAAATCTGGTCTGCAGGTCGTACCGAGCCACAGCATCAAAATACTTCGTCTGGAATCTCTCCCTAAACACTGCCCAAGCAATGGGTGCCACTAATCCCATGGCTTGCGCCGCCCACCAACTGCGAGCCAAGTCCAACAACTGCAGGCGCACCACCTCCACCTTCTCATTCTCGGGTGTCCTAGCTGCTTCCAGAATCACCTCGGTATCCTGAAGCCATGCATCCGTGGCAACCGCATCCTCGGTGCCGTCGAAGAAAGGAGGGTTCAATCGCTTGAAGCTGTTGGCCGCCTGGTTTCCTGGATGTCCGCCTCGGGTCAAAGCATCTTGAACTGTCTGGTGCAGGGCGTCGCTTCGACGATCCTGGGAAGCTATCAAGGTTCTGATGAGGCCTACTAAGGTACCATCATCTGGCTCTGCGGGCTGGACGGGCCGAACTGGTGACTCTCCTCCAGTGGGTATCACTCTGGAGGCTACCCCGAAATGCTGGGCTTGATCTCCGGGTTGCTGCTGATCCGCGGGATGTGCTCCACCTCGTCGATCGACAGGGTCAGGTACAGTACCGCTGAAGAAGACGACACAGGAAAACAATAAGGAAGGACCATGACAGATCAACGATACAAGCATGTAATCAGGGCAAGAATTCTAGGGATTTGAAAATAAGGGCGGAGATCAAGGACGAAACTGATTGAGACATATATTCGGTAAACCCTCACATTTCTTGATTGACAAGACCTGCATGGGCCACCACTTAAACCATGTCACGCCCCAGAACCAGAATACTGGAGAGCGGGGGCAGACATAGCCAGCTACGTATAATGAAATAGAATACATCTCAACTATACGGTCACGGCTGTCTAGATATGTGAGGGTTTTCTACAAGCCAACAGTCTCCTAAGGTCAAGCCTATTGTCTCAATCTCAAGCAAATAATATAATTATAAGATGTATGATCATTAAATATACAATAAAAGGCGTCCCAAATATTACATATCAGCTGATCATGAAGCTAGTCGTACAAAATGTTAGGACTAGCAAGAGTTTAAGTCATACATGATCAACCCTAGGATTTGTTAATCATGTTTACAGCCCGTAGGCAGACAGTAAGTAAAAGTGCATCGAGCTAACAGGTGCTCGTCGGCTAAACGCCTCAAAAGAATAATTTACAATAGAGTGAGCGAAACAAAATAGAAAAACCCACTCGTAGCCCGGGTTCCTTCTAGTCGCCACCATCGGGCTGGAAGCTTGGTAGATCCTCGGGAGCTGCTCCGAAATCTGGCCACACAAAACCAGCTGGGTCAACCCCAGAAAGAGCAAGTGCCACAAGGGGGCCACGAAATAAGAACAAAAGCCAGCAATCAGTACAAGAAAACTAATATTAAAACTAAAATTACGAAAACATGCTAGGATGATATACGACGAGATAACCATGGAACTATTCTGATAGCCAGGTTACAACCCGTAAACCAAACAAGGACCGGGGTTGTAACCCTTCATCTGAACAGAGCTTGGTTTCCCACCATTTATCGGCAAGACAAGTAATATAAGTAATCAAGGCAGGAAGCAATCTTGTACTGGATCAAGACATGACTAGACTGGTTATACCTCATTCAATCAATCACGGCCAAGCAGATCCTACGGCTTACTACTTTAACTAACTAGGGTTATCACAGGCCTAATTACTAACAAGATGCAATGAGATTGTTCCACAGCCACAAGCCCTGCAGACCATCCAGGCTACCCAGGACGAAAGATTAGGGTTGAATTCAGGTGGGTACATCGCCCAGAAGACAAATGTACCCTTAGGTGACTTAGAGGGTGCAACACTCGACGGTGCGCTGGAAATGTGCCCTACTCGACGACAGGCTACAGATCCCAAGAGCGCCCAGGTAACGAGATTGCCTGTAGCTGTGTCATCTCTTCATGACTACTGTGTTATTCTAGTTATTAACCTTAAATCCATTTTTGTAGGTACTCCTGACCGTGGTACTCAGGAGTTCCATCCTAGACATGATATAAGACTGGACAAGTAGATTAACAAGCAAGCAAGAAAGAACCACCCACGGTGTCAAGACAGGTCAAGTTAAGTTATCAAGTCATGTCAAGTCAGGAGTGCGCCGCCACGGGCCACTATCAAGTCATGTTGGTCATGTCAGAAGTGCACCACTACGGGTCACTGTCGTGTTATGCTAGTTTCTTGTCATACCGTGCCATGTACAATAGTCATTTCAAACATATTAAGTAAAAGTCACACACGCTCAAGGGGCAGGGGGAATGCTAGTTCCTTGTCATACCGTGCCATGTGCCAGGGGGAATGCATATGCAATATAACACGCACACAGGAGGGAAGCGTATGTGAAAGTCACGCACGCTCAAGGGGCAGCGTGGGTGAAAAGTCACACACGCTCAGGGACAGCGTACATGAAAAGTCACGCACGCTACAGGGAGCAGTGTGTGAAAGTCACGCACGCTACAGGGGAGCAGTGTGTGAAAGTCACGCACGCTACAGGGAGCAGTGTGTGAAAGTCACGCACGCTCAAGGGAGCAGCTGCGTGAAAGTCACGCACGCTCAAGGAGACACGCTTCCAACAGGAAGCGTACTCAAGCCTGCGTACGCAGCGCTAAAGAGCGTGCGTAGCTCAGTGTGCGTAAGCTAAGCAGCTCTGCACACTGCTCACTGTCTCCTCCAAACAGCAAGAACACCAAGGAAGAACCCAAAGCTTCACAAGTTCATAACTTGGCCATCCGAACTCCAAATCCGGATTTCCAGGGCTCCAACTGGAGTGAAACTGAATGCTCTTCCACATGGAAACATCAGAACTCAAAGAAAACCAACCAAAATGGATCAAAATATGTAAAATCCAAAAATAGTAATAACTTAGATCTACAGTAAAGGAGACTTCAAATCACAAAACACCAAGTTCTAATGTTGATCACCATGTCCTAAACTAGTAAATGGACAACGAAAAGAGGGTCCTCATGTAGTGGCAAGATGCACTTGCCTAGGGTTGGGAGAGTTGTGTTGAGGAAGGAGAAGAAGAAGAAGAAGAAGAAAATAAATGGTGGTTATGAGGAGAGAGAGTAGTAGGTGGGGATATAAAGAGGGGGAGTTGTGGTGGGGATGAGGGGTAGCATAGGTTAAGGTGCTCCATGCAAAAAAACCGAACCAGACCAACCCAATAAAATCGAGCCAGGCCAAATCCCAAAATACGGGAAATACCAAAATTCTACAAGTTGAGAAAAATAAAAATACATGCCAAAATCCAGATACGAGTATAAATACAAAATACAGGAAATGAGGGTGACAGGAACGTGGCTCGCTGGTGGTGCTGCGCATAGTGGAATTATGTGTGATCGGAACATGAGGACCCTTTATTGCAAGTGAGTGGAACTGTCCTTCCTCTTTCTTACTCCTTCATGCTTAATAAATGAAGTATTGAAATGCTATGAACTGCCCCTAAATGTCCCATATGTTAGTTGCTGAATAATAGAGATGCTTATGCTGAGAATTATTGAAATATACAACACATTGAACTGCTAATGTGATTCGATGCCTGAGATTGAATTGATAACATTATTCTTTATGTTTAATGCTGCTGAAATGGCAAAACACTTGAATAATGAGATGCCTTATGAATGATAGAATAAGAAATGAACTGGCTATGCTATCTAACCAATGAACTGAATGAAACACTAGAATCATGTACTCTCTGTATATTTGTTACAAGAATATGAAATGCTGTCTGTCCCTTATAAGAAATGAATGAATGAATAAATGTCCCTATGAAATGAATGAATGTTACGTTCCTCTTAAGAAAGGAATGATATGAGATACGTTGCAATAAAGCAATGAATGAGAAATGATAAAGCTGAGATCGTTGAGATCACCAAATGAAATGATGGTAATGATGAAATGAATAAGTCATTGAATATGACTAATGATGCACTGTTGCCTTTACTTTCCTTAATATATTTTACCATGCGATTTTGTTCACAATCGAGTTGGACACGCATTCGCATGGTCATGGACAACTTGTATACAAGGTTTGAGTAATAATTTCTTCGAACGGTTCCTAGGGCGCTGGGGACCGATTCGGCCTAGGAGGAAATAATGATGAGTGCTATGGGAGTACGGACAAGGCGGGGTAGCATAGAGGCTCGCCACCTACTATGATGACCGCATTATCTTGAAATAAAATAAAATGAAAAGAGTCCATATGGTTTAACAACACCAGCGACCATGTAGTCGAGATGCATGCTAATGAATGTTTTGTGCAGGCAGAGTAAGTATATCGGATAACCTGTATTTGATGCAGGTACGAGAAGTCGGCTATCGATAAGAAATCATATAATTGTGATATTGTAGAAGTTGGTTTAACTTGCCTGCTTAACATGTTCCATTCAGTATGCTAGAAAGATGTCTTACTATAAATAGTGCTCAAACATAACATCCATGCTATGTGATGCTTGAAGTGAGAATTGTCATAACATGTTTAAGATATTAATGTTAATGACACCTCAATGATGCCTTTGAATGATATCACCAAGAATGCTATAATGATATGTCCACATGAATATTGCTAAGAATATGTTTACATGTTTTACCATGATTATTGCCCATGAACTGTAAACTAATGCTAGGCCCCAAATAGAAAGATCTTTCTATTAAATGCTGGCTAAAATTGACCAGTTAGTGTTGGTTTAGGCGAATGGGTTGGATTCTTCTCGCCAGTACATAGATGATGTGCTGACCCACGTTTTGTGGGCAGGTGCTCGTGCTTGGAATGTTCTACACACGAAGATTGGCTTGATTGGTCCCGCGACATCAAAGATTTGTTGGGCATACAGAAGCTCTCCTTGCACAAGATGATGTCTTCTGTTTATAAAGAGCATAATGTATGGAACATTGTAATCAGTTGTACCAGTGAGATTGTAAGCCAAGTCGGTATATCGAGTTGTAATCCAATGTATCCAAGTATCAAATGTAAACTTTATAGCATTGTTCAGTTGGCTTTCAATATAATGTGAGATTGGTTGTAAGCATTGTACTTCAATAAAGTCTTGTACTCTTCTTCAATTTTTAATAAAGAGAATAAAGTTCTATATATCTCTGTGTGGCTTCAAGTTATTCTTTTGTCTCTGCTGCTATAAAGAAGTGATATATTTCTATTCAATGAGAGAGATTGTCCTTATTAACTTCAATTTGTCTACTTCTGCCACTACGATGTGTCCCTATTTGAAGATAATCAATTATGTACCATCTTTTCCTTGTACAAGTACAATACCAGACTTGTACGACATCACGCCCAAGCGAGGACGATCGATTCCAAGAGATAAAATATGTGAATAAACGACTCTACGAATTGGGACGTGACATATTTCACTCGACCACATACGTTCTGTGTGATAGGGCCGCATGGACTGAGCCGTATAAGCATCATTGAACCGTATAGATGCCTCATGACAGAGCCGCATGAGCGCCACATAACTGAACTGCATAGATGCCTCATGACCGAGCCGCATGAGTGTTTAATAACCGAACTGCATAAGTGCCTCATTGATCGAGCTGCATGAGCATTGCATAACTGAACCGCATAAGTGCCTCATGACTTAGCCGCATGCGCATCTCATAACTGAACCGCATAAGTTCCTAATGACTGAGCCGCATGAGCATTACATAACTGAACCACATAAGCTCCACCTGACTAGGCCGCATATGCATCACATGTTTTTAAGTCGCATGTGCACCCCTCATAACTAGGCCGCGTAGGTTCTGTTTGACTAGGCCGCATAGCTGAAGAATGAACTTTGTTTTTCTCTAACTATATTTCTTCTTTGTCCCTTGCAGCAAACTTGCCTATAGCTCCATTGGGGAAGCTCTTGATAGGGTACGCCCAGTCTGCTTTGGGGGTGAGATTTGACCATATAGTCGAAGGCGTGTCGACTAAGATTACCCGAGGTCAACCTGAGGCCAGGTTAAGGGAGATCAGGGGCCAATCATTCTTCTATTTACTAAGCATGATAAATTTTGGGAGACTGGGGGACACTCATCTGAAGCCTGTGTTCTTATTCGGAGATGCTCTAACTGTCTCGAACCTAAGCATACTGGAGCTATCTGAGAGCTGGGATTTTTCTTCCAACGGAATAGCAGTTTACCTTCCTCAGATGGAACGCCATTTCTCCCTTTCAAGTTTTGACATGGTACCTATCGAGAGGCGAATGACGGATCCCATAACCCAGGACCGGCGTGGAGTCTTCATAGGCAACATCCATTATAATAGACGAGTGCGGTCGGCGATCACGACAAAGGAGTCAGTCAGTTATTCTATTGTCGGACTAGCCCCTGACAGTTTCATAAATGAGATAAGGCCCAATAATCGGTTCTCTGAAGCTGACACCTTCTTGAACCAGATTGCTCATAAAGGGTCATATCCCATGGGCAGACTATCGCTGCTGAATTGGATGCAACGTTCCCCTTCGTGTATCAACTTGACATCCTGGATTCTGACGGTGTATCAGGATACTTTGCAGCAGCTCGACCTCTACTATGCCATAAGGGGCACCTGCTACGGTCTTCCTGTGAACACAAGGTTGTTCATAGCACTCCTTGAGATGTACAACTATCGTACATGGACCTTTTTTACACCTGCTGGGAGATGGGGCTCGCTCTCCACGAGATGTTTGACATCTCCAAGCTGTCCTGGGGAGACAAAGTTTATAAGGAGTATACTCCCATGAATGAGGAGTTTGAGGAGTTAGAGCAGCGGTTCCCTAGGTTCCTTGCCGTTTACTGGGAAGTGCTACATCATCATAGCACTTGTCAGCAAATGTCGAAGGAGAGGGATGAAAGCTCGGAAGGGAATCTTCCTCACACCAAGGCTTAGATCAGTTATCTGTTCAACCTTGGGGCCTCGGGCCGGGTTGCCCCTGTCACGACCCGCACCCTGTCGGGGCACGAGCACGTGGGTACGTCCAGCCTACGCCGCAGTATCGGCGGTAGAACGTTGTAAAGGTCATCTAGAATATATAGAATCTAAGACACAATAATATAACCTGTCATCTCCGTACGGAGGAATATAACCACAACTCAATCACATAATTCTAAGGAAGATAAACACGATGATAAAGATAAAGATAAAGATGAGATAAATAGTCTGAAATAGTGCCGAGCCACAATCACGAGTTCAGAGACCAAGACATAAAACAATATCCCAAAATAAATACTACAAGTCTCAAAGTATCAAACTTGGAATGTAATCAAGACAAAATCTAGGTGAACTAGGTCACTACTGGCGGTGCGTCCTCTACGAACACCGGGTCCACAGGCTGGTCCTGGTCGTAGGCTCCATCTATGCCAAACCCGTAGTAGGTCGGGCAATCTGCATCTAAATCCTCTGAAAAACAATGGGGGTTATTCTGCCAGGATATGAGCAAGAACAAAAGCCAACAACAGTTCCATGTGAATTGACAAATACTATAAGAGACAATCATAATAAAATACAAGATGGAATATCAAGACTGAAAGTAAAACGATACAAGAGACTGGATATCATGTCATGTGTGAGATATAAGATATAACTGGAATATAAATAATGAAAAGTAATCTGAGGTATGATGTAGACATAAAAATAATGTGCCATGAGATATTAGAGCATTATATGATCGGCTTGGGTCAAGATCAGGAAGTTCCATTTGACCGGCTATACACAAGTAGTATAATAATATAGGGATCAGGCCGGCCAAAATAGAAAGCTATGCACAAGTAGTATAAGGTCAGGCTACACCCTACGTGTGGTGAGGGTGGAGCTTGGCGCAAGTAATAAACAAGTAAGGGTAATGATCACATAACCTCTAATAACTCCTCTATCCCCGAGTAGTATAATGAATCCAGACATGACAGGTCATGACATGGGATTCGAAGAGCATGGGGCCAGCCCACTCCCAAATCGGTGTCTATACAAGTACCAGAAATAATTCGAACAATGTACTCATGTACCAGGTAAACCAGAAATGACATCTCATGACGAGATTCAAGTATACTAGTCCGTGTATCCTTGTGTCAAGAATCAAGTATAACACTACAACTGAATCGGATATAGTAGATATCAAGACAATGAAAACTATCAGAGAATGTACTCGCCTGTCGTCCTGAGCTGAGAAAATCGAAACTACAACCCACTCAATGAGCCACGAACGGTCAACTCGCACAACTGTCTTCTAATGCTGAAACAAACATTACCAACGTTCTCAGAATGGTTAAATTAGCTAGAAACGCCTACCCATAAGTCCAATTCTGGACGCAGGAGCAAAACGGTAATTTTGGGTCAAAATGGTGTCCGTCGTTGGACCCACTTTGCACCGAAAAATGTGTCAGAATCTACGGTCTCTAAAGTCATCAAACTATATGTATACAGGTCCGGTTTGACGAGACGAACCCAACGGTATGTCCAATTTTGGATTCTGGAGGGCTGCGCACAAAATCACCCGTTGAGTGGGATTGTAGGCCCGCCAAAATGGCGTTCCGATCAATGGTCTCAGAATCAGACCAAACTTGGCATACAGGACCAAAAGAATATTTCGAGTCCAATGGCGCAAGTTTTGTCGTGATTTGATGAGTGTGCACAAAGTAATTGAGAAATATGCAAAAGGCCGATACGGTGAATTTTTGACGGATACGTATCAAATTCGTCGCGCACACGCGACCAATTTGAATTTCGTCAAAGCCCACACGACCACGAAGTCGATATGCACCTTTGGATGCTTTCGGTTCGTGACCACGTCGTCCGGATTGACGGAACGGACGGCATATCGGGACAATTTTTCTAAAAATCCACTTTTGAAAATTAGTTTTTTCTTCAATTTCACAAATCAATAACTTTCTGTACAGTGCATGAAATTCAGTTCTACAAAAAAAAATTTTAAAGCCCTATAGGTTGTCTCTAAGTCTCTTCAAACCGATTTTAAAAAAACACAACACGCTGGTCGTAAATCGGCCACAAAGTTGGGGTTTCGGGACAGTTTCTAAACCCAGAAAATCGAGTTTTTTCTCGACTTTGGAACTCGTTTTTCGTCGCACATGGTGCGAATCGGCACGAACTATTTGAGGAAAATTAAAGGGGTATATGTTGGGATCATACCGGAAGAAACGGCTCGAATATTGATCGAGCGTGCACGGCGAAACGTTGCTCCGAAGTCGGCTCCGCGGTGCTCGCTGCTGCTGTCAAACACGCGTGTGTGCGCACGTATTCCGGCCACCGATGGCAGCTCTGACGGTCGTGGTGGCGGCGCTGGGTCGTCGGGAAGGCGGCGGGGGTGTGTCGGGGCTGGGTTTGGGTTAGGGTTATTGTAAAAAATCCTCTCTCTCTCTCTCTCTCTCTATATATATATATATATATATATATATATATATATATATATATATATATATATATATATATATATTTGGGGGTTTTGCTCGGGTTCGTACATAAAGGGCTCGTCCCCTTTACTGAAGGCTGTTGTGCTCGGTTGAGCACAGCATGTGTTTTGAGTTTTTTTTCTTTTTCTTTTTCTTTTTCTTTTTCTTTTATTCCTTTCTTTTTTTAAGCTATTATGTATATATTATATATATATTTACACACACACACATACATACATACATACATACATACATACATACATACATACATACATACATACATACATACATACATACATACATACAAATATATATACATATACACATATATTATATACATTTACACGTATACGTATATATATTTATTTATATAAAATAAACATATAATATTTACCCATATATATATATATATATATATATATATATATATATATATATATATATATATATATATATATATATATTCCAATAAATAAATTATTACCCAAAATATATATATATATATAAAATCAGAATTTATTTATAAACAAAAAAAACTAAATATTTTAGTATATATATATATTTAATATATTAAATTTTATAAATAAAAACTCTATCGATAAAATACCTATTTAAATAATAATATAAAAACACTAAAAATAATATTTAAATAATATAAATAAAATAGTGAAATATTATAAATGACTATATTAGCCTTATTCAGGAATGTGGGGGTGACAAATCTACCCTCCTAAAAAAATTTCGTCCTCGAAATTAGAGCAAAATAGCACAATAACAGTAGAAAGATCAAAGAAAACAATACCTCAAGGCTCGAAAAGATAAGGGTAACGCTCCCGCATCTCGTCCTCCCTCTCCCAGGTAGACTCTCCTGGAGAGTGATGCCTCCATGCGACACGAACCAAAGGGATAACTTGGTTTCGGAGCCCCTTCTCACGACGATCCAGAATCTCCACAGGCTGCTCTGGATAGCGGAGAGTAGGCCCCACCTCTAACTCGGAGTGATCCAATACGTGACTAGAGTCTGCCACGTACCGCCTCAACTGCGACACATGGAACACGTTATGGACTCCCTCGAGCGTAGGCGACAAGTCTAGTCGATAGGCCACTGCACCGACCCTTGCAAGAATAGTGAAAGGTCCGATGAAGAGCGGACTAAGCTTCCCGCCTTGGCCAAAACGAATCGTGCCCCGTGTCGGAGAAATCCTCTGGAACACCATATCGCCAACCTAGACACAAGACAAGACTCAATACAAGATCCTAAAGCAAACAATCACCAACAAGCACAAACAAAAAATTGATACTAACCTCGAACTCTAATGGTCTCCGATGGCTATCGGCCCAATGCCGCTGTCTATCTTGAGCCACCCGAAGTCTATCCCTGATCAACTTAACCTTCTCTGCTGCATCCACCACCATCTCCGGGCCAAGTAAAACTCTCTCACCGACATCGTCCCATGAAAAAGGAGTGCGACATCTCCGTCCGTATAGAGCCTCAAATGGCGACATCTCTATACTGGCCTGATAGCTGTTGTTGTAAGCAAACTCTACCAGGTGAAGATGGTCCTCCCAAGATCCCCCAAAATCTAACACACAAGTGCGAAGCATATCCTCAAGTGTCTGGATGGTCCTCTCTGACTTCTCGTCTGTCTGGGGGTGATACGCGGTACTGAACTTGAGCAGGGTGCCCAAGCTAGTATGCAAACTCCTCCAAAAGTGGGAAGTGAAACGATTATCCCGATCCGAGATGATGCTTACCGGAACTCCGTACAATCTGACTATCTGCCGCACATACATCTCTGCCAGCTTCTCTGTAGATAGTCCTACATCGAAAGGTACAAAGTGGGTAGATTTGGTCAATCTATCAGCGATGACCCAAATCGTGTCTTTCCCTCCTGAAGATCGTGGAAGTCCAGATACAAAGTCCATAGTGATGTGCTCCCACTTCCAATCTGGAATGGGTATTGGCTGAAGCAGACCACCTCCCCTCTGTCTCTCAGCTTTCATCTGCTGGCACACTAAGCATCGAGATACAAATTGAGCTACATCTCGCTTCATGCCATACCACCATACATGCTCCCTCAGGTCTCTGTACATCTTGTTGGCTCCAGGATGCATAGAGTACTGGGAACGATGGGATTCTTGCAGAATCTCCTCCCGAAGCTCTCCACTCGAAATGCACAATCTAGTACCGTGCCTCAGCGACCCATCTTCGGCTATAGAGAAATCGTCTAGCAATCCGGCCTACACCTGCTCCCTGATGCTCCTCAAGGTCACATCATCAAACTGTGATGATCTGACTCTGTCCATCAACGTAGACTGAATCTGTAAACCCCACATCTGAACCTCCATTCCCGGAACGATCACCTCGATACCTATCCAAATCGGCCAATAGATGACGATCTGTCGTCAAATACATAGCGACTGGATACCTGTTCAAGGCATCTGCAACTACGTTGGCCTTCCCCGGATGGTACTGCAAAGAGATATTGAAGTCCTTCATCAGCTCAAGCCAGCGCCTCTGCCTCATGTTCAATTACTTCTGGATGAACACGTACTTCAAGCTCTTGTGATCCGTGAAGATCTCCACTCGCTCTCCGTACAGGTAGTGCTTCCACAGCTTCAAAGCAAAGATAACAGTTGTCAACTCCAAATCATAGGTAGAGTAGTTCTTCTCATGAGGACGTAACTGCCTGGATGCATAGGCAATCACCTTTCAGTGCTGCTAAAGAACGCAACCCAAGCCCTTCCCAGAAGCGTCACTGTAGATCGTGAAACCACCCGTCCCAGATGGCAACGTCAAGATAGGAGCTGTAGTCAACCTCTTCTTCAGCTCATCAAAAGCAGCCTGACACTCCTCGGTCCAGACGAACTCTACGTCTTTCCGGGTAAGTCTAGTCATCGGCTCTGCAATCCGAGATAAGTCCTGAACGAACTTCCTATAATAGCCTGCCAGACCCAAAAAGCTTCGAATCTCTGCGACTGAGCTCGGTGTGGACCAAGACTCAACTGCTGAAATCTTCTTCGGGTCCACTGAGATCCCATGCTCGGTCACAACATGACCCAAGAACTCTACCTTCTCCAGGAAAAACTCGTACTTTGACAGCTTTCCATACAACTGCTCCTTCCTGAGAGTCTCTAGCATAATCCGCAGATGCTCCTCGTGCTCCTCTGGTGTCTTCGAGTAGATCAATAGGTCATCTATGAAGACCACCATGAACTTGTCAAGGTACTGATGGAATACCTTGTTCTTCAAGTTCATGAATGCCGCTGGAGCATTGGTCAACCCGAATGGCATAACAGTAAACTCATACTGGCCATACCGAGTCCGAAAAGCCGTCTTCGGAATGTCCTCCTTCTTCACCTTCAGCTGATGGTAACCGGACCTCAAGTCTATCTTCGAGAATACCTTTGCGCCGCTCAACTGAAGAATAGCATAATGTAAAATATAGGATCTGAAGAATAGCATAATGTAAAAGAGAGACTGTAAGTAAATATCTATGATATATATAAAGAGAGACAGTACTAGTGATTCAGAGTACTGCATAAACATGTGAATGGCTAAGGACTGTTTCATGATTACACTACTGGAAATTGATTCATGATTACACAACTTGGATTTATTCACATATTCACTTATACTCCCCTATCCCCAATCAATACACAAGGATCCGTTCAAGTTACGTTAAGATTCATGATTATACTACGTTGCCCATAAAGGGTGATTCATGAATTGATTCGTGAAGGTTCGGTGATCTTGAGGGTACATAAGTCACTAGCTGATTCCCGAAGATTCATGTTGATAGAAGCATATGATACATGATGTAAGTGAAACATACATGACAAAAGTATCTGATGCTCCCGAGAGGGATAACATCTTATGAAGGGATCCATATAGTACCAATCCGTGTTACCAACGTGTCAGTATCAAGTAAGATAGTCTAAAGCAGAAAATATAATCCTAAACATGATATAAAATGATCAGAGAATGTACTCGCCTGATAACCTGAACAGCTGATAGGTAAAGGGGTCCAACTAAAGCCACAGAGTCCTATTTAAAGCAACACAGGTTACAAGGTGTTCAAGTTGTAATAAAGAATCTCTACATGCAATCTATTATTATTCTAGGTTCTTCTAAGTCAAACACTCTAGGTCAACTCCGGTCAATAATCTAGTCATACTAGGTCAAGTGTTGACTTATAGTTGACTTTGGGTCAACTGGTCAACTCTGGTCAACAGGGTAAATTCTAGTCTAATTATTAAAGATATAAAGCGCACTTCGTTATTTGTACGTCGAAACTTACGACACGCAAATCGAGATAAGAAGATCAACGGTAAAGTTGATAATCTTATTATAGTGATCCACGTGTCCATCTTGTCAATTTTAGCGATGTGAGATCACTGGAATTGACTGAGCTCAGTTTCGTTGTACTAATCCCGAAATACGAACATTATAAGAATTAATTATTAATAAATTATAAAAAGGTTAAACTCAGAGAAATTATCAACAAACATTGTCGGACGATGAAATAAACATCGTCAACGTGTCCAGAATAGTCAAATTAGCTAGGATAGCCTCTCCATCGGTCCAATTTGGATACAAGGGCAAAAAGGTAATTTCGGGTCAAAACGGTGTCCGTGTCGGAGTCATTTTGCACCGAAATACGTGCAAAAAAGAAAGTCTATAAAATATAATAAATTATATGTCCACGAAACAAGAATGACGATACGAACCTAACGGTATCTCCAGAATTGGATTCCGTTGACCCGATCTCAATTTGGCCCATTGACCAGAACTTGAAATTCCGTTTTGCACGGAAATGCGTGCCGAAGTCAATGTTCTCAAAACTCAGCAAAATACAAGTCAACGAGTCCAGAATGATGATACGAACTAAACGGTATATCCGGAATTGGATTCCGATGAGCCGATCTCAAAATGACCCTTTGACCCGGATATTGGTATTCGACTTGCACCGAAATACGTGCCAGATCCAATATCCACCAAAACCTAGCAAATTATATGTCAACGAGTCCAGTATGACGATACGAACTCAACGGTATATTCAGAATTGGATTTCGATGAGCCGGTGTCAAAAAGTCCCGTTGACCCAGAATGTAGGATCCACTTTGCACCGAAAAACGTGCCAGGGCCCACGTTCTCCAAATCTAACAAATTTTATATGAAAATATGCCAGAACGACGCCACAAGTCTAATAGTGGTTTCAGAAATGAAATCTGGAGTCCCAAAAATGAAATTTTACAAGTTGAAAATTACGAATTCGGACGGCCAACTTTGGCATCAAATTCAACCAATCAAACAAGCTCACAATGAAACAAAACTGGAGGGGTAGCAAGAGGGTTATACCAGATTTGCACAAGAACTGGTAGCACGCCAAAGAGAGCTGCGGTGGATGAGATACAAGCTGACGAAGTTGACCCCGCGAAACTGTCCAAATTTAATACAATTTAAACGGTCAACTTGGTGGCCGGTTTTGATGTATCAAACGATAAAATTAACGGACGAAAATTGACATGAGTGAAGGTGGATATACCGAGATTGTGACGGAGCGAAGAAATCGTCGATCAAATGGTCGGATTTCTGGGAAAACACGCGCAAAGTTGCTACGACGGAGCGCCAAAATGAACTTGATTTCGCGTGCGTTACGATGGGACGTCGTGCAAAAAGCACGAATCGCCTCGACGGCGCGTCCCGGAGGACGGTGGCCGTCAGGGGAGGACTCGCCGGAGTGGGGTGCACGGCCAGGGGGCCACGGCGGCCCGTACGGCGGTACGGCGACGCACGACGGCGGCCCACGCGTGCACGCACGTGCGCGCCTGTGTGCGGTGCAGCTGCTGCTGCTGGCTGCTGTGCGGCGCGGGAAAGTTGTGCCCTAGCCCGATGAGGCAGGGTGGCTAAGGTGGAGGTGGTGGCGAGCTAAGGTGGCACGGGAGGTGGATGGCTGGAATGGTGAATGGTGGCGGCGGTTGGAGGAGATGATGGAATGGTTGGTGATGGTGATGAAATGGAAGTAGAAAGAGGAGGAGGCTGTGGTGTTGGGGAGGTGATGGCCGACGGCATGGCCGACGGCGATGGCCGACCAAGGGGTGAGGTCGGCCTGAGTGGGAGAAGGTGGTCGGGGTGTACTAGTTTGCTGTTGTTGTATGGGGATGTTCTTGTGTGTAGGAAGAAATATTAGGAAGAGAGAGAGAGAGATAATAATTGAGATGAGATGAAGAGAGAGAAAAAGATTCTCTCCACAACATTTTAGAGCTGGCCAAGTGTGAAAAAGGGTTTGGGGAGTTGCCATGTAAAAATGGATGGTTAGGATTTAATTAGGAGAATCAAAAGGCTATGGTTAAATATAGGGAAAAAATAGGTTATCCTATAGGGATTTAAATAAAGGAAATTACACTCAAAATTTGAAATAGAAAAGCAGGTATTGAATATTATTTTGGATACGAAAAAATGAGGGTGTTATGTTGGAGAGTAACACGAAGCTGGGCTGGACTCGGTGGAGCCAGATTGGGTCAAAATCGGACATCATGCAATAATCGAATTAAAATTAGGAATCGATGATCATGGGTAAATAAGTAGCACATGAGGATTCCAATAAATAGGACACAAGTGGCAGACGGATAGTAGGCTCAATGTGGGCCATGTCCATAGTTGGGGCTGACAGGTTTTGGTCTACAGGGGACCCACAAATCAAGTTGGAAGATAAATGTGATACCGTGGGGTGAAATAAATTCGGGTCACGTGTCAGGAAAGTTGTACGAAGCAAATGGAGCACAAGATGGCGTGTCTGAGTGGGACATGAAGGTCATGGGTGACGAGCGTCTCGAGTAGATCTTGCATGAGGAGTTGGTTTCAAGAAACTGACTGGTCTTGCGCTCCCAAATTAAAAGTCACGGTAACGTGCTAATAATGATCAAGGAAAAGAGTGGGAAAAATAATTAATAATCAAATGGTCCAAATCGACCCGAAGTTCAGCGAAGCAAAAAGAGCACAAGGGAACAAGTTTGAGTGGGACACTATATACCATCATGAAGGTAATCCTGTCCACTCCAAAACTCGTGAAGAAGATTTCCAGAGTTGAACATCCCTGACACTCCAAATATCAAAGGCACGAAAAAGCACACTTGAGGAAAAAAATGACAGAATAATTTATTTATTGAAACTAAATCAATCAGAAAATAAAATAACAATATAAAAATTAAAAAAAATCAACCCGAAATTCAGGGTGCTCACATCCTACCCACCTTATAAAAATTTCGTCCTCGAAATTAAAAGGTTCATACTCCTTCTAGGTCAAACCCCCCACAATCAAAGTCTCAGAACTTAAACAATCATACGATTTAAAAAGATGACATACAGGGTCATGGCATACGGTGGTAGTGAAAGTCTCATCTAGGTATACTAGTCATGCTAAACCAAAACGGTCATAGGGTATCAAAACACACAAGCAATCTAGGGTGTTAAACTAGAAAAGATACAGAAATAACAATCATCAAGACTGTAAGGCAGTCTACCATCCTATATGAGAACTGGTACTTATCAAAATAAAATAAAGTTAACTACCATTTATCTAATAAGGGGTACTATTCAAAAAAATCAAAATCAAAAGTTAAAGAATGAAAGTCAATTGCATGGAATCCAATCACAATATGTATATATAGAGAGTGTGTTAGTGAGAGAAAAGCTAGCATTATGTAAATGTTATGTGGTTCGTGTGGGGTGTATGTGGACATGTTCATATGGTTAGAAAGTAGGCATGTGTATAGGTGGATTTGGATTTCAAGACAATAGCTATCAAGTTACACTACTCATGGCATATTGGTTAAACAATCTACAACACACAACCTATTTACTCATAACGTGCATGGCTAACCATATATATATATATATATATATATATATATATATATATATATATATATATATATATAAAGATTTAGAGATTTAGTTATGTATTTATATATTATAACATGCATGCCTAAGCTCTATATATATCTATCTAGATATATAATCATAACATAGAGGGGAAAAATGGTTAAGTTACATGACAGTGTATACTAAGTTAGGGTGTGTGTGTCCTTGTACAGGGTTATAGCTTAGTATTGAAAGGTTAAACCCAGTTTTAGTTCAGCATTTACATACAAAATCTGAAAAGAAGCTAACATTTAAACCAGTGCAATATTAACATAACGCAGTTTCAGATTTTAGGGTTTTGAACATCGCAACCAATCTTAATGGTCCCAATACATCCTAACATGATAGAAATGAAACCCTAACATACTATCCATACATTTATACGCATACTGTTCAATATTACATGTTAAATCTGAAATTGAACATTTGAAATCAATGTGAAAATGTTATCATATATTCAGTTTTTAGGATTTTGGAGAAATTTGAACATCAAAACCAACTCAATGTTTATCACAACCTATGATGTAAGAATATGAAACCTAACATTATATCCCTACAACAACAATGTACACAGCTCTAAATATTACATTTAAAACAACAATTTGAACTAACATTTAAAATCCAGTATTAAGGGTTAATATGCACACAGTCTCAGATTTGACAAATTTAAACACAAAACTCAACAAAAAATTTAAAAAAAAAAAAGAAACTCTAGGTATGACATACATGTGCTGTGATGTAAACATAACTAATAACATGAAATTTATATTTAAATTACGAATTTAAACTGGAAAAGCAGAAAAACCAGAAATATTAGGATTTTGAAAATTTAAACATTAACGACATATTAATATGTATTTAGCTAGGTGGGAAACCAAGTGTAGCATGCATACGTGTCAGGCAAGGTGTCCACTATATACATTTATATATATATATTCTCATGTCCCAATATAAAAATCAAATTATACATCAAGACCAACATTTAGATTCCTACCAAGATTGTAAGTAGGTGATTAGTGAAATCAAGACAGTTTTATTATCATTATTTAATACAAGAATAATAGCAAGAAAGAAATAACGACAAAATCTGTTTTGCTTATCTGTTTAAAAGAAGGAACCATTTTGAAATCTAGAGTTAAAATATCAAATCCAAGGTAAAGTCTAGCAAAATCATCGATTCATTGTATTAAGAAGAAATTCATAGAAGAAGTTACACAAAGGTTTATAAAATAGCTAATGTTACTCCTAAGCTAAATAATGAGAAGCAAACAAACAAAATAATTAATATTTTTTGAAGGATTGAAACAAGGTAGAGAAAACATGTTCGAAAATATTTAAGGTACAATCTGATAATCATATGCGTCTATCCACAATCATGGTACTCTAAATCCTCGTCATACTAGTAAGCAAGGCTACGATAATCACAGAGTCCTCGACTTAGGCACATACCTCTAGAATCATGGTATTTAACATTTTTGCGATGCCGCTAGCTTGTCTGCGAAAATCTTAAATTTCCACACCCGAGAAATATATCCAAGTCAAACTATATGTTCTCACCATGCTGGCTAATATGACTGTAGAAGACTAGACTCCATAACTTAGATGACCTAGCCCATATAATTTTATCTTGACGAAAAATTAAATTAAATCAACAATGAATACCTAAAAATCAAATCAAATTTATCAACGAACATCAAAATTCAAAAATAAACAAAAAACCATCAAAATACAAACTCGGATGCAACAGCTATCATCAAGATTCAAAATTCAATAATCTTTCATAAAAATCAATAAATACAAACTCAAATTCAACAAATATCCATCAAAATCAAATTCAACAACAGAAAGTAAAGATAAATCAATTCAAGGGGAGAAGAGTTTTCAAATCGAAGTTAAAATAAGATTCTCGGGGGTCGTCCTAGGAATCTCTCAAGGGTTCCTAACTGTGATTGAGTACCTTCAAAAATATATCCTATTCCTACTGCAGGCTGTAGTGGTACTCTAGTTCGAATACCACTACACTTTTAGTCTCGACCTGCATGGGCCACCACCAAAAACGTGTCACGACCCGCACCCTAGAGTTAGGGCACGAGAACGTAACAACGCCCAGCCTACACCGCAGTGTCGGCGGTAGAACGCTGTCCTAGGTCTCAATGCATCTAACAGTATAAGACTAAACAGTTTATACTCCCCGAATGGGGGTGACATAGCAGAATGTAAACTCAATCACATCTAAGGTAGAGCATAATGGAAGATAAATAAAACATGAAATCCAAAAGAGATACAGCAGATAGAAGTCTAAGTGTTTAAGATACAAACTTATAATACATGTCAAAACTCAAATACAGTAATCCATAAATACAACTCAAGATGACTGAAAATAAACTATAAGCAAAACCCTAGCTATCTATACAACCTCTACTGTCTCCTCTAGGCTAGCAGACAACCTCCAGGCTATCTGTAAAATTTATCAACAGGTCCAGTCCGGACTGGAGCGAGCACAATATATCTCAAAAAGTCATAACAGGAAAGGAAATGTAATCATGCTAGAGAATAAAATACAGGATCTGAAGAATAGCATAATGTAAAAGAGAGACTGTAAGTAAATATCTATGATATGTATAAAGAGAGACAATGCAAGTGACTCAGAGTACTGTATAAACATGTGAATGGCTAAGGACTGATTCATGATTACACTACTGGAAATTGATTCATGATTACACTACTTGGATTTATTCACATGTTCACTTATACTCCTCCATCCCCAATCAATACACAAGGATCCGTTCAAGTTACGTTAAGATTTATGATTATACTACGTTGCCCATAAAGGGTGATTCATGAATTGATTCGTGAAGGCTCGGTGATCATGAGGGTACATGAGTCACTAGCTAATTCCCGAAGATTTATGATGATAGAAGCATATGATACGTGATGTAAGTGAAACACACATGACAAAAGTATCTGATGCTCCCGAGAGGGATAACATCTCATGAAGGGATCCATATAGTACCAATCCGTGTTACCAACGTGTCAGCATCAAGTAAGATAGTCTAAAGCAGGAAATATAATCTTAAATATGATATGAAATGATCAGAGAATGTACTCGCCTGATAACCTAAACAGCTGATAGGTAAAGGGGTCCAACTGAAGCCACAGAGTCCTATTTAAAGCAACACAGGTTACAAGGTGTTCAAGTTGTAATAAAGAATCTCTGCAAGCAATCTATTATTATTCTAGGTTCTTCTAAGTCAAACACTCTAGGTCAACTCCGGTCAATAATCTAGTCATACTAGGTCAAGTGTTGACTTATAGTTGACTTTGGGTCAACTGGTCAACTCTGGTCAACAGGGTAAATTCTAGTCTAATTATTAAAGATATAAAGCGCACTTCGTTATTTGTTTGTCGAAACTTACGACACGCAAATCGAGATAAGAAGATCAACGGTAAAGTTGTTAATCTTATTATAGTGATCCACGTGTCCATCTTGTCAATTTCAGCGATGTGAGATCACTGGAATTGACTGAGCTCAGTTTCGTTGTACTAATCCTGAAATACGAACATTATAAGAATTAATTATTAATAAATTATAAAAAGGTTAAACTCAGAGCAATTATCAACAAACATTGTCGGACGATGAAATAAACATCGCCAACGTGTCCAAAATGGTCAAATTAGCTAGGATAGCCTCCTCATCGGTCCAATTTGGACACAAGGGCAAAAAAGTAATTTCGGGTCAAAACGGTATCCGTGTCAGAGTCATTTTGCACCGAAATACGTGCAAGAAAATAAGTCTATAAAATATAACAAATTATATGTCCACGAAACCAGAATGACGATACGAACCCAACGGTATCTCCAGAATTGGATTCCGTTGACCGGATCTCAATTTGGCCCATTGTCCAGAACTTAAAATTCCGTTTTGCACGGAAATGCGTGCCGAAGTCAATGTTCTCAAAACTCAGCAAACTACATGTCAACGAGTCCAGAATGATGATACGAACTCAACGGTATCTCCGGAATTGGATTTCGATGAGCCGATCTCAAAATGACCCGTTGACCCGGATATTGGTATCCGACTTGCACCGAAATACGTGCCGGATCCAATGTCCACCAAAACCTAGCAAATTATATGTCAACGAGTCCAGAATGACGATATGAACTCAATGGTATATCCGGAATTGGATTCCGATGAGCCGACGTCAAAAAGTCCCGTTAACCCAGAATGTGGGACCTACTTTGCACCAAAAAACGTGCCAGGGCCCACGTTCTCCAAATCTAACAAATTTTATATGAAAACATGCCAGAACGATGCCACAAGTCTAATGGTAGTGTCAGAAATGAAATCTGGAGTCCCGTGTTCAAAAATGGAATTTTACAAGTTGGAAATTACGAATTCGGACGGCCAACTTTGGCATCAAATTCAACCAATCAAACAAGCTCACAATGAAACAAAACTGGAGGGGTAGCAAGAGGGTTATACCAGCTTTGCACAGGAACTGGTAGCACGCCAAATGGAGATGCGGTGGAGGAGATACAAGCTGACGAAGTTGACCCCGCAAAACTGTCCAAATTTAATACAATTTAAACGGTCAACTTGGTGGCCGGTTTTGATGTATCAAACGATAAAATTAACGGACGAAAATTGACATGAGTGAAGGTGGATATACCGAGATGGTGACAGAGCGAAGAAATCATCGATCCAAAGGTCGGATTTCCAGAAAAATGCGTACGAAGTTGCTACGACGGAGCGCTAAAATAAACTTGATTTTGCGCGCGTCACGACGGGACGTCGTACAAAACGCACGAATCGCCTCGACGGCACATCCCGGAGGACGGTGGCCGTCAGGGAAGGACTCGCCAGAGTGGGGCACACGGCCAGGGGGCCATGGCGGCCCGCGCGGCGGCACGACGGCGCACAAAGGCGGCCAGCGCGCGCGCGTGCGTGCCTGTGCGCGGTGCAGCAGCTGCTGCTGGCCGCTGTACGGCGCGGAAAGGCTGCGCCATAGCCCGGCGAGGCAGGGCGGCTAAGGTGGAGGCGGTGGCGAGCTAAGGTGGCACGGGAGGTGGATGGCTGGAATGGTGAATGGTGGCGGCGGTTGGAGGAGATGATGGAATGGTTGGTGATGGTGATGAAATGGAAGTAGAAAGAGGAGGAGGCTGTGGTGTTGGGGAGGTGATGGCCGACGGCGTGGCCGACGGCGTGGCCGACGGCGTGGCCGACGGCGATGGTCGACCAAGGGGTGAGGTCGGCCTAAGTGGGAGGAGGTGGTCGGGGTGTAGTGGTTTGCTGTTGTTGCATGGGGATGTTGTTGTGTGTAGGAAGAAATATTAGGAAGAGAGAGAGGGAGATAATAATTGAGATGAGAGGAAGAGAGAGAAAAAGATTCTCTCCACAACATTTTAGGGCTGGCCAAGTGTGAAAAAGGGGTTGGGGAATTGCGATGTAAAAATGGATGGTTAGGATTTAATTAGGAGAATCAAAAGGCTATGGTTAAATATAGGGAAAAAAATAGGTTATCCTATAGGGATTTAAATAAAGGAAATTACACTCAAAATTTGAAATAGGAAAGCAGGTATTGAATATTATTTTGGATACGGAAAAATGAGGATGTTATGTTGGAGAGTAACACGGAGCTGGGCTGGACTCGGTGGAGCCAGATTGGTCAAAACCGGACATCCTGCAATAATCGAATTAAAATTAGGAATCGATGATCATGGGTAAATAAGTAGCACATGGGGATTCCAATAAATGGGACACAAGTAGCAGACGGGTAGTAGGCTCAATGTGGGCCATGTCCATAGTTGGGGCTGACAAGTTTTGGTCTACAGAGGACCCACAAATCAAGTTGGAAGATAAATGTGACACCGTAGGGTAAAATAAAATCGGGTCACGTGTCAGGGAAGTTGTACGAAGCAAATGGAGCACAAGATGGCGTGTCTGAGTGGGACACGAAGGTCATGGGTGACGAGCGTCTCGAGTAGATCTTGCATGAGGAATTGGTTTCAAGAAACTGACTGGTCTTGCGCTCCCAAATTAAAAGTCCCGGTAACGTGCTAATAATGACCAAGGAAAAGAGTGGAAAAAATAATTAATAATCAAATGGTCTAAATCGACCCGAAATGTCACACCCCAGAACCAGAATACTAGAGAGCGGGGGCAGACATAGCCAGCTACGTATATGAAATGGATTCCATCTCGCTATACGGTCACGGCTGTCTAGATACTTGAGGGTTTACTACAAGCCAACAGTCTCCTACGGTCATGAACAAGCCTAGTGTCTCAATCACAAGCAAGTAAGTAAATGTTACAAGATGTATGATCACTAAATATACAATAATAAGGCATCCCAAATATTATATATTCAGCTGATCATGAAGCTAGTCGTTACAAAATGTTATGACTAGCAAGAGTTTAGTCATACATGATCAACCCTAGGATTTGTTAATCATGTTACAGCCCGTAGGCAGACAGTAAGTAAATGCAATCGAGCTAAACAGGTGCTCGTCGGCTAAATGCCTCAAAAGAATATTTTTACAATAGAGTGGAAGAGCCAAAAATAACCCACTCGTTGCCCTGGTTACGTCTGGTGTTCACCATCGGGCTGAAAAAGCGGTAGATCCCCTGGAGTTGCTCCAAAATCTGGCCATACAAAAACATATTAAATAAATTCATGATTATTAAGTTTATGACAAAAGGCGTAAGGATATAAAATGGACATAAAATATCTAATAAAATACCAATACACAGGCTATAGGAGAGCCATGCGGCTAAGGCATATGTGACCAGAAATGATCTCATGCGGCTGGAAGAGAACAGCCCTTGCGGCTGAATAGGGTCAAACGCATGCGGCTAAAAAGGGAAGGGCTTATGCGGTCAAAGGGGTATCAGTCATATGCGGCTCGGAGATCCACTCAGTCATACGGCTGAGAATGGCAAGACATATGCGGTCAGGAAGATAGGGAACTCATGCGGCTGGCGGGGGATGGGTCCAGGCGGCTGGCTGACCAATCAAGTACATGCGGCCGGGGAGGAGCAACCCATGCGGCTGCGGGGAGCAATGACTATGCGGTCAAAGGAAGTAAACCCATGCGGCTGGAAGACTGCGGTCTATACGGCTCGCAAGTGTTGAGTTCATGCGGCTCAGGGTGGGCAGAGTCCCATACGGCTGGACTGGAAAGCTCAGTCATGCGGTTAAGTAAGAAGGACTTCATGCGGCTAGAAGGAATACTTGCCGCATGAACTTGTCATGCGGTCAAGTCAAGACAATAGTGCATGCGGTTGGAACTGACTTGCCGTATGAATGTTCATGCGATCAAGTGCTACCATGCGGCTCGGGACTGTGCTTCTTCTCCAAATTTCCGAGAAGAAGTACACCCTAAGCCATGGCTTCCAAGCTGCATAACTCTATCATCCGGAGCCCAAATCCAAACTTCCATAGGTTAAAATAGGGTAGAACGAAATGCTCTACAACGTGGAACCATCAAACTCAGAAATAACAAGATTAAGTAGATCAAAACCCAAGAATTTCGAAAATGAATTAAACTTAGATCTACAAGAATCTAGCCATGGAAATTAGAAAAGCCAAGTACTAAAGTGTTTTAGAATGTAGTAAAGAAGTGAATGTAGAAATAAAATCAGAGTCCCTCCATGAAGCAAGATGCACTTGCCTAAACCTCTCTCTCCTCTCTCTGGTAGGTGAAGGAGTAAATGGAAGAAGAAGAAGAAGAAGAGTAATGAAGAGAGAGAAAGAAGAATGGTAATAAATACCAAAGGTGGTGGTAGGTAGGGGGTTCATCCATGGTTCATGATGAACCAAAAATAATCCCGACCGAACCAAGCCAACCCCGGGCCAAGAATAAACCAAGCCAAGGAGGAAAGCTAAGCCAGGAATTAAGCAACACAAGATAAAATATGTACACGTATTCCAAATACGTAATACGAACCACAGGCATTACAACTCTACCCACCTTAAAAGAATTCCGTCCTCGGAATTTAATCAATAGGCTAGAGGGGCAATGACAAGATATACTAATAACAAGCGAGCTATACTAGGCAATCAATCAATCATACAAGCAAGGAATCGAAGCCATGAGGCATAAAAAAGACATTATACCTCACGAGTCAAACAAGTCGGGATATCGCGATCGGATATCATCCTCACGCTCCCATGTTGACTCACCCAAAGAGTGATGACCCCAAGCGACTCGGACTAACTTGATAGTCTTGTTCTTGAGTGTCTTCTCTCTTCGGTCCAATATAGACACGGACCTCTTCTCATACGAAAGGTTGGTACCAACAACCAATTCCGAATGATCCAGGATGTGGCTCGGGTCCGGGATATACCATCGTAATTGGGATACATGGAACACGTCATGCACCTCGCTTAGCGACAACGGAAGAGCAAGACGATAGGACACATCTCCTACTCGCTCCAGAATGTCAAATGGCCCTATGTACCTAGGACTAAGCTTTCTCCGTACGCCGAAATGAATGACGCCACGGTTAGACAAAATCCTTAGGAATACATGGTCTCCGACAGAAAACTCGAGAGGACGCCGATGAGAATCGGCCCAATGGCGCTGGCGATCTTGGGCAACTCGAAGATGATCCCTGACTTTTCTTACCACTTCAACTGTCTGGGCAATCATTTCTGTACCAAGCATCTGCCTCTCTCCAATATCATCCCAGGCTAACGGGGATCTGCACTTCCTGCCATACAGTGCCTCGAATGGTGCCATCTGGATACTGGCCTGGAAACTATTGTTATACGAGAACTCCACCAGGTGCAGGTGATCTTTCCACGAGCCACCGAAGTCAAGTGTGCAAGACCGTAACATATCTTCAAGAGTCTGGATCGTACGCTCCGACTGACCATTTGTCTGCGGATGATATACTGAACTGAACTGGAGACGAGTTTCCAAACTCTCCTACAGGCTACGCCAAAAGTGCAATGTGAATCTAGAATCTTGTTCTGAGGTGATACTGACTGGCACTCCTTGCAACCTGACGATCTGCCTAAGGTACATCTCCGCTAACTGAGCCGTCAACTGACCAACTCTGAACGGGAGGAAGTGAGCTACCTTCATGAGCCGATCAACTATAACCCAGATAGCATCTCTACCAGCTGGGGATCTAGGTAATCCAGTCACGAAATCCATGGTCACATGCTCCCACTTCCATTCTAGAATCGGCAAGGGCTGAAGAAGTCCAGCGGGCCTCTGATGTTCAGCTTTAACCTGTTGGCAGAACAAACAATGAGAGACAAATCGGGCTATCTCCCTCTTCATGCCACAACCAAAAGAACTGACGATTATCACGATACATCTTTGTACCACCAGGATGAATGGAATACTGCGAACTGTGAACCTCTGCCATGATTTCCTGTCTGATATCTCCACTGGGTACACAAAGACGATTACCATGTCGAAGTATACCATCCTCATGAATGCATAACTCTGGTCTTCTTCCTGCCTCACACTCTGCTCTGAGTCGCTGAAGCTTAGAATCTACTGACTGCGCCATCCGGATCCTCTCGACTATAGTGGACTGAACTTGCATACTGGCCATCAATGCCACATTGGAAGGGAGAACAACTTCAATACCCATCTTCTGAAGATCTGTTAACAGCTCTGGTTGCGCTGTTAGGAAATAAACTCCGGCTCTCCTGCTCAATGCATCTGCTACAACGTTGGCCTTTCCGGGATGATATTGCAAATTGATATCATAATCCATAAGAAGCTCCAGCCACCTCCTCTGACGCATGTTAAGATCCTTCTGAATGAAAACATACTTCAGGCTCTTATGGTCGATGAAAATCTCCACCCTATCTCCATACAAGTAGTGCCTCCACAACTTAAGTGCAAATACTACCACTGTCAGCTCTAAGTTATGGGTTGGTTAATTCCTCTCATGATCATAAAGTTGTCGTGATTCATAAGCTATTACCTTCCCATGTTGCATCAGAACACATCCTAAACCTCTGCCTGAAGTATCACAATATACTGAGAATCCTCCGGTTCCATCTGGAAGCGTGAGAATGGTAGCCGTCATCAAGCCTCGCTTCAACTTCTTAAAAGAATCCTGGCACTCTGCTGTCCAAGCAAACTGCGCACCTTGCGGGTCAATTGGGTCAATGGTGCCGAAATTCGAGCAAAATCTGTAACAAATCGTCGGTAGTAGCCGGCCAATCCAAGAAAACTGCGAACCTCTGCAACTGTGCTGGGCACTGGCCACGACTCAATGGCCACAATCTTCTGGGGATCCACTTCTACTCCTTCTCTAGTGATGATATAACCCAAGTACGAAATACGATCGAGCCAGAACTCGTATTTACTGAACTTGGCATATAACTGATGCTCCCTGAGAATCTGGAGGACAACTCTGAGATGCTGCTTATGCTCCTCTTCACTCTTGCTGTAGACCAGGATATCATCCAAGAACACGATCACAAACTGATCCAAGTAAGGCATGAAGATACGATTCATGAGGTCCATGAATACCGCCGGCACATTGGTTGCTCCAAAAGGCATAACAAGGAACTCCTAATGCCCATATCTCGATCTAAAAGCTGTCTTCGGGATGTCCTGCTCTTTGACTCTGATCTGATGATATCCTGAGCGCAAATCAATCTTCGAGAATACTGATGCCCCCTTGAGTTGGTCAAACAAGTCATCTATCCTTGGGAGAGGATATCTGTTCTTGATTGTCACTGAGTTCAAGGTACGATAATCAACACATAACATGGACGTACCATCCTTCTTTTTTACAAGAAGCATCGGGGCTCCCCAAGGCGATCCACTAGCACGAATGAATCTCTTGGTGCTGAGTTCCTCAATCATCTTGTACAATATCTCCAATTATGACGGTGCCATCCTGTAGACTCTCTCTGACACTGGGACTGTCCCGGGAATCAAGTCTATGGTGAACTCGATCTCCCGCTCTGGAGGCATACCTGAAAGCTCTTCTGGGAAAACATCTGGAAACTCTTCAACTATCCGGGGCAACTGTACTGCTGCTACCGCCATCCGCAATACTGGAGGAGAAGGCTCAACTGCGCCTAGGGAAAAAGAAAACTCCGGCTCGCCTGGAATGCTGAAAACAACTCTACCAACATGGCAGTCTATTCTAGCATACTGGTTCCTCAACCAATCCATCCCTAGGACCACATCATAATCGGCCATCGGGAACTCTATCAATCTAGCAGGGAATTCCCTACCGCTAACTACGATCCGACACGAGGAAAACACTCTATCTACTCCCACAAGTCCGTTACCAGTAAGTATATTGAGCCTTACCGATAACGACTCGGGCTCCAATCCTATCAGTGTCGCGAATCGTGCAGACATAAAAGAATGCGATGCACCAAAATTAAATAAAGCTGAAGTTGGAAAGGAGTTGACGAGAATAGTACCTGCCACTACCTCTCCTGGTGCTAATCATTCCTCTGCGGTCATCACCATAGCCTGACCGTGCCCTCGGGGTGTTGGTCCCCTCTACTGAAATCCTCGCTGCCTATTCTGACTCTGGGCCTGAGCTTGAACATGCTTCTGGGGGTTCTGCTGCTGGAATACCTTGGACTGAGGCGGCAAGGGCCTCGACAATGGATGCTGCTGCTGCTGGACCGGAGCTGGTCCTTTCACTGATGAGCTAGAAAGGTTGGACGATAATGAACCACCCCTATTCGGGCAGGATCCAACCCTATGGTCTGCTGCTCCACAAGCCAGACACAATCCCTGTGCCCTGTGGCACTCTGCCACTACATGGCCTGGCTTTCCACAATAAGAACATCCTACTGCGGAAGACTGCTTCTGCTTCTGCAGCTGAGGGTACATCGGGGTGGAATACTGAACCGACGTCACTGAGGTCGCTCACCTCGGAGCTCCAATAGTCAAGGCCTTGGCTGTCGGGACTGGTGCTGAAGACTGATTCATCTGGCCGTGGGATCTCTTCCGATCTCCGGCCCTATCCACAATCCTTTGGGAGGTATACTCATGCCTCCTAGCTGCTCTCAAGACTGCATCAAAAGTCTAATGCTCTAACTGCTCGACTGCCAACAAGATCTCCAGGTGAAGTCCCTGCTGGAACCGCTGGGCTCTATCATACTCGGTTGCCACCAAGATGGAAACAAACCGACTGAGTCTCGAAAACTCGGCCGTATATCCGTCGACCGTCCTGCCCATCTGTTTCAGATTGGTGAACCTCGTCTGTAGATCATACCGAGCTACAGCATCAAAGTACTTGGTCTGGAATCTCTCTTTGAACACCGCCCAAGCAATGGGTACTGCTAACCCAACGGCCTGCGCTGCCCACCAGCTGCGGACAAGATCTAACAACTGCAGGCGTACCACGGCTACCTTCTCGTTCTCTGGGGTCCTGGCTGCTTCGAGAATCACCTCAGTGTCCTGAAGCCAAGCATCTGCTGCGATAGCATCTTCACTACCGTCAAAGAAGGGTGGATTCAAGCCCTTGAAGCTATTGGCCGCGTTGTTACCCTGATGACCTCCTCTGGTCAAAGCATTCGTCACTGCCTGGTGCAAGACATCCCCACGACGATCTTGGGAAGCTATCAAGGTCCTGACGAGTCCTACCAAAGTGCCATCATCAGGCTCGGCAGGCTGAACTGGCTGGACTGGTGGCTCTCCATCAGAAGGTACGACTCTGGAGGCTGCTCCGGAATGCTGGGCTTGATCTCCGGGTTGCTGCTGATCCACGGGAAGTGCTCCGCCTGGCTGACCGGTAGGTCCAGGAACAATGCCGCTGAAGAAGACGACATAGGAAAACAATAAGGAAGGACCATGACAGATCAACGATACAAGCACATGATCAAGACAAGAATCCAGGGATTCAGAAGATACGAGCAGAGATCAAGGGCGAATACTGATTGAGACATCTATTCAGTAAACCTTCACATATCTTGATTTACAAGACCTGCATGGGCCACCACTTAAACCATGTCATGCCCCAGAACCAGAATACTGGAGAGCGGGGGCAGACATAGCCAGCTACGTATATGAAATGGATTCCATCTCGCTATACGGTCACGACTGTCTAGATACATAAGGGTTTACTATAAGCCAACAGTCTTCTACAGTCATGAACAAGCCTAGTATCTCAATCACAAGCAAATAAGTAAATATTACAAGATGTATGATCACTAAATATACAATAATAAGGCATCCCAAATATTACATATTCAGCTGATCATGAAGCTAGTCGTTACAAAATGTTAGGACTAGCAAGAATTTAGTCATACATGATCAACCCTAGGATTTGTTAATCATGTTACAGCCCGTAGGCAGACAGTAAGTAAATGCAATCGAGCTAAACAAGTGCTCGTCGGCTAAACGCCTCAAAAGAATATTTTTACAATAGAGTGGGAGAGCAAAAAATAACCCACTCGTTGCCCTGGTTACGTTTGGTGTTCACCATCGGGCTGGAAAAGCGATAGATCCCCTGGAGTTGCTCCGAAATTTGGCCATACAAAACCAGCTGGGTCAGACCCCAGAAAGAGCAAGTGCCACAAAGGAAGCTTCACTTAGGAACTAAAACCAGCAATCAGCACAAAATATAAATAAAGATAAGAACTGGAATTAAGAAAATACATCAGGATGATATACGACGAGATAACCATAGAACTATTCAGAGAACCAGGTTACAACCCGTAAACCAAACAAGGACCGGGGTTGTAATCCTTCGTCTGAACAGAACTTGGAATTCTCACCATTTATCGGTAAAATAAATACAGGCATTCTGGTCATGCAGTAATCTGGAACAGAATCAGGACAAGATTAGACTGATTAGACTACATTCAATCATTTAACGGCCAAGCAAGAATTACGGATTGATACTTTAACTAACTAGGGTTATCACAGGCCTAATTACTAGCAAGATGCAGTAAGATTACTCCACAGCCACAAGCCCTGCAGACCATCCAGGTTACCCGGGTTGAAAGATTAGAGTTGAATTCAGGTGGATACATCGTCCAGGAAACGAATATACCCTTAGGTAGCTTGAAGGGTGCAACACATGACAGTGTGCTGGAAATGTGCTCTACTCGACGGCAGGCTACAGATCCCAAGGCGTGCCCAGGTAACAGGATTGCTGTAGCTGGAAGATCTCTTTATGACTAGTGTATTAATCTAGTTATTAGCCTTAGTCCATTTCAATAGGTACTCCTAACCGTGGTACTCAGGAGTCCCCTCCTAGACATGATGCAAGACAGGACTGGATTATTTGTATAAGCACAATCGCCTACGGTGTCCAGAATTAATGATACAGGTCATGTCATGTCAGGTAGCCGTCGCAACAGCTGTTCAAGATAATCATGTCAGGTGTACTTGTCAGGAGTGCACCACTACGGGCCACTATCAGGTCATGTCAGGTTAGTCATGTCAGGAGTGCACCACTATGGGTCACTGTCTATACGGCTCGCAAGTATTGAGTTCATACGGCTCAGGGTGGGCAGAGTCCCATACGGCTGGACTGGGAAGCTCAGTCATGCGGTTAAGTAAGAAGGACTTCATGCGGCTAGAAGGAATACTTACAGCATGAACTTGTCATGCGGTCAAGTCCAGACAATAGTGCATGCGGTTGGAACTGACTTGCCGCATGAATGTTCATGCGGTCAAGTGCTACCATTCGGCTCGGGACTATGCTTCTTCTCCAAATTTCCGAGAAGTACACCCTAAGCCATGGCTTCCAAGCTGCATAACTCTATCATCCGGAGCCCAAATCCGAACTTCCATAGGTCAAAATGGGTTAGAACGAAATGCTCTACAACATGGAACCATAAAAACTCGGAAATAATAAGATTAAGTAGATCAAAACCCAAGAATTTCAAAAATGAATTAAATTTAGATCTACAAGAATCTAGCCGTGGAAATTAGAAAAGCCAAGTACTAAAGTGTTTTAGAATGTAGTAAAGAAGAGAATGGAGAAATAAAATCAGAGTCCCTCCATGAAGCAAGATGCACTTGCCTAGACCTCTCTCTCCTCTCTCTGGTAGGTGAAGGAGTAAATGAAAGAAGAAGAAGAGTAATGAAGAGAGAGAAAGAAGAATGGTAATAAATACCAAAGGTGGTGGTAGGTAGGGGTTCATCCATGGTTCATGATGAACCAAAAATAATCCCAACCGAACCAAGCCAACCCCGGGCCAAGAATAAACCGAGCCAAGGAGGAAAGCTAAGCCAGGAATTAGGCAACACAAGATAAAATACGTACACATATTCCAAATACGTAATACGAACCACAAGCATTACACGAAGTTCAGCGAAGCAAAAAGAGCACAAGGGAACAAATTTGAGTGGGACACTATATACCATCATGAAGGTAATCCTGTCCACTCCAAAACTCGTGAAGAAGATTTCCAGAGTTGAACATCCCTGACACTCCAAATATCAAAGGCACAGAAAAGCACACTTTAGGAAAAAATAACAGAATAATTTATTTATTGAAACTTAATCAATCAGAAAATAAAATAACAATATAAAAATTAAAAAAATCAACCCAAAATTTAGGGTGCTCACACCGGCACCAAGTCTATAGAGAACTCAACATCCCTGTCTAGCGGCATTTCCGGCAACTCATCAGGGAAAACATCCAAGAATCCTGCTATCAGTGGATGTGGCAATTCCTGCCCCATCAACATAGCTCCACAAAAACCATCTCCTGGCTAAGCTGCTCCCCTGGCGAACTCAAACTCTGGCTCTTTCGGCAGTCTGAACAAAACTCGGCCTCCTCTACAGTCTATACTAGCATGATGTCTGCTCAACCAATCCATACCGAGTACCATATCGTAGCTCGGAAGGGGCATTACGAGCAAGGATGCACTCAAATCCCGGCTTCCCAGTGTAACTCTCCGTCCCTTGCAAATATTATTGACCAGGATAATGCCTCGCCCGATCATAATCTTGCAAGTCCTACTCAGTGGTTCAGCAATAATATTGTATCTATGTGCAAAAGAGACAGATACAAAACTATACGTAGCACCAGAGTCAAACAAAGCTAATACAGAAAATGAATCGAGTAGAACAGAACCTGCCACCACGTCTGCTATGGGCTCGGCCTTCTCGACTGTCAGTACGAACGCTCTACCCTGAGCTGCTCCCCTCTGATGCTGGGCAAAACGCTGCTGCTGGGTCGAAAGTGGCGGACCCCTCTGCTGAACAGCTGGTCCCACTGGAGCTCTAGCAGGAGGTTCTCTATCCTGACCTCCCCGAGCTGGACGAGTAGGACAATCTCTCAACTGGTGGTCGGACGCTCCACAAAATAAACAAACGCCCAACCTCTTCCTGCAGACCTCTCGGGTGTGTCCCGGCTTTCCATAAAAAGCACACGGTAGAATCTGCTTCTGCCCCTGCTGATGCTGTGCACGTGCTGGTGCCTGGTGCTGCTGCTGGTGGAACGGCTTCTGCTGAGTCTGATGTCGCTTGGCCGGTCCTGCACTGGAACCAGCACCCATAGCATCGCCACTCCTCTTGGGCCTGAGACCCAAGTCCTCCTCTGCAATCTGAGCGTCCGCAGTACGACGCCCAGACGTGCATGATCTGACGACGTAGTTCAGGCCCCTCCTGAACTTGCGGGCCTTCTCTCCAGCATCCTGAACCATGCCCGGAGTGAACCGGCTCAGACGGAAGAACTCCGTCGCGTACTCGTCTACAGACATGTTTCCCTGTACAAGTCCCACAAACTGGCCTTCTAGTGTACTAAGTGCCACATCAGGAAATAATTTCTCCTTGAATAGCTTTTTGAAGTACACCCATGTCAAGCTGTCACTGTCACGCGGGGGTCTGTGCGGTACCAAGTCAGAGCGATATCAAAAAACTGACTAGCTGCTGCTGACATCCATAATCCCTCTGGAAGCTGTGCTAACACCAGGCTCCGCTCAACATCCTCTAGCCAATCATCGGCATACAGGATCCCTTCTGTTCCCTTGAATTCTCGAGGAAACATCTTCTTGAAATCTATCACGGAGCCAGCTTTCGCCTGCTGCTGTTGTGGCTGCTGGGCTGGAGCGCCCTGAGTCTAAATTACAGTCACCTTCTCTACAGCGGCGAGTGCTAACTGGTGCGTATTCTCCATGCTCTGCCTCAAAATCTCTATATGCCGCTGTGAAGCCTCCGCTTGCGCTCGCTGCACCTCCATTATCTGCTGAAGAAACGCGAACATCTGAGTAGCATCAAACGACAACGCTGGTGGAGGTGAAAGAGTCCCCGGCTGAACAGGTACAGCCTCGGGACTTTTGGAGGAAGACCCCCCCCGGTACTGTTGTCGCTACCTCTGGAACGGCAGGGACAGTAGGGTCAATCTCCTGATCCGCAGCTCTCTCAGTCAGGAAAATAGGTTGCGACGGATCGGACCTCTCCGGTGCTGTACTGGATCCAGCGGCCTGAGCTCGCGTCACCGTCATCCTGAAGACATATTCAAGCAAAGAAATCAATATGGCACATGATAGGATATCATCAAGGAAGGACAATTTATTTCGAAATACAAGAAGAGTTTGTCATAGAAATCAAAAGATTGGAGTTTTTCTAATATGTGATTGAGTAACTCCTATCATAACCTAAAACCTATATCCTAACAACAGGCTCGTAATTAGCACTCTAAGTCGAGCACCATTACAAAATTGGACTAGTTGCGACTCTGACCTGCATGGGTCACCATAAAAACGTGTCACGACCCGCACCCTGTTTAGGGGCACGAGCACGTGGGTACGTCCAGCCTACACGACAGTATCGGTGGTAGAACGCTGTAAAGGTCATCTAGAATATATAGAATCTAAGACACAATAATATAACCTGTCATCTCCGTACGGAGGAATATAGCCACAACTCAATCACATAATTCTAAGGAAGATAAACACGATGATAAAGATAAAGATAAAGATGAGATAAATAGTCTGAAATAGTGCCGAGCCACAATCACAAGTTCAGAGACCAAGACATAAAACAATATCCCAAAATAAATACTACAAGTCTCAAAGTATCAAACTTGGAATGTAATCAAGACAAAATCTAGGTGAACTAGGTCACTACTGGCGGTGCGTCCTCTACGAACACCGGGTCCACAGGCTGGTCCTGGTCGTAGGCTCCATCTATGCCAAATCCATAGTAGGTCGGACAATCTGCATCTAAATCCTCTAAAAAACAATGGGGGTTATCCTGTCAGGATATGAGAAAGTACAAACGCCAATAGCAGTTCCATGTGAATTGACAAATAATATAAGAGACAATCATAATGAAATACAAGATGGAATATCAAGACTGAAAGTAAAACGATACAAGAGAACTGGATATCATGTCATGTGTGAGATATAAGATATAACTGGAATATAAACAATGAAAAGTAATCTGAGGTATGATGTAAACATAAAAATAAAGTGCCATGAGATATTAGAGCGTTATGTGATCGGCTTGGTTCAAGATTAGGCTGTTCCATTTGACCGGTTATGCACAAGTAGTATAATAATGTAGGGATCAGGCCGGCCAAAATGGAAAGCTATGCACAAGTAGTATAAGGTCAGGCTACACCCTACGTGTGGTGAGGGTGGAGCTATGCGCAAGTAATAAACAAGTAAGGGTAATGATCACATAACCTCTAATAACTTTCCCATCCCCGAGTAGTATAATGAATCCAGACATGACAGGTCATGACACGAGATTCGAAGAGCAGGGGGCCAGTCCCACTCCTAAATTGGCGTTTATACAAGTACAAGAAACAATACCGAACAATGTACTCATATACCAGGTAAACCAGGAATGACATCTCATGACGAGATTCATGTATACTAGTCCATGTATCCTCGTGTCAAGAATCAAGTATAATACTACAACTGAATCGGATATAGTACATATCAAGACAATGAAAACTATCAGAGAATGTACTCGCCTGTCGTCCTTAGCTGAGAAAATCGAAACTACAACCCACTCAATGAGCCACGAACGGTCAACTCGAACAACTGTCTCCTAATGCTAAAATAGACATTACCAACGTTCTCAGAATGGTCAAATTAGCTAGAAACGCCTACCCATAAGTCCAATTCTGGACACAGGGGCAAAACAGTAATTTTGCGTCAAAATGGTGTCCGTCGTTGGACCCACTTTGCACCGAAAAATGTGCAAGAATCCACGGTCTCTAAAGTCATCAAACTATATGTCTACAGGTCCGGTTTGACGAGACGAACCCAACGGTATATCCAATTTTGGATTCTGGTGGGCTGCGCACAAAATTACCCGTTGAGTGGGATTGTGGGCCCGCCAAAATGGTGTTCCGATCAATGGTCTCAGAATTGGACCAAACTTGGCATACAGGAACAGAAAAATATTTTGAGTCCAATGGCGTAAGTTTCGTCACGATTTGATGAGTGTGCACAAAGTAATTGAGAAATATGCAAAAGGCCGATACGGTGAATTTTTGACGGATACGCATCAAATTCGTCGCGGACACGCGACCAATCTGAATTCCGTCAAAGCCCACACGACCACGAAGTCGATATGCACCTTTCGATGCTTTCGGTTCGTGACCACGTCGTCCGGATTGACGGGACGGACGGCGTATCGTGACAATTTTTCTTAAAATCCACTTTTGAAAATCAGTTTTTTTCTCCAACTTCACAAATCAATAACTTTCTGTACAGTACATGAAATTCAGTTCTACAAAATTTTTTTAAATCCCTATAGGTTGTCTCCGAGTCTCTTCAAACCAATTTTAAAAAACACAACACGCTGGTCGCAAATCGGCCACAAAGTTGGGGTTTCAGGACAGTTTCTAAACCCAGAAAATTGAGTTTTTTTTCGACTTTGGAACTCGCTTTTCGTCGCACATGTGAATCGGGACGAACTATTTGACGAAAATTAAAAGGGTATATGTTGGGATCATACCAGAAGAAACGGCTCAGAAATTGATCGAGCGTGCACGGCGAAACGTTGCTCCGAAGTCGGCTCCGTGGTGCTCGCTGCTGCTGTCAAACACGCGTGTGTGCGCACGTATTCCGGCCACCGACAGCGGCTCCGGCGGTCGTGGTGGAGGCACTGGGTTGTCGGAAAGGCGGAGGGGGTGTGTCGGCGCTGGGTTTGGGTTAGGGTTATTGTAAAAAAATCCTCTCTCTATCTATCGACATATATATATATATATATATATATATATATATATATATATATATATATATATATATATATATATATATATATATATATATATATTAATATATATATATATATATATATATATATATACGGTTGAGCACAACATGTGTTTTGAGTTTTTTTTCTTTTTTCTTTTTCTTTTTTCTTTTTCTTTTTCTTTTATTCCTTTCTTTCTTTAAGCTATTATGTATATATTATATATATATTTATACACACACATAAATACATACATACATACATACATACATACATACAAATATATATACATATACACATATATTATATACATTTACACGTAAAATAAAAATAAAAATATATATATATATTTATATATTTATATATTTATATTCCAATAAATGAATTATTACCCAAAATATATATATAAATAAAATCAGAATTTATTTATAAACAAAAAAAACTAAATATTTTAGTATATATATATATTTAATGTATTAAATTTTATAAATAAAAACTCTATCGATAAAATACCTATTTAAATAATAATATAAAAATACTGAAAATAATATTTAAATAATATAAATAAAATAGTGAAATATTATAAATGACTATATAAGCCTTATTCAGGAATGTGGGGGTGACAGCCCCTCGGAACCCTCAGACTCAAGAAGAGGTGGTTGCTCAGGTTCAAAGTGCCAAGAGGAGCAAAGCTTCCGGTGACAGATTCGGAAGCTAGACCGACACCTTCAGTTATTTCTATCAAGATACCTAATTCTTGTCCAATTAGGCCATCCCGGCTAGGTTTCTGATGATATGGCTGAGGATCTGCGTGGTCTCGGGGGGTTCTGATTCTATTGAGAGAATTATTTGCAACCTGATCCTCCCTGCTGTCAAGCTAGTCTTTGGAGGCAGGCTAGCTCTACTCCCAGCCATGGTGTGCAGCATTCATCGAGGCCTTCGTATCTTTACGGCCAAAGCCATAGCTCGTGAAGTTACAAAAGATTTCAATCGAATCGAGCTACCCTACCATTATCTGATAGAGTGGCTGCTAATGCACTGCCCCTCTATGATACGGCCTGGCCCCGAGGGTAACGCGACGGCCGATGATGCCTTCATCTACCAGCATACCCTGGACATGTTCAACCATACCCGACTGTCGAGCTGCGCTCGCACGGGTGGACAGCTACTCTTTTTTGTGTCAGTCCTATCTTTCACCGACGAGGAAATGAGGCGCTTTCATCTTGATGGCGGTGTCGCGCCCCAGATCCTATCCGAGAAGATGTTCTGCTAGTTGCAGAATATCTATCCTGCACATTTGAAGTACCGCAATCGCAACGTCGTCTTCTTGAAACCTTACCTACCCACTCGATACTCTCGATAATTCGGGTACTGCCAGCTATATTTGGACAACCCTAGTCCTTGCCTGGGTTATGAGGGCGTATCCTGGATGGCATCCGAGCCTGGCATTACTACAGTGCCGTTCGTACCCAAACTAGCTTCTGTCTACCCGATACTGGGTTCAGAGCACATCTCGTACCTGGCGGCCCTCCACCATTTCTCCGTGAATGGGCCTCCTCGTGACTTCGATGTAAGTACCAGTTTTATTACCAGTACCAAGTTGGGGGAAAAATACGAGGAGCCCAAAAAAAGGACCCGGGCAGGGAAGACGAAGGCTATTGAAGTCTCTGACTCTGATTCTACTGATACGAAAGAGGATGATGAATACGACGATCCACCACTCCCTGCGAGTACTTCGACGACACGCTTGCCTTCTCCTATGCCGAGTCCTCCACATAAGCGAAGTAAGCATGGACCCTCCGTCGCCGATAGGCCTCATTCCTAGAAGCGGGTCGCGATTAGGACCCGTGGGCCTGACGTCGCTGAAGGAGGCTGCGATGCTGAATCCATCCCGAAGGTAAATTTTATCCTGACAGACCACCATGTTACTTTTGGGACATTATCTTATTGTTCTTTTTTTTGCAGGCTTTGGATGAAATAAACCTTCCGGAGCCTGATGCTGCTTTCGAGATTCCTCCAGCTTCGGACACCCTGGTCGGGGAAGGTACAAGCCTTACAGAACCGGATCTTGGGACTGCGGGGTCTCAGTTGGCCGGTACTGACCCAGCTATATCTCATTTCGGGGCAACCGGGGCTGGAGTGGCAGATACAGGTGGCTCGGATACCGCCGTTGAGGAGGATATAGGGGCAGTGGAAGGAGTTATGACTGTCCTGAACGAGTCGCAATCTCGGTCGCCTCCCCTAGTAAGCTATGTCATATTCTTACCAACAAGGAGGTTCATTCGCTCTTTCTCTATATCCTTCGAGTCAAGCTGATTGTCGGTTGTTCTGGATCTGTAGGCCATGCTCCTTCTTTGCCAATGGTGGACATGGCCGCGAAAGAGGGGATAGTGGAAGACATCAGGGCGGACCTTGTACAAAGAAGAAGAAGTGAACCTTCTCCCCTTCAAATCGAGAGGCCCCCTGCTGGGCCGAGTTCGGAGTTGCCTATGACAGAAGTGTCGGCGGTAGAGGCGGTGATTCCTGCACCAGCATCAGTAGATGCGGGGTCGGTTGAAGCTGTCCCTTTCCCGAAGATTGAACTCTCCGCTCTGTCCAGTCTTCAGTTCCTTCGGGCTGTAGAGGGGGAGATTTTTGCTGCATAGGAATCTCATCGCTCGGAGTTTGTTTCCCTTCCGATAGGGTCGTCAAGCTCCACTGTGCCTCATTTCCAGACACCTTCAGCTCCATTGGCTGCTATTCCTTCGACGCCATCATCTTTGAAGAACCTGGACGAGTCGTCAAAGGACATAATCGATAGCTTCTACCGCCATCTGAAATAGGGGGTTGAAACTGCTTTGAGGAGGGGAACGTCATTTGCCGTGGCTCGTCATTATGCCCGTGACCAGATTAAACTGCTGAAGATGCTCCCGGGTGGAGTGGGGACGGCTGAGCTTCTGGAGCACAAATTGGCAGAGGCTGATCGACACCTAATCAAATTGCACAAACTATGGCAAGTCGATGTGCCCACTGCAGCAGAGCAGGAGCGCACCTTCCTCGTAACAGTCGTAAAAAGGTAAAGGATGTGCTGGAGACGACCAAGCCCACCTTGGAGAAAGACCTCCAAAGTTTGTCTCTAAAGTATGATAAGCTGAGACGGAGGGGAGAGTCTTGCTTAGTTCGTGAGGAGGACACAGTTTGTACGATGGCCGAAACTAACGAGCAAATCCTCCAGCTCCAAGCTAAGCTGGCATCTCTAGAGAATGTGCTCCAAGCTACTCGTCAAGAGAGAGAGTTGATTTGAGAGGAGACCGATAGGGTCACACGAGCCTCTGCTGCTCTGAAGGGTATGCTAAAAAAATGGAGGACAACTGGCAGGCTCATGCACATCTTAAGGATGCTGAAAAGCTGACCTAGGAAGCTGAACGTCGAGCCAAATAGAAGATCGAACGCTCAACAGCACAACTGGAGGAAGTACTCACCCAACTTTGTGTTGCTGATGAGTAATGAATTTTCCTTCAACCTTTGTATTTTTTATTTGCTGGAGAAGTAGCCTCATCAATGTAGTTTGATGTTTCTTAAAATAAAAAGATATATTATCTTCATTCCTTGCTTATGATATCTGAAATGCTCATACTAGAGGGCCTAATACAATATTTGTGATTGGCAGAGGACATCCCACTTGGGGGACTTTTGTGGACCTATTACCCTTTTGTGCATCTATGATGCGAGTAAATAGATTCAAAATAATTTTCAGTGGATCTATTACCCTTTTGCACACTGGTGGTGCGGGTAATAGAGGTGAATGATTTTTTTGTGGACCTATTACCCTTTTGTGTACCGGTAGTGTGAGTAATAGATTTGAACGATCTTTTTGTGGACCTATTACCTTTTTGTGTACCGGTGGTACGAGCAATAGATTTGAATGATTTTTGGTGGACCTATTACCCTTTTGCGCACTGGTGGTGCGGGTAATAGATTTGAATGATTTTTGGTGGACCTATTACCCTTTTGCGCACTAGTAGTACGGCTAATAGATTTGAATAATTTTTGGTGGACCTATTACCCTTTTGCGTACTGGTGGTATGGGTAATATATTCGAATGATCTTTTTTGTGGACCTATTACCCTTTTGCGCACTAGGGGTACGAGTAATAGATTTAAACGATTTTGTGGACCTATTACCCTTTTACGTACTGGTGATGCGGGTGATAGATTCGAATGATCTTTTTTGTGGACCTATTACCCTTTTGCGTACCGGTAGTGCGGGTAATAGATTTGAATGATCTTTTTGTGGACCTATTACCCTTTTGCTTACCAGTAGTACGAGTAAAAGATTTGAATGATCTTTTTTGTGGACCTATTACCCTTTTGAGCACCGGTAGTACGGGTAATAGATTTGAATGATCTTTTTGTGGACCTATTACCCTTTTGCGCACCGATAGTACGAGTAATAGATTTTGAAATAAAACCTAACAGAGGTAATATAGACATGATAGGTTCTGTTGCCTTAACACCATGGCTTTATCCCAGATTGGGTACAAGTATTAAGTTACGAGATTATCTATATCAGAGGTAGAATGGACGTGATATACGACAATCAAAATCAGGAAGTTTGCTCAGAAGCGATAAAAACAAACCTGGCAGACTCCGACGGAATGAAGCATTAGAGTGAAAGTTCAGAGGTATTAGTATACATGACTTGCCACCTAGGGAGATGCGATGTGAATCCACTCAGAGCTTAGTAGAGTGTAAGTTCAGAGGTACTTGGTGTACATAACTCGATATTCTAGGATCATGTCTTTAAGCATAGTACTTTTTCAGAAAATTATCGTTTATGGGCATCATAAGTAAGTCTTCATTTTTTTTGCGAGTCGATATGCGTCATTGGAGAATACGGACTCGATGACAAATGGGCCCTCCTATTTGGGCTAGAATTTTTTGACGATTTTGTGAGTCATGACCATCGGTCTGCGAACGGCCAAGACGAGATCGCCTACTTGGAATGTTCTCTGCTTGACTTTCTTATTGAAGGCTCGAGAGATGCGTGCTTGAAAGAGCTCGATGCTTTGTTGAGCTTGCAAACGTTTCTCGTCGAAGACTTTCAGTTCTTGTAGTCGTTGACGGTAGTTATCGTCCGACGTCAACCGGTAAGTAAGGGCCACGCGAAGCGAGGGGATCTGGATCTCCAATGGGAGAACTGTCTCGCTCCCATAAACCAGAGAGAATGGTGTATTTTCTGTAGCCGTCCGAATTATAGTACGGTACGCCCATAAGCATTCACCCAGCTTTTTATTCCAGTCGTGTTTGTTTGAAGACACAAACTTTTTGAGAAGCTTGATTATGGTCTTGTTAATAGCTTCAGCCAGACCGTTAGCCGATGGGTTGTATGCCGTTGAAGCCACATTCTGAATTCAATTTTTGTCGCATAATCGATAGAATGCATGGCTTGCGAATTCTGCAAGCGAGACAGCTTCTACCCACTTGGAGAAGTAATCGGTGATTGCAAGTATAAACTGGTGCCCCTTGGACGACGGCGGGGTGATCGGGGCAATAATATCCATTTCTATGCTTCAAATGGCCAAGAGGCCACTGTTGGGTGCAAGAATTCAGATAGCCGATGTATGAAGTCTGCGTGGATCTGAAAAGCCCTACAATTCTTTGCATAATTGATCGTATCTTCTACCATCGTAGGCCAGTAGTAGCCCATCCGGCGGAGACGGTCCTGCAACTTTGGGCCAGGTTGATGAGCCCCTCAAACGCCATCGTGAGCCTCACGTAGGGCTTCTTTGGCTTCTGCATTTGATTGGCAACGTAGCAGTAGTCCATCGTAGGATCGTTGATATAGCATTTTTGTTTCTGTATCATAGAAGAATTTGAGGGAATGTCTTGTGATTGAAGTTGCTTCTTTTATATTCCCTGGCAGAATTTCGTAGACTGCAAAGTCGATGAACGGGAGTCTCCAGTCTTGTACGTCATTGGTTATCTGGGCAGAGTAACTCGTATCTAGTTGAACGTTGTTTTTGGGACAGACCAGCTCATGGCCTATCACGTCGACTAGATGATGAGAATGGTTTGGCACCGCCAAGGAAGCGACAAGGCCTGCTAGGGCATCGGCTTTAATATTTTGGAGCCTAGGAATATGCTCTATAAAGAACCCCTCCAAGGTTGCAATGATGGCAATCCCCGTCTGATGATAAGGAATCAGGTCTGCGTTGCGGACCTCGTATGAGCCTCGAATTTGATTAACAATCAACTGCGACCCGCCATACGCATCTAGGTATTCTACCCCCACTTCTTTTGCGAGTCGGAGCCCGATGACCAGAGTATTATATTTAGCTACATTGTTTGAACAGGGTTCTGTGAGACAATATGCCCGATTGACTACCAATATAGAGAAAAAAATTAATACTATCCCGACTCCAGTGACGATATCACCTTGGGGCCCCATTCTTGAAGTACTGTCGAAGAACATTCGCCAAACGGCATCATGTGAAGTCATGTTTGAGTTAACAACTTCGTCTAGGATTTCTTCATAAATTCTGGCTGTTATTGAGCCTGGATGGGCTGCTAAGAAGTCGGCCAAGGCTTGACCTTTGATAGCCTTCTGTGGAACGAAAACCATGTCATAGGGGGACAACAATGTCGCCCAGGTGGCTAGACGAGAACTGAGTGCGCACGGCTTGGTCATGAGAACCCCGAGGGGGTTAACTCGTAAGATAATATGGATGGTCTGCCCTGTCACATTGTGTCGTGTTTTCTGAATGGCGAACACTAAGGCAAGATATTTCTTCTCCACGACGGTGTACCTATGCTCCGACCCCTCCATCATTCGGCTGAGGTAATAGATGGCTTGTTCGTGCCCCGCATCATTGTTCTGCACTTGCAAGGCACCGAAGGAGTGTTCTATTGCCCGTACATAGAGCAGGAAGGTCTTTTCGGTGACCGGGGCTACCAGAACTGGTAGATTCGATAGGTATTTCTTAATGTCATCAAAGGCGCGTTAACATTCTTCATTCCATATGAAAGAGATGCCTTTCTTCATGAGTTGTGTGAATGGTTGACATCATCCTGAGAGGTTAGATATGAACCTCCTAATATTGGCTAATCTTCCCTGAAGGCCTCGGAGTTTGCGGAGGTTCCTCAGTGGACTCATCTCCAGGATTGCTTTTGTCTTATCGGGGTCTATATGAATATCCTGGGAAGTAATGAAAAAGCCCAATAATTTCCTACTGGACACGCCCAAGAAGGATTTAGTGGGGTTCATCTTCAGATTATGTGCTCGCATGAGGTCGAACACTGTCCTCAAATCGTGCAAGTGATCATCCTTGAAGCGGCTTTTAACGGCAATGTCGTCAACGTAACCCTCCACCGTCTTGTGCTGGTGGTCTCTGAAGATGACACTCATAGCTCGTTGATATGTAGCACTGGCATTCTTTAGGCTGAAGGGCATGACTGTGTAACAATATACGCCGATTGGTATTAGGAATGACGTATGCTTCTCATCATCAAGAGACATTTTGATTTGATTGTACCCCAAAAAGCCATCCATAAAGGACATGCGCTTTGGATCTTCCCGTTCTTCTTGATGACGGGTACTATATTAGCTACCCAGTCTAGGTGTTGCTCCTTGCGGATGAAGTCGCTAGCTATAAGCTTGTTCACTTCCGCTTCGATGGAGTTCATAATGTCTAGATGAAACCGTCGTTGTTGTTGTTTGATTGGTTTTGCATTTGGGTGAATATTGAGCTTATGAAATGCGATCTCGGGGTTCAGCCCTGGCTTGTCTTCATAGCTTCAGGCAAAGACATGGATATATTCTCTGATGAGTCGTAACAGCGACTCCCGCTCATCGTCCGCCAGGCTTTTACTGATGAAGATTGGCTTCGAGGAGGATCCATCACCGAGGTCAACTTGTATGACCTCATCTTCAGTGGGAGGGTCTCGTAGTTCAAAGCGCTTCTCCCACTGTGCATCCAACTGTTGGGCCCATGGCTCCAATTCAATTGATTCGGGCAGATCTTCGTCTTTTTCCTGAATGACAGCGGATGCCATATTGACAGACAATGTATGCCTGAATATATCTCCAATACTATCATCAAAATTGTATGTAGGCGATTTGGATGGGTGAGAATGCCATTTGCATTCCTCATCGGAGCTCTCGGGCATTGTTGCTGGTGTAACATAACCGAGACCGTGTCTGGAATTGCTGTAATAATCCCGAGGTTTTCCAGCCGGGACTGACAGCTGCAAAGGCGATCGTCGGCCATTGCCATATTCCAGACCTGGGGTAGTCTCCATGTCGTACCCTTGCTTTTGCATGAAGTACTTAGCTCGGGAACTATATAGGTAGAGCGGGAATCTTCCAGTGTCGGGTTCGGGATCGGACTCTTCTGGGATGAAAGGTTGAGGACCTTCTTTTCTACCGAAGTTTATTGTGTGATCACCTTTTCTTCTACCTAGGACTAAGAAGTAGGCACCTCTAATGGGAGTAAGTCGGTTTGCGGTATGGACGGTTGTCACCTGTCTGTGCAGGTTAATGTCCAAACCGTGCTCCATAGCATACATCAGATTAAGCTTATTACACTCAGGATAGTTCAACGGCAACCTTTTATTGATAAAATATGGTACTTTATTGTCACGACCCGCACCCAGTGTAAGGGCACGAGAAGTGGGTACGTCCAGCCTACGCCGCAGTATCGGCGGTAGAACGCTGTCCTAGGTCACATGCATCTAACAGTTTAAGTTATATTGCACAGTTATGCTCTCTGAATGAAGGAATAATATAAAGTACAAATCTCAATCACAGCTAAGAAAGATGTACGATAAGATAGATAAGAATATCAACAGAATCCACAGATGAAATATGGTAAAAGAGAGAATCCAAAGTATCTAAGATAAACATCTAACAAGATCCACAAAACCACATCATCACAATCTCTAGTACAAATATCCAGATGAGATACAACTGAAATAAGAAAACTAAACTATGGGAGTGTCGTCAGCAGGTAATGGATCCTACTGGAAGTCCAAGTCACAGTGTCCTCTAATGATGCCCCGTAGTAGGTGGTACAGCACGCCTCATCCTCGTCCTCTGTAAAATTTTCAACAGGTCCAGTCAGGACAGTAGCGAGCACAGTACATCTCACGCAGTTCATAATATGACATGATATGTTAATATGCTATAGAGTAAGATATATAAAACGCTAGGAAATATATGAAATAAAGGAGATAACTGTAAAGAAATATCTACTATAAGTAAAGAACTAATAGTGGATAGTGATGTAGAGTACAAGATAGACATGTGTACGGCTTGAATTTGCACATGAGTAATCTAAGAGTTTGCACATGAGTATACTACTTTGGAATTGTTCACATGACCATTTATACTCCCCCATACCCCAATCAATACACAAGGATCCAGACAGGTTATGTTATTGCACATGATATCATATGAAGGCCCATAAATGGGTGCACATGATTGTATACATTGGGGCTCTATGAACATGAATCACAAGAGTGCACATGAATGGTGAAAGCACCGGAGTACATGATGAAAGTGAAATGCACATGACATACTGTAACCCGATGCTCCCGAGGGGGATAACATCTCATAAAGGGATCCATATAGTACCAATCCGTGTTAACAACGTGACATCATCAAGTAAAGTAATCTAGAGCATAAATATAAATCCTATCAAGTATGAAACGGTCAGAGAATGTACTCGCCGGATATCCTGAGCAACAACTGTATATTGGTATCTGAACTGGAGTCACAGAGACCTAATAATAGGAATTACAGGTTACAAAGTATTCTAAATTAAACAGTTGATTTAAATATGATATTTACATGCTGCTAGCCTACATCTAGGTCAATGAAGTCAACCCTGGTCAACTATGGCCAAACTCTAGCTACTTGGTCAATATTTGGTCAAGCATTAGTTTGTTTTACCCTACTCTAGGTTTTGTTTAAATAAGCCACTTAGTTTTACTAGGCAACTTGGTATCAAACCAAGTGATATCCTATAATAGTAACATCTATAACCCACTATATAAATCAAGCCATTCCTACCTCACATACACATAACATATGTATATATATATTACATATACAATTCTAACTGCTATATATATATATATATATATATATATATATATATATATATATATATATATACATACAAGACTTACCTTGAATGATGATGGGATAGTAGGACAGATGCATGGAGATGGTTAATGTAATGCATCAAGAGAAATGAAGGCTGAACACCTAAATTATAAAGTAGGGACAGATCAAATGGAAGGGAAACTGGATACATACCTTAGAGTTATGGCAGATATTCTTAAGTTCTCATTAGGACTGAACTTCAAAGATTGAATGATTGATAATTCTATAATCTTAACAAGGGTATGAATTCCCTTTCAATAGGCTTAGGGACTGGACAATAGGAAATATAGACTGAACATGGTATCTTGGTCTATACATGGTGATGTTGGGACAGAACAAAAGAAACTAATGGACCAAGGGGTTGAGCAATTGGATAGTGAACTGAGTATCAGAGAAGAACTTTAAATGTTGCTGGGATTGATACTTAATGCAAGACAATCTATTACAATTGATACTCCAAGAACTAAACATAAGATAAGTAGGGAATTGACACAAGGATATGGGCTAAACTGTGCGCTAGGTACAGTTGGGAGGTATGCTAGTATATGTACATTCATCGACTCGTGACCAGACGTAGGCTTGTGATTCGGTGCCATATATTATCACTACCCATACGTTCCAAAGTCGTCTTCAGCATGCATTCATATAGAATGGTTAGTTCGTGTGTAGCTCCCCTTCCCAGAAATTTTTGGAAATATTTTTTTATTTGATTTAAAGGGTAATTTTTAGATTTTTATAAATAATTATTTAGTTAATTATTACGATAGATGACTTTAGCCATAATGGAGTTTTGAAGTACAAAACGACTAGGAATCATGGCATGGATAGTGTAGTGGCGTGCTTTGACTAGTGTTTAACCATGGTAAGGGAAGGCCGAGCCATATGATTGTTCTGACCAGGAAAACCAGGCCAAGTTGCGACTTAACCTCTATAGATGTCTTAATTATTTATTAATTATATTATTAACTTTAGGGAGACCCGGTTGTACCGAACAAGTTCGGACTGGACCCGACCCGAGCGCAAGCTCTAGTAGACATGTAGTACAACCAACGATGTCCTTGTGGGCATATATATGTGTATATATAGATATTGATAGTTCATGTTATAGTCTTTTAAGTACTTTATATAAATGGTATATTAATTATAATATATACACTAATTTCCAGTTTAATCTGTAATTTCCTTGGAAAATATAGCATAGGTACCCTTGTGCATTTTGGGGTATTAGGCTATATACATGTATATATGTTTGTATGTATGCCCATTTAAGTTTTGCGTATATGGTTTATTATTATTTTATTGAGGTTATTATTATATAAAATTATCATTATTATTGGTTATATTATTTTTGTCAAATAAAGGTTATAACATATATATATTCATATTTATATAAATAGGTCCTACACTAGAAAAATGGTATTTAGGAATTTAGGATTTTATTGGAATATTTACGTATGCATAGATATGTATATATAAACATATACAAAAAAATAAAAAAATATAGGTGTATATGTGAATATATAAAATATATATTTTTATATATATAGGTGTACATGTGTATGTATACATTTTTTTTTATGTATACATATATATATATATATATATATATATATATATATATATATGGGTGTATATGTGTATATATATATAAATAAATAAATATATATATGCGTGTGTATATACATATGTATATAGATATAGCAAATAAGGGATAAATAGAATAAAACAAAACCTCAAGAAATCCCAGCCCAATCATGCACCCAGCCTAGCCCATCGGCCAAACCCGCAAACCCCTTTCCTCCTCCTGTGCAGCAGTGCACAGCCCAACCCGAGAGGAACTCTCCAGCCGAATGCAAGTACCCCCCGACCCTGTGTATAAAACCGATGACAACAGGAGAACAAAACCCTAAACCCAATCGCATCTAGCGACCCCCCCCGACCTGGAAGGTGACGGCGCACCACCCAGTGCCATCGCGAGGAAGGCGGCGGCGGCCAAGGCTACCGTGCGAGCGTGCGCAGCGCTGTATACACAGGCCGAGCAACCGCAGCCGCGGGTTCAACACGCCACTTTGCAGATAAGTTTCTTTCTCCTTAGTTGATGGTTTTATGAACAACGAACTCTTACGTGTAGCCCATATGACCCTCTAGAAGTGCCCATAAATAGAATTTGATGGGGACGAGCCACCGATCCATAAGATCGATGCAAACATCAAGAGAAAACTGTTTCAAAAATAGTTTCAAACAGTCCAAGTGCCTCAGTTGGGAGATCGATTCTGGTCGATTCATCGATAGTATCAAAAAACTAACTAAACGAACTTGAAGACAACATATAGGGCTTCCTAATCTATTTTGTATTTTTGATTTTTATTAATTATGTGCTGAGAAAACCGTTTTCAAAATTACAGAAAAACCTATTAAAAATAGTTTTCAAAACTTTGAAATTCTCCCGATCCAACGTGCGTCTCGCCAATCCGAGCGACGTGGCCCCGAACCGAATGCATCGAAAGGTGTGTAACGACTTCGTGGACATTTAGACTTTGACGGAATTCAAATTGGTTGCGTGTGCGCGACAAATTTGATACGTATCCGTCAAAATTCACTATATCGGCCTTTTCGAAATTCTACAATTACTTTGTGCATGTTCGTCAGATCGAGACAAAACTTGCGCCATCAGGACCGTATCATTTTTCGGATCCTGTATGCCAAGTTTGGTCCAATTCTGAGATAGTTAATCGAATTGCTGTTTCACGGGCCCCAAGATCCGATTCAATGGGCGATTTTGTGCATGGCCCACCGGAATCCAAAATTAGACATATCGTTGGGTTTGTGTCATCAAACCGGATCCGTAGATATGTAGTTTGACAACTTTAGAGACCATTGACTCTGGTACGCTTTTCGGTACAAAGTGGGTCCAACGGTGGACACCGTTTTGACCCAAAATTACCGTTTTGCTCCTGTGTCCAGAATTGGACTTAAGGACAAGCAATCCTAGCTAATTTGACTATTCTGAAAATGTTGGCAATTTCTATTTCAGCTTTCAGAGACCTTGTGAGATTTGGACTTATTGTCTTAGCAGTTGACTATATTTTGTTGGATCTGCGTGCAATCTCCATGCAAGATACCTTGCCTTCCTCTACAGTTTAATTCCATGTTTATAGTTTTCATGTTATTATTGTATTATCAATAGATACTCTATATATTATAGATCTTATATGATTCATTAGTTTTCTCTTTGACTTGATTTATCTATTTTCTATATACCATGTTCACCAGTTTATGGTCTTGCTTGACTTGACAGTGTAGTTATACTGGACTTGACTGTGTCTTGACTGAGTCGTATCTTGTCTTACCTGTACCCTGACTGAGTCATGTCTTGGAACGAGTACGTGTGATTGAACTGCTATTTTCCTGTATCATTTTTCCTCAACCAGAGAGTCCACACTCGGGATGAGGGTTGATCATTTGCACTAGAGAGTCCACACTCGGGACTAGGGTGTTTGTTTCCTTTGCACCAGAGAGTCCACTCGGGACGAGGGTGTTTGTCTTGATCTGTTTACATCCATGAGTCCAGGCTCGGGAAGAGGATGTTGTACTTGCACCAGAGAGTCCACACTCGGGATGAGGGTGCATTGACGTGAACTAACAAGAGAGTCCACGCTCGGGACGAGGGTTAATAATTAGAACTAACCAGAGAGTCCACACTCGAAACGAGGGTTAGTGGTTAGTTCAAACCTGCGAGTCCACTCGGGGTGAGGGTTTGGTATTCCATTGATCTCGTGTTCATTTGTTTATCCAGCGGTTCAGTTACGTGTAGTCGTTCTTGTATTCCAGTTCATAGTCCCTTGTCAGTAGCCACGTGTCGTTAGTTACTTATTAGCAGTGCGGTCGTAGTCTCTTGCCTTGTTAAGTGTCGTTCTTTGTTGTATCATGTTTATATTATTACACATGATTAAATTGCTAGATAGGCATGTTTTTATGTAGCTTACTATGTCCCCTGAGGACCTGATGATCTCTTCAGGTTTAGCGACTGCATAGAGTTAGTTAGCAGAGCAGGATGATAGATGATTATGACGCATGATTCAGGTATTTACCAGTAATATTACATTATTATCCTTTCGTGCTTTACATTCTCCATCATGAGATATCCTGCTTATTGATTCACTTTAGAGACTCTTGTTATATTCTTTGAGTCTTATCGGACATATATGCTAGTGGGCTGCAGACCATGACCTATAGTGTTCATTCCTGTTTCGTACACTTATTGTGGATTTGAGATATAGATTGGTTTGCCATGATTTGGCAGTTTACCATGCTCTTGACAGCGTTTACCTATTCGAGTCGGGCTGGAGTCCGCTTGATGCGTAGCTAGCTTGCTCACGAGCTCGCATCCAAAAAAGCGGGTACGGGTCGTGACAAATTTTTTTGGTGGCCCATGCAGGTCAGAGCATATTGTACCAGTTACGTAACTGTACTGGCACGAGCCTGCGACTATGACTAAACCTTAGAAATCTCAATCCACACCGCCTTGAAAATTCTCTTAGAAATTCTCTACGTCCTTGAAAACTCCATATTTGCTCTCGATTATTCTTCCTTGTTTTTCGTACCTTTAATTTTTGTCTCCTTCTATTTCGGGGTGACAAACGATCGTGCTGTCTAGAATCTATCAAAAATTCTTAAGTTATATTATAATATTGCTTGACTATTGAATATTTGGTTGTTTATAGATATGAGGGAATATAGATGCCATACGCCCTAGATATCTGTTGGTAGAATTGTTAGCAACGAGTTAGAAAATTATAAGATTTTAGTGACCGTATTTTGAGGAGTAGTGTGGCCAAAGGTGGGTAGAAGTCCTTAAGTATTCGGAGTCATAAAATGGCTAGAGAAGGTTATAGAATATTTTTTAGAAATTAAATTTGAGGAGATTAAGGAAATAGTAGACTTTAATTTTTTAGGAATAGACATGAATTAGAATTTCGAGGACGAAATTATTTTTAAGGTAGGTAGATTTGTAGCTCCCCTTCCCAGAAATTTTTGGAAATATTTTTTTTATCTATTTGATTTAAAGGGTGATTTTCAGATTTTTTATAAATAATTATTTAGTTAATTATTACGATAGATGACTTTAGCCATGATGGAGTTTTGAAGTACAAGACGACTAGGAATCATGGCACGGATAGTGCAGTGGCGTGCTTTGACTAGTGTTTAACCATGGTAAGGGAAGGTCGAGCCATAGGATTGTTCTAACCAGGCAAACCAGGCCAAGTTGCGACCTAACCTCTATTTATGTCTTAATTATTTATTAATTATATTATTAACTTAAGGGAGACCCGGTTATACCGAACAAGTCCGGACTGGACCCGACCTGAGCGCAAGCTCTAGTAGACATGTAGTACAACCAACGACGTCCTTGTGGGCATATATATGTGTATATATAAACGTTGATAGTTCATGTTATAGTCTTTTGAGTACTTTATATAAATGGTACATTAATTATAATATATACACTAATTTCCAGTTTAATCTCTAATTTTCTTGGAAAATATAGCATAGGTACCCTTGTGCATTTTGGGTTATTAGGCTATATACATGTATATATGTTTGTATGTGCGCCCATTTAAGTTTTGCGTATATAGTTTATTATTATTTTATTGAGGTTATTATTATATAAAATTAACATTATTATTGGTTATATTACTTTTGTCAAATAAAGGTTATATATATATAGGTGTATGTGTGAATATATAAATATATATATATATATATTGGTGTATATATGAAAAAAAAATATGGGTGTATATGTGAATATATATATATATATATATATATATATATATATATATATATATATATATATATATATATATATATATATATATATTTTCACATATATATATATATATATATATATATAAATATATATATATATATATATATATATATATATATATATATATATATATATATATATATATATATATATAAATAATATATATATAAATATATATATATATATTATAACATATATGTTATATATGTTATATATATATATATATATATATATATATATATATATATATATATATATATATATATATATATATATATATATATATATATGGGTGTATATGTTTTTTTTTTGGGTGTATATGTATACATATATATATATGGGTGTATATATATATATATATATATATATATATATATATATATATATATATATATATATATATATATATATATATATATATATATATATATATAAAAATATATATATATATATATATATATATATATATATATATATATATATATATATTTATATAAAAAAAATAAAAAATATATATATATGTGTGTGTGTGTGTGTGTGTGTGTGTGTATACATATGTATATATATGTGTGTGTGTGTATACATATGTATATAGATATAGCAAATAAGGGATAAATAGAATAAAACAAAACCCCAAGAAATCCCAGCCCAACCATGCACCCAGACTAGCCCATAGGACCAATCTGCAAACACCTTTCCTCCCCCTGTGCAGCAGTGCACAGCCCAATCCGAGAGAAACTCCCCAGCCGAACGCAAGTACCCCCCGACCCTGTGTATAAAATCGACGACAATAAGAGAACAAAACCCTAAACCAAATCGCATCTAGCGACCTCCCCCCCCGACCTGGAAGGCGACGGTGCGCCACCCCAGTGCCGTCGCGAGGCAGCTACCGGCGGCCAAGGCCACCGTGCGAGCACGCGTAGCGCTGGATGCACAGGCCGAGCAACAGCAGCCGCGGGTTCAACATGCCACTTTGCAAATAAGTTTCTTCCTCCTTAGTTGGTGATTTTTTGAACTACGAACTCTTACGTGTAGCCCATATGACCCTCTAGAAGTCCCCATAAATAGAATTCGACGCGGACGAGCCATCGATCCAGAAGATCGATGCAAACATCGAGAGAAAACTGTTTCAAAAACAGTTTTAGACAGTTCAAGTGCCTCAGTTGGGAGATCGATTCTGGTCGATTCATCGATAGTATCAAAAAACTAATTAAACCAACTTGAAGACAACATATAGGGCTTTCTAACCTATTTTGTATTTTTGATTTTCATTAATTATGTGCTGAGAAAACCGTTTTCAAAATCCCAAAAAAAACCTATTAAAAATAATTTTCAAAACTTTGAAATTCTTCTGATCCAACGTGCGTCCCGCCAATCCGGGTGACGTGGTCCCGAACCGAAAGCATCGAAAGGTGCGTAACGACTTCATGGACGTGTGGGCTTTGACGGAATTCAAATTGGTTGCGTATGCGCGACGAATTTGATGCATATCCGTCAAAATTTACCGTATCGGCCTTTTTGAAATTCTCCAATTACTTTATGCACATTCGTCAGATCGAGACAAAACTTACGCCATCAGGACCGTATCATTTTTTTGGTCATGTATGCCAAGTTTGGTCCAATTCAGAGACAGTTGATCGGATCGCCGTTTCACGGGCCCAACGATTCGATTCAACGGACGATTTTGTGCACGGCCCACCGGAATCCAAAATTGGACATACCGTTAGGTTCGTATCATCAAACCGGATCCATAGACATGTAATTTGATGACTTTAGAGACCATTAACTCTGGCACGCTTGTCGGTGCAAAGCGGGTCCAACGGCGGACACCGTTTTGGCTCAAAATTATCGTTTTGCCCCTGTGTCCAGAATTGGACTTAAGGACAGGAAATCCTAGCTAATTTGACTATTCTGAGAATGTTGTGAATGTCTGTTTCAGCTTTCAGAGACCGTTGTGAGATTTGGACTTATTGGCTTAGCAGTTGACTATATTTTGTTGGATCTGCGTGCAATCTCCAGGCAAGATACCTTGCCTTCCTTTACAGTTTAGTTCCATGTTTATAGTTTTCATGTTATTATTGTATTATCATTAGATACTCTATGTGTTATAGATCTTATATGATTCATTAGTTTTCTCGTTGACTTAATTTATCTATTTTCTATATACCATGTTCACCAGTTTATGGTCTTGCTTGACTTGACAGTGTAGTTATACTGGACTTGACAGTGTCTTGACTGAGTCGTACCTTATCTTACTTGTACCCTGACTGAGTCGTGTCTTGGAACGAGTACGTGTGATTGAACTGCTATTTTCCTGTATCGTTTTTCCTCAACCATAGAGTCCATACTCGGGATGAGGGTTTATCAGTTGCACCAGAGAGTCCACACTCGGGACGAAGGTGTTTGTTTCCTTGGCACCAGAGAGTCCACTCGGGACGAGGGTATTTGTCTTGATCTGTTTACATCCGTGAGTCCACACTCGGGACGAGGATGTTGTACTTGCACCAGAGAGTCCACACTCGGGACGAGGGTGCCTTGACGTGAACTAACTAGAGAGTCCACACTCGGGACGAGGGTTAGTGATTAGAACTAACCAGAGAGTCCACACTCGAGACGAGGGTATAGAAGCATGAAAATTTTCAGCAAACATAGCTTCATGCGCCTAAAGCAGGACCATGCGCCCACGTAAGAACCAGTGTGTCTCTTCATGTGGGCGCATAACATCATTCCAGCCCAAGAACGACTATAAAAGGGGGGCTTCTTCCCTCTTCAACAGACAGAACGGAGAGCATTTTCAAGAGCCAAATTGCTGCACTTCTTGCCAGTGAGCCGAGAGTTAGCAATTTTCTTAAGTTTTCTCCTACTTTTGTAATCGGAGTGTCAACGGAGTAAAGGAGCAACTGTCGCTCGATCTCCATCGTCCCATTCCCTAGAATTCTTCTTTTTGTACTCGAGAATCCTCAGCGCATGATCTCTCAGGCGTACTCGATTTGTGGTGCCTTACGCCAATAAAAAGAAAAGACAGCATTTTCTTTTTCTTTTTTTGTGTGTGTCCACAAAAATGACGACTCTGCTGGGGACTACCTTTTTCTCTAACGAGAAGGTGGTGACGCAATCCGATACCGACAAAGTGGAGAGTACTCAGAAGATGCTGATCATAAAATTTGATCAGCAGATATTCGAAGAGATGCTCTCGAGGGACGGCTCTACTCCCTCAAAATCAGCGAAGCCAAACAAGTCTCGCAAGACTTGGCTTCCGAAGACTCGCTGCGCATATCCTGCTAGTGTCATAGCGGATATGCAACTGGAGGACTCTGTCACCTGGGCGCAGAACTCTGCCACAAAAGTCCCCCAAATGGAGAAGGCTCACACCATTCAGGGCTCTACTAGCCCAATGACTTTTTTCCTCCACAACCAACAACAGAGTGTTCAATACTCGAGACTTGGCAGAAAAAACACTATGATGCCAAGGATCGGGGTGTGCGGCACTCTGGCCAGACCCGGCAAGGTTCACGAACGAAGGAGGCAGAAATGGGAGAAAACAGTGCTGCTCTAGCAAGCATGCTCCCGAAGCCATGCGCCCAAGAGAGTATTTGGGCACATAGCCCCAACCAGAACAGTTCTGTCTTCAACAAGTTGGGCACTCAGAGTCATGCACCCAAGGATATGAGCCCGGGCTCTCTGGATCCTTACTATGCGCCCACATCAAGGCGACTCAAACATGCTGTCAAGAAGCATGCACCCAAGCCCAGTCTCCAAGGCCTATGCGCCCACAGTAAAAAGAGAGGTCCCAACACGTATAGTACGGGGCTGTCTTCATGGACATCCCAGAACTTAGGTGTGGGGGTTGCCCCTGCACATGAACTAAGTCTTGATGCGCCTACTCTCCTTACGAACCCACATGTAAAGCTCAGCGATGCATGTAACATGCAAAACTCCCTTCTGCTGACTTGCACGACATGATAAATCATAAGCGTAAAGCGAGGGAGAACATAACAATTCATAGTGCACTTCCGTGCACTAATATTGTTATCAACTGTTGTTGCTCCAAAGTAACAAAAGTGCCTCGGAGAAAGTCCGTGTTTCGACGGCTGCACTTCTCTGACGATGAAAAGCCACTATGTATCTCATCAAACATGGCTTCATGGGTTCCCCCTTACGGAAGCCCCAATCAAAGACGATGGACTACCAACCCAACCTTCTCTCTCAGTTCCACGAGAAGGAGAAGACGAAGTCTACCAACAGATGGCCAACGGACTATCACATCTGAAGGAGTCTATATGGGCACTCGATCAAAGGCAAAATTCTGTATAGACGACGAAGATTGCCAAGCCGGGGGTAGCATTCCCTCAAAATCTGAAGCAGACGACCCCCGCACTGGAGGTAACCTTCCAAAGGACGATGATCCGTCTGAATCTGATGGCGACTATCTACCTCCTCTATATGAAGATGAAGGACTTATCCACTCGAAGATAGACAGTATCAGCATCAGTTGTACTGCTTCCTCTGTTCATCCTCGCATGCTATCTACGTACATGACGGACGAAAAAAGACCTGAAAAAGCCAGTGATCAGACTAGTAAATGGCTAGAGGGTCTCGAAACAGTATTTGCCAAGATCACTGATATGCTTACCAGTATCATGGCAGTCCAAGCTTCTGGAGCTGTTCCTCCACCTCAGCAAAATCCCTCAGCCCACGCTAGTCTGGCTCACAGCAACAACCCTTCTGCCCTACAAAAAGATTATCATTCTGTTGCACCTCATCCAAATCTTGTAAATATTGGGGGTGGTCCTTCGCCGACAATACCCGACAATCGCTCAGCGGCCGTTTTCCAACACCTGCTCAATCAACAAGATGTAATTGATTCCCTGGTTGCTCGCCTCGACACCATCTCACACAAAGAAGAGCTGCAGAAGATGGGGATATCTCAACCGTATCCTCCTAAGTGGGAGAACGCTACCTGCCCTCCTAACTGTAAGCCACTGACGCTGAACTCATTTGACGGCTTGACTTCTCCTCGTCAGCACATGATGTACTTCAACACGCAAACTCTGTACTTAGCCCAAGACGATCCATTCTTATTGAAGCTATTTATTAGCACCTTGCAGGGGGTAGCCTTCGAATGGTTCTGCAGTCTGCCTGACGGGTGTATCAATTCATTCAAAGACTTGGAGAGGTTGTTACTCAACAGGTTTTACGAGAGTGGCATGCATGTTAGTATGTCCATTCTCATCGAGACCAAGCAAAGGGAGACTGAATCTGTCATTGCCTTCATTGAATGCTTCAGACGACTAGCACTGAAGATGCCCTTCGGCATACTAGACTCAGAACTTATGGATACTTGTCGACATAACTTCCTTTCTACAGTGAAGTTTTGTCTAGGTATACATAAGTATGATACATGGCCCGCTTTAATTGGGGCCGCTGATGCTGCCGAAAATGATGTTCCTAACTTGGAACTACTGGGGCTGAAGACACCCAAATCTGAGGACAAAGGCAAGCATCCTCAAACTATCCCTGTTCGTGGGGTTAAAGGGAAAGAAGTCCAGAAGGTCGACACATCCAAATGAGCCTCCAATTCTCAAGACGCTTCCGACAAACCTAATAAGACCTTTTCCTTCGATGAAAATGATGTCATCACCATCTTCCACATATTGGCGAAGGGTAATAAGCTGACATTGCCCCCACCACGACGTCCTGCAGAGGCGAGCCAACTCAATGATCCCAAGTACTATCTTTACCATCAGTACGCGCATCACTCCACCAAGGACTGAATTTTCCTGAAGAAGAAGATACAACAGCTTATCGACAGCCAAGTGATCAATCTCGAAGCTGAAGACAAGGTCGTATCTGCTAACATGATCTCTCTTCAGTTTGGCGACTTTCCTCCTACAGAAGTCCCAGACGGCGTGGTCCTGACCCCCAAGGCAATGATGGAAGTCGTCAACCTACCACCAGTTCTCAACTCAACCTTGGTCCCACTCACAATTGGACGTGGTGAGATCATGTAGGTCCATCTGGACCTTGTCTAAGAAGTGACGCAAGGGGTAGCACCTCCCAAAGTAAGAAGGGGAAAGAAGTTTAAGCCATGCCACATGGTATCCTCTCCCATCCACGAGGTTCTATCTGGCAAGACGCGATCGGGGAAGACTTATCTTCGGACGTATGATCTCGCACAAGAAGAAGCACTGCCTTCTCAAGCTCCTGCTGCCCCTACAAGCTCAGAAGTCGGCCCGTCCAAGCCTCAAACCACATCCAAGCAGAAGGAGACGCGGTTTGACAAGTCTCTAAAGGTGCCAGCTCCAGAAGGCATGGATCGACCCTACAACTTTGACATACTAGCTCAGCTAGCCAATACACCCGCCAGGTTGTCTCTGTTCGATCTATTGCGACTCTCTAAAGAAATGCGAAAGGCCTTAAGTGAGGCATTGCTACATGCCGACTCTTACCTCGCTGAGGTCAAAGCTCCCGCTGAAGATCCTGTCTCCTGCCCCCACTGCCACAGTACTATGGAAGTGGTTCCCAACATCACCTTCTCACAGGAGGACCTGTTACTCAAAAATAATCGTCATGATAGACCCCTGTACTATACAGGGTATATCGGGGCAATCAAGTTAGACCGCATGCACATCGATCCAGGATCCTCCCTCAGCATCACTCCTAGAAGCTTGCTTCAAATCCTGGGAATTCTTCTGCACAAGCTATTCGCAACCAACACAACTATCATGGCTTTTAATGCTAGTCGAAGCCATCCGCTGGGCAAGATCCGTCTCAAATGCCAGATCGGTGATCTCTGAACGGAGGTCTCCTGCTATGTGATCGATGCCAATTTATCCTACAACGTCTTGCTGGGACGTCCATGGAAACATGAGAACATGATCGTCCCTTCCATACTTCACCAGTACTTCAAGTACGTTAACATCAACGGTGTCGTGAAGACAGAGTTTGCTAACGTCAATCCTTTCAAGGGCATCGAAGCTTACTATGGAGATTCGGTACTTTACCAATCTCAACCCCCCAAGGATGATGGCAATGAAGCTGACAATGAAATTGAAGCACCTCCATCCCCCAATGGTGGTCCCTGATTGTCCGAGTCAAAGGACGTACTACTCCAAAAAGTACCCCGAAGCCTCTCACAATCTGGGTGAAAAAAAAGAAATTCGACAAAGTCAAACCATTGACCATCACTCTCAACAAAACACCCAAGGGGGAACCTACTGATATTCATCCTCCCAAGTACAACACAGAAGCTGACTATGCCTCTGGGAAAATATAAATTTTCAGGTATAGTTGGCAGGCCAAGAATATCATCCAGAATATGGAATATGACATAAAAAGCGACGAAGGGCTAAATTATGGCCGAGGATGACGGTTGCCAATTCGACACTTTGTGCCTCCCGACAAACCCGAGAACTACTACCAACGAAACGGTGTTGGTTTGGGCTATGTCTCTTCTCCAACAACTCCCAAAAGATAAGATGATGAAGCAGATCGTTGTTCTCATTCTTCTGATTCCTCCCTCTGGGACTCAGACTCTAGCATCGGCGACATGTTAAAAGCAACTTTGTCCATCCACATGGTTTCCGCCGACCAAGTTATAGACGATGTCCAATAAATCGAACTCGAACAATAGGCTCAAAAGATGGACACCAGGTGGGAGCTGCACTTTGAACAACGTGAACCACCTACCGAAGACGAAGTCATCCAAGTCAATCTAGGAGATGAAGCATCCTTCAAACCAATCTTCATTAGCAAAAGCTTATCTGACGATGAACGCCAGTCTCTGATACAGCTTATAAGAGAATACATCGACTTCTTCGCATGGAGCTATGAAGACATGCCAGGCTTGGACCCTAAAGTCGTCGTGTACCGCCTGAACATTTCATCTAAAGCTAAGCCAGTAAAATAGCAACAACGACGATTTCGACCAGACATCATGGAAGCCATCGAGAATGAAGTCAAAAAGCTCATCGCCAGTAGATTCATTCGCGAGGAATAACATCCCGACTGGGTTGCTAATATCGTTACAGTCATAAAAAGAACGGTAAAGTTCGAGTCTGTATCGACTACCGTGATTTGAACTCTGCATGTCCGAAAGACAAGTTCCCTCTACCGATCACCGACGTAATGATCGACAACACTTGCGGCTTTGAACGGATGTCCTTTATGCATGGGTTCTTAGGCTACAACCAGATCAAGATATTCTTCGACAATGAAAAGCACACATCTTTTCAAACACCGTTGGGGGTATACTGCTATACGGTGATGCCCTTCGGATTGAAGAATACAGGGGCAACATACCAGCGAGCCATAAACACAATATTTTGTGATCATTTGTGCAAAACTGTGGAGTGCTATGTAGACGATATTACAGTCAAAAGTCGTCTCAAGGGCAACCACCTACAAGACTTGAGAACGGTGTTCGAAGTAATGCATGCACACCAACTCAAGATGAATCCAACTAAGTCTTTTCTGGGAGTCTCCTGTGACAAGTTTCTTGGTTTTGTCATCACTTCAAAGGGTATACATCTGGACCCGGAGAAAGTGAAGGCTATTCTCGACATGCATCCTCCAAGAAACCTCAAAGAGCTACGCGAACTACAAGGAAGGCTAGCTTATATAAGACGATTTATTTCGAACCTCTCTGGAAGGTGTCAACCATTCATTCAGCTCATGAAGAAAGGTGTATCTTTCGTCTGGACTGAACAATGTCAATGGGAATTCAACGACATCAAAGCATATCTTACAAGCCCTCTAGTACTGGTAGCCCCAATAATGGGGAAGCCCTTTTTATTATATGTTCGTGCCATGGATCATTCCCTTGGCACCCTCTTAGCTCAGAAGAACGAAGGCGGCCATGAACATGCAATTTACTACCTCAGTCGCACAATGGTGGGTGCCGAGCACAAATATACACTGGTGGAGAAGGAATGCCTCGTACTAGTATTTGCCATCCAAAAGACACGCCACTATGTGTCTGGGCAGACTATCCACATCATATCTAAAGTCAACCCTCTCAGAATACTCATGACTAAGCCGGGTTCTCTCAATTCCCTTTTAGCTACATGGGCAATGCTGTTGACCCCATATGATATGATCTTCGTCCCTCTGAAGGCAGTAAATGGTCAAGTATTAGCTGATTTCCTAGCAGCTCATCCGGTGCCAGAGTCGTCCAAACTCTACGATAAAATCCCCGACGAAGTGGTGGAGTCTAATACTGCAACTAAAGAGATCCCTATTTGGCGAATGTTCTTTGATGGCGCATCAAGAATAGGGCCCAAAGGGAATATCGTGGCTGGAGTAGGCGTTGTGATTGTGTCACCTGATCATCTGGTCATATACCGTGCATATTTTCTCGTGGAACCTTGCACCAACAATGTAGCCGAATATAATACCCTAATAATCGGCCTGCAACTGGCGAAGCAACTAGGAGTTGACTCTCCAGAGGATTACGGCGATTCCAAGCTAATAGTTAGTCAAGTCTGAGTGGATTACGAAGTTCGCCATGAAGATCTTATCCCCTACCACTGAGCAACAATCGAGCTGGCGTCTACTTTTGCTGGATTCTTCATCGAGCACGTGCCTCGACTACAGAATATAGAAGCAGATTCTCTAGCCGGTCTTGCTGCTTCCTTGACCGTTCCCACCAATACTCAGCAGTCGATCACAGTGTCTGGTCGAGAATGATTCTGTGTGAAAGATGCCTTGCATATTCATTACAGTTACACAGCAAAAACAAACGTCAACAATAAAGACTATAGATTTTCCTTCATAGACTACGCTGTCTATGGAATCCTCCCCGAGGACTCGAAGGAAGAAGTATCAATCCAAAGGTGATCCCTCAAATTCTACTACGACACAGCTACCAAGATGTTGTACTAACGCTCTTATGACGGGCTACTATTACGATGCTTATCAGACACAGAAGCCAAGCATGTACTACGAGAGGCTCATGATCGAGTTTGTGGTGCACATCAACCAGGCCCCAAATTACAAAATCGTCTCAAACGAATGGGTTATTACTGGCCCACAATGATAGCGGATGCTGTTGAATATGCAAAGAAGTGTAAAGCTTGCCAGTTCTATGCTGATTTCATTCACCAACCTTCGGAGTTTCTACACCCGACGGCAGCATCTTGGCCATTTGAAGCCTGGGGCATGGACGTGATAGGACCAATCAGCCCGCCATCCTCCAAAGGACATCGGTTCATCCTGGCTATAACCGATTACTTCTCCAAATAGGCGGAAGCTATACCGCTCACTGAAGTGAAGATATCAAACATGATTAGTTTCATCAAACATCACGTCATTTACCGCTTCGGCCTACCTCGCAGGATCATATATGATAATGGTCCACAGTTCGCAAGCCATACATTCTATCGATTCTGCGATAAGAATCGAATCCAGAACATAGCCTCTACTGCCTACAATCCAGCGGCTAACAGGCTAGCAGAAGCCTTCAACAAAACCATTATAAAACTTCTTAAGAAATTCGTGTCTTCAAACAAGCACGATTGGAACGAGAAGCTCGGTAAATGTCTATGGGCCTATCGCACAACGGTCAGGACTCCAACAGACAGTACGCCATTCTCTCTGGTTTATAGGAGCGAAGCAGTTCTTACCCTAGAAATCTAGATTCCTTCCCTTCGGGTAGCCTTAGCCAGCGAGCTGACTACTGAAGAGAGCTATCGTCTGCGGCTCCAAGAGCTCAAAGCGCTAGACGAAAAATGCCTATTAGCTCAACAGCGTATTGAGCTATACCAAGCACGCCTTTCCAGAGCTTTCTACAAAAAGGTGAAGGAAAGGATCTTCCAAGTGGGTGATCTGGTCCTAGTAGTAAGAAGACCGATGGTTATGACACACAAAACAAAAGGGAAATTCCAGCCTAAATGGGAAGGTCCCTTCGTCATTGAATCGGTATATTCTAACGGTGTGTACCGGCTGACCAAGCCTGACGGTGACTTGCTCATGATGCCTATCAACGGCAAGTTCCTGAAGAGATACTATGTGTAACCACTTTTACATAATGTTCACATACGTTCAGTCATGTAAATATACAGTGCGATGTTTATATGATTCAAAAAAAAAACTATCTAACTATTATCCATATTCAAAGAGTCTTGAATACGCCCTGGATAATAGGTCCTCTAAATATTTCCCCAGTGGAATCATTTCCATTTTTTGACTCCGTCCAAACTCGGTTTGACGAAAACAAATCACGTCCCTATTACCTCTGAATTATTTTTCGATAATTATTTCCCCAGCAGAATGATCAGATGTTTTTCCATGTCCACATAACCTCTGAGTAAAGCATTCATCAAAGATAGTCATGTCCACACTACCTCTGAACTATCCACTCCTCCTTAATGCTATATATCTTTCCACGTCCATATTACCTATGGTCAAATATAGAACATCCTCTACTATTACGTCCATATTACCTCTACTAGCAGCTTCATTCAACTTATTATCTATATTCGAATCATTCGAATATAAAACGGATAATAGGTCCACACAAAATTTCCCCAGCGGAATACCTATCAGAAATATCCTTGCTACGTCCACATTACCTCTAGCATCGATGTTTCACAAAATCATATTCACTTCTGAAAAGATTCTTTATTCAGTACTTGAACGTCCATCGAAAGACGAAAAAAGGGTACAAGAGCCGTGACGGCCAAAAAAAGAGAGAAGGAGAGAGGGTGGTCCCCCAGCGAGATACCCTTTACACAAATGCGGTATTTGGCTCTCTAAATATAAGCACCACAGATATTACAAGCAAAATAGTGGAGCGAATGTATTCTGTTTATTCAAAATCAGTTACATTCACAGGACTACATCTCATGGGCAAAACAAAAAGTTTTTCATCTCTTTCGCTCAGGCAAAAAGTAGAGGACTACATCCAATGTCCGGAAGAAGTAAAACATAAAGCTAAAAACAGACAGAAATACCAAGACGAAATACGAACATTTATGGGAACCCGCGGTTCCTAGCTGTGGCGAGGCATATACCATTCCCTCAACTATTTTGCATATGAGGGATCCATTTGATCAAAGCCCTCAGCTGGAGCAGGAAGGTCAGAGCCCCCAGTCCTACTACTCTCAGGATGGTGCTCCTCCTTATAGCAGCTTCGCTCTTGGGAGTAATTCCTTCCCCGACGGGCGCCGGCTCTTCTTCTTCCTCAATTTTTGGTACCACCTCCTTCTTGACAAATGGCGACTCTTATTTTATGAAAAGAGGTAGCATCTCCTCCTTCACCACAGTCTCAGCCTTCGACATGGATGCTGCAAGAGCCACGGGAAGAAAGACAGTCAGACTTAGAAAAATTGTAGGAAAAGCTATGTTCTGAAGGATTTTTATGCGCCCAAACGGATATGCGCCCAAAGGGATATGCGCCCAATACAAAGACTTATGGGCGCATAACATGTGGACAGTTAAATGGGCGTATAACGTGCCACAGCTTAAAGGACGCATAACATGACAACACATGGGCGCATAGCACACCACAGTGTTGACGCATGACTTCTGTGGGCACATAGTAATCTTACAGAAGTATGTTGCCCTAGGCGCAAGCGCCACGGCAGAAGAGAAGTTCGAGCGTCGCAAATTAATACTCGAGACTTCGTTTTTTGAAGCACGCCCTCACCCAAAATCGGGTCCTGGACTGCTGAGGACTCCGCCGCAGGAGAAGAGCTACTCAAAGCAGCCCCCTTGCCCTTCGCGGATCTCTTGGCGGCCTTGGGAGACATGATTCTCAAAGGAAGAAGACAAAAGGTTTTCTAAAAATTTCAAAAAGAAAAGGAATACTGAACTTTCTCTCTCCTTCAGGGTCGATTTACAGGCACGGGCCACTTACTATTAACCCACATACTCTATGCGCCCACTATTGTGTGTGCGCCCACTGCAGCCTATGCGTCCACATGAAGGACCAGCTCTCTGCATACTATGTGACTGTCTCTTGCTGACGTAGACGGCGTATAAAGGATGGACCGCTTCAAATTCTGTTTCGATGAATCTGTCAGTTCGAATTTCAAAGCAAATCTCAACAGTCGTATCTTCCTGACAGGCTGGCCAAAATACTATGCGCCCAGGGGAAGAACCGTGCTATGTGCCCATTGTCTCGCAAGAAGACGATCCATGCTTCTTTTAAAGTATTTCGAACTTGCTCAAGTGTCGAGAACTTTGAATGGGGTCCTGTAGAAGTATGAAAATTTTCAGCAAACATAGCTCCATGTGCCCAAAGCAGGACCATGCGCCCACGTAAGAACCATCGTGTCTCTTCATGTGGGCGCATAATATCATTCTAGCCCAAGAACGACTATAAAAGGGGGCTTCTTTCCTCTTCAACAGATAGAACGGAGAGCATTTTAAGTGCCAAATTGTTGCACTTCTTGCCAGTGAGTCGAGAGTTAGCAATTTTCTTAGGTTTTCTCCCATTTTTGTAATTGGAGTGTCAATGGAGTAAAGGAGCAACTGCCGCTCAATCTCCATCGTTCCATTTCCCAGAATTCTTCTTTTTCTACTTGGGGATCCTCAGCGCAGGATCACTCAGGCATACTCGATTTGTGGAACCTTATGCCAATATAAAGAAAAGAACATTTTCATCTTCTTTTTTGTGTGTGTCCACAGAGGGTTAATGATTAGTTCAAACCTGCGAGTCCACTCGGGGCGAGGGTTTGGTATTCTATTGATCTCGTGTTCATTTGTTCATCCAGTAGTTCAGTTACGTGTAGTTGTTCTTGTATTCCAGTTCATAGTCCCCTGTCAGTAGCCACGTATCGTTAGTCACTTGTTAGCAGTGCGGTCATAGTCTCTTTCCATGTTAAGTACCGTTTCTTGTTGTATCATGTTTATATTATTACATATGATTAAACTACTAGATAGACATATTTTTATGTATCTTGCTATATCCCCTGAGGACCTGATGATCTCTTCAGGTTTAGCGACTGCATGGAGTTAGTTAGCAGAGCGGGATGGTAGATGATTGTGACGCATGATTCAGGTATTTGCCAGTGATATTAAATTATTATCCTTTCGTGCTTTACATTCCTTATCATGAGATATCCTACTTATTGATTCACTTTAGAGACTCTTGTTATATTTTTTGAGTCTTATCGGACATATATGCTAGTGGGCGGCAGACCACGACCCATAGTATTCATTCATGTTTTGTACACTTATTGTGGATTTGAGATATAGATTGGTTTGCCATGATTTGGCAATTTACCATGCTCTTGACAGCATTTACGTATTCGAGTCGGACTGGAGTCCGCTTGATGCGTAGCTGGCTTGCTCACGAGCTCGCATCCAAAAAAATGGGTGCGGGTCATGACATCGTGTACCTATATCGGACCGAATCATAGGATAGTGTCTTATCATGGGTTGGTATGCCATCCCTTGTTCATGATTGGTTATAGAAATGGTTTACTGATTAATGACTGGATATTAGACTATGTTGTGATCCAGGTTGTTCATTCTATTCAGTTCATATTATGCAATATTATTTTTGCATCTTGCTACGTCCCTTTGAGGACCTGGTGATCTCTCCAGGTATTTGCTGAGCAGTTAGTACATAGTAGCTGACAGGTGCTGCGTGCTGTACTGAGGTTTCAAGTATATATATATATATATATATATATATATATATATATATATATATATATATATATATATATATATATTCTCTGGTATTTCCATTTACTCTTCCATGTATACATTTTATCTTTATTTGATTCACACTGCTATGTAGCCTATTGTTTACAAGCTTATTCCTTTTCCGAGCTTGTTCGAACATGTAAATTACTGGGTGACTAACTTTAATATATTATATTCATTTTTGAAATTCTTTTCATTATTTTGGATTGAGATATAGTTAGTCATGTTAGTAAACCTGACAACATAGTATATCTGGGGTAAGTCCATTAAATTGGAAACTTATCCTAGATCGTATTAGCTGGCATGCTTGCGTCTCAAGTTTCTGTGTATCTTAGAACTGGGGTATGACACCTCAGTTCATAAAACATCAAGTCAAGGGGGTGATGGGGCTTCTTCATCCTCTTCATCTAAAGGAGGTCTGCACGCCTCTCCACTGAAGGGAGAATATCAAGGAACTCATTCTCAATCCAAACATTCCTCTGACATCCCTCAAGGACATAGTAGTGATGTTCATCTGACTTGGTTAGTGGCATCCCTGTTTTTGATGATTCTACATCTTACTCAGAGAACAATGTACGCCAGGACGTAAAAAATAGTATTTTAGGTGTTCTTACAACTAATGTACCTCTTCAATCAGTCACCAGTAGCACTGATTCAAGTAAAGGTTTGTTCCATACTTCTCCATCCAGCAGTCCACATACAACATGTACCTTTGTGACTGGTAATGAAGAAGGGAGCAGTAGTGAATGACATCGGATAGAGGCTCTTAAGAATATGAAAGAGTCATGACAATGATGCAGCAAATGCAAGCTATGATAAACAATCAGGCAACGATAGTTCAACCTCAAACTACAACACCTAGTGTCCAAGATAAAGTTTGAATGGCTGCAAACCTAGTTAGTTCCCAATGGTTTGAAGTGTTTCTATTCCAATGATGCATCACACACACAAAACCGTCACTCAATCAACTTCTTTACATCAAACAGTCAATAGTCAAGAAGCTATTCAAGGCATTAGTGCTCGATTAGATTTCATGAGTTCAAAAGAAGAGCTTCACAGTTTGGGGGTGTCCCGACCCTATCCTCCATAATGGAATGATGTAACATCCTTCCAAAATACGTAGGACCAGGAAATGTAAACATCCCAGCTTCGTATCATGTGGACTATAGTCCTACTCAAATAAGTATAAGCTGTCTGGAGGTCCAGTCTAATTATAACTAGCAAGTCCAACTATATCTCAATCCACATGATATCATCTCAAGGGAGAACCAAGTGTACCAGTGCTGATCAAACAGTAACACAACTATTCCACAAGAATAAAAATACCAAAAAAGATAATATATATTAAAGTTGGCCAGTCTTTAATGCATCTGTCCGAACAAGCTCATTACAAAAATAAAGCTTGTGAAATTAGACTATATCAGCAGAGTAAGTTATGGAAAATTAAATGTAATGTCGGATGAATATAATAAAGACATCAACTAATATATACCTGAATCTTGAAGTTGCAACCATCAATCACCATCTAACCTATAAAGCGAGCTAGCATTAACCTGGAGAGATCACCAGGTCCTCAGGGGACATAGCAAGATACATAATAACATGTATACTTTGACAATAAATAACATGCATGAAAACACAAAAAATAATAAAAGAAAATAAAGACTGAAGAATATACAGTACAAGAATGAAAACGTAGAGAATGTGGCATGCCATCAAGAATCGTGCTAATAAACGTGACTACGAGTAAATGTGGATAAACTGCAACTCGGTGGCGCTAACGACAATTTAGATTGTAGCCCGTTGGTTACTAACGACCTATAGTGTCACGCCCCGCTCCCATAGGAGCGATCGTCCTCGCTAAGGCGTGATGCCGTACGACCCTAGATTGTGCTCGTGCAAGGCGGGTTCCATAACGGCCGATTTCAGCGGCTGCGACGGGATCGTCACACAAAAGTTCCAAGCAGAGACATTGAATAATAGTAGCAAAAAATTTGAACGAAACACAAGTTACTCAAAAGATGATCTTTATTGATATTGAAAAAAAAGTTACAATGGGCGCAAGCCATGATTACAAGTCTCTCGTGCTCACTTTTCACTCATTATACAAGTCACTCTGCTCTCTCTCATCTCTCGATTACAATGCTTGAGCCAACGGATGCTTTGGAAGGCAACGTCCATACATTATGTTTCGTATAAGTCTTGACTCCATGCGGCCGTACGCTTCGAATTGCCAAGGAACTCCATGCATCGACGCATCCAAGCGAGCTCTGGGACATGAGCTTCTACCTGTGCCTGCGCATAAAAACTATGCGGGTGTCAGTACTCAACTGTACTGGTGGAATCAGCTTCTCGTCCACCCATATAAAATCGACACGTTGACTTACTTTTGTACAACATAGTCCCTTTATGATTGTCTTTCAACTCTTGCCTTAGGATCAGTTTTAGGACCGATGCCTTGGCCTAGTCTGTGTCTCTAGACCATCCCGTGCTTTGCACCAACAACGTTAACTCAACAACATTAACCTATCGAGTCGTGTTTGCCTTACGGCTTAAAATCAAAGATGCAACTACGCGATGAAGCTCCATTTCCGTGTGACCGTGCTACAAACCCTTGCTGAGGCCGTGCCTCGCAACTCAGTGAGACTTAACCATATCGCCACCTCGCGGCCCTTGCCGTAAAGCGGCCCTTGCTACTTTGATCATCAATTGACCCAATCGAGACTTGTGAACTTAGTGTCACTTAACCAACTTGCCTTGCGACGATTCCTGACTTAAACTCGAACAACTCAAACCCAACTTTTGTAACTCACATGTCAACACTTGAGACTCGACGCCACATCTCGTGCTGAAGAAAGACGCCTATGTTAAAACCCAATCTTAGGCCAAAACTTTGTGTTCTAACTGTACACACATTCAACTCGACTCAATCCAAAGACATACACGCGGATAGCCGCTATTTATCGACACCTATATGAACTTGGCCACTAGCATCACAAGCTATCCCGCGACGTATAGCTTTGTTAAATCGGGGACCTTTCAACGCAAGTAGCTAGCTCCGTTGCACGCCCCCGCTTTAAACTGTACTAAAACCTTATGCACGACTATACCCTGTTTTCTCCTAGGCTGAGTCGGTCCCGTGGCCCAGGGTTGCCGCTCGAGGAAATATCGCTATTATCGACAAGTTATCATTGACCATGCAAGACTCGACTCAAACTAACGTCTCACACAGTCATCCTTCTTTCAATGTTACCCTTTCTTTCAAAACCATGTTCAAGACTTCTATCCTTGAGATCCCTCGATGAACCACGGTCCTGAGCCTTCTTCCTTGATGCCATATCCTTTTTACTCAACTTAGTAATGACCATTTGATAGCCCTTTTTCTAAACTCGACTTGAAACCCACCGTAGCTCGTACCATAAACACTAAGTCTGTGCATTGTGCCTTAAGCCAACCGTGTTCTATACAACACTACCGTCCGAGTCATACTTTATATGACAGGCCTTGAGATCGTGGGACTTCGTGGCTATACCCAGCCGTAGAACTCTTGGGACCGTGCTAGCTACTACTCCGATAGCCTAACATGACTTGCCTAACTTAACTTTGCAACAACTTGACGAGCAAAGGTTGCGTCAAGCTTTGCCTTGATGGAACGTACCGTACACGCATTCGACTTTGAACGACCATGTCATTTGGGTGCGCCTAGACTTATGTCATAATTCGCTCAACGCAACTTAACTCATGGGCAAGCCAAGGCTATGCCAAGCCTTGGACGATGGGACCGTGCATGCTTTATGAAGCATTCATGCGGGCGACGCCTATGACTTAGGCTAATTCATAGTTTGTGTCGAAGACCAACTTTTTTTCTCCTAAGCCACGGGACGAAGGACCGGGTTTCATTTTCAAAGTACGCCGTACACCAACTCTAAGCCAACCGTTGGACCTTTCCATATTCTAACTCAATTTGACCCATCGGGATTACTTCCTTTAGCTATGTGGATTCGTCTCTTTTATTATCAAGCCTACTTGTGCAAGTTGAAAACATGCAATTTATTATGTGAAGGCTAAGATGAGGCAAGTTTACTGAAACTATCCCACCTGAGCGAGCGGTCGCATCGACCAAGCGATGTCTTCGAGCAGCCGTCGCAAGGCTAAGTCCGAACGCCGTCGACGTTTCGATTCCTCCGATTGACTGAGCGGAATGGGGCACTACATCATACACCACTCAGAAAAAGTTTCATCCTCGAAACTAACTGAGTACTTACTTTTTGACTTATCACTTTACTCAATATTCAAGAACACTCGCACACACTATACCTATGCATTTTCTCAATCCGAGCCACGCTCGCACTACCCTCAATCTTTTCTTTGAAATACTATTTCAAAATCCTCGACCCCTTTCCATTCCTCTAGTCTCACTTGATTTAACGTATCACTTAGTTGGATTATGTACATATTCTAGGCGTCCCCAAAATACATGCATTTCAGCCAAGCCTCGTGATAGAGAATCCGCCATCACCACTCGAGTCGGATCGTGCACATATTCAGGCGTTCCTGATATACGTGCATGTCAATTGATACTCGCGAGTGGTGCCTCCACAATTTCTACTACTTCGCACTCGGACGTCTGCCTAACAGCTAGGCTATGTCTTTCCGTCAGTATTGGAATCATAGTTCCCAAACAACAATATCAATACTGACACCATCCTAAGGTCAAACTAAATTGATAGTATGGGGTTTTCTACTCAAGCTCGCATCACTCCGATTTCTAAACTTCGAGCATAGATTTCCTATACACATCCGAACGTTCATCGCACCGGGTCCGAGTCATTCATCAAAATAATCCTACGACAACTCGCGTTCAACCAATCCTTGAAATGAACATATCGCTTGTTCATCAAGCCATTTCGCATAGTCTATCTCTTCGAACACATTCGACACTATCCGCCTATCAATCCTTCCAAGTTTAGCACGCTACAACACAATCTATCGCTAAACCATAATTTATATTTCACATTTCCTAAGTCATTCATCCCAATTCACGTATTCGATTGTGAGGTCGTCTAACTTAATAATATGTTGCGCCCCGATCTCACGCGAGTCAGGTTATCTACGGTGGGCATGAATCACCATGCATGCTCCTGCGGGATGATCATCCTCATCGTAACGTAACTCTTATTTTGTGTCTAGACTAATTCATTATCGATACGTGAATTGGATATATTCAATCCTCAAGTTTACTTAATCATCAATCGTAAGTCCAAACATCCTCGAATTTTCTCTCGCGCCAAACCAACAAGTCGAGACAATCAAAGTTGCCGCATTATGATTTTCTGAGTTCGATCATTCCCACGACATGAATTACCATATCAGCATTCATGCGAAACGATCGCCCCAAATCTGACGCGACGCATGTGCGAGGCTGGGGTTGCACTCGCACAAGGCAAGAACGTCGACGTTGTGGTTATCCGCTTAACCCTCAAGACACAATCATTTTCATCCTATATTCATCTCAATCAAAATCCTAAGTATGGCATCCAACCGAACAACAACACTTGCACGATCGTCATTCGCGGAGTCAGAGTACCCCCGAGTTATCGCATATCGATCTTTGATATGCTTCAATACCATCGATGATATGCGTAACCTGACGATCTTCTATTGTAACCAATTTTGAATCGTGCGAATGATGCTATCATCCAACTGGATAATCTCCTCAACATTCAAGTTCAAGTTCGATCATTATCCCTCGAATCGTTCACAACATCAATTTGTTCAAGTCTGAAATCACGTATATTCGTCCGTCTATCTTAAGTCATCAACCAATGTATTTTCTTAATTCGTATCGTCCCTTTGTTAACTCAATTATCGAGCAACATTCAATCCAATCCTTAGAGTCATTCGCGTAACTTCAAAATCAAACCTTTTATGCACGCTATCTACCTGTCGTGCTAACTTTTCGTATACAATCCGTATCAATTTTCTCGATCAAGTCATCCGTTCGCTACACCTTAACATTTTCCTCGATTTAATTTATCTATTCAATCATCTTTGCGTTTCATACTTGCGTAATCCTCAGTCCCGTACATGTTCTGTGTGCGTCAATTTATTCTTTTTGTCCAAATCAACTTATCAAACTTCAAGGCAACAACTCACTCAATCTTACTCGATCTAAGGCTTTGTATACGTGCAACGCTTGCTGATAGACTCACAGACACCCCGAATCATCAATCGATCGATCGACATCCCTGAGGCTATCGCATACACCACTCAGGGATGAAGTCATTCAACAAATCCTCAAACTATCATTCAAATCAAAATTGACTTCTTCAACTTTTTCGTTCGAACCATTCCTCGAATTCCAAGCATGCTCATCTATATCGCACCGACGATATCGTCGCTCGATAGCACCCCTATCGATAGTCATCTCACTTTACTCAATCGAGTCCAACTCATTCTCGTCTGACACAATTCGATTCCCGCATTCGACTTTTCTAAGGTCGACGCAACTTTGGAGTATATGCCCAGCCCGACTTAGCCAACCGTGCTTACGCAGACCATCTTTTTGTTTCTTTGTCAAAAACTATTCTCCTGTATTTTGCAAATTATTTAGACTCATTGTATGGACATCCCGTAGGACATTTGAGAGAGAGCGCACCAACGATAACAACTTGCGGAAGCAACAAAGTTTGCGAAAATATCGAAGTTAAAGAATTCAATCAAAAGTCCAATGACGTAAAGCCGTGCTGTGATACAATTATGTCACGCCCTGCTCACGTAGGAGCGATCGTCCTTGCTAAGGCGTGATACCGCACGAGCCTAGATTGCGCTCGTGCAAGGCGGGTTCCATAACGGCCGATTTCAGCGGCTGCGACGGGATCGTCACACAGAAGTCCCAAGTAGAGACATTGAATAATAGCAGCAGAAAATTAGAACGAAACACAAGTTACTCAAAAGATGATCTTTATTGATATTGAAACAAAGGTTACAATAGGCGCAAGCCATGATTACAAGTCTCTCCTGCTCACTTTTCTCTCATTATACAAGTCACTCTGCTCTCTCTCATCTCTCGATTACAATGCTTGAGCCAGCGGATGCTTCGGAAGGCGACGTCTATACATTATGTCCCGTATAAGTCTTGACTCCATGCGGCCGCACGCTTCGAATCGCCAAGGAACTCCGTGCCTCGACGCATCCAAGCGAGCTTCGCACCACGAGCTTCTACCTGTGCCTGCACATAAAAACTATGTGGGTGTCAGTACTCAACTGTACTGGTGGAATGAGATCCTCGCCCACCTATACAAAACCGACACGTTGATTTACTTTTGTACAATATAGTCCCTTTATGATTGTCTTTCTATTCTTGCCTTAGGATCAGTTTTAGGACCGACGCCTTGGCCTATTCTGTGTCTCTAGACCATCCCGTACTTTGTACCAACAACGTTAACCTATCGAGTCGTGTTTGCCTTACGGCTTAAAATTAGAGACGTAACTATGCGATGATGCTCCATTTCCGTGTGACCGTGCTACAAATCCTTGCTGAGGCCGTACCTTGCAACTCAGTGAGACTTAACCATATCGTCGCCTCGCGGCCCTTGCCGTAAAGCGGCCTTTGCTACTTTGATCATCAACTGACCCAATCGAGACTTGTGAACTTTGTGTCACTTAACCAACTTGCCTTGCGACGATTCTTGACTTAAACTCGAACAACTCAAACCCAAATTTTGTAACTCTCATGTCAACACTTGAGACTCGACGCCACATCTCGTGCTGAAGCACGACGCCTATGTTGAAACCCAATCTTAGGCCCAAACTTTGTGTTCTAACTGTACACACATTCAACTCGACTCAATCCAAAGGCATACACGCGAATAGCCGCTATTTGCCGATATCTATATAAACTTGGCCACTAGCATCACAAGCTATCCTACGACGTATATCTTTGTTAAATCGGGGACCTTTCAATGCAAGTAGCTAGCTCCGTTGCAAGCCCCCGCTTTAACTCGTGCTAAAACCTTATGCACGACTATACCCTGTTTCCTCCTAGGCCGAGTCGGACCCATAGCCCAGGGTTGCCGTTCGAGGAAACATCGCCCTTGTCGACAAGTTGTCCATGACCATGCAAGATTGGTTCTACAAGTTGTCGACAAGTTGTGGAGGCTAAGGGGTGCCAAAATTTTGAGAGGGACGGGTTTTGTGTTTTGGTGATGGTTGGATATATAGATGGGTTTAAAAGATTGGTTCTATATACATATTTATATTTAAATATTTAGGATTGCATATTTGAGGGGAAAGGGAGAAGAAAACACACGTATAGGAGAAGAGGAAAAAGGGGTCGGGCAGAGAGATTTATTTGGTTGGTTTTTTTAGGAAAGTAGGTAGTTTGTTAGGGTTGTTAGTTAGTTAGGAATTTATTTAAATAGTTTTGATGTATGAAACTCTCTATTATATACAAATATCAATCTAAAAATCTGAATATATATATATATATATATATATATATATATATATATATATATATATATATATATAAAACCAGAATTTTATTAAGAAATAGGCACAAAATGCCGAAGCCTATACAAGTAAGCGCGCTAACGCGACAAAAGGACTGAAAGCGAAAAGTGCGATACGCCCAAGCAAAAGGAAGGGGAGGGCGGCCTAAGCCAGGGCCTCCCAGAACGAGTTGGAGACGAGAGAGCAGCGCCTCCTGACTTTGAAGCATTATCTGATGACCTCTCTGTACAGCTGAGGAGGGGGAGTTGGCGCCCTTCATATCGAAATTTGTTCATATTTTTCCAAAGAACCCAAATGCCAGTGGCTGCTACGATCTGATGCCCATGGGAGCAGCTCCAGAAGTCCAGGAGATCGTAGAAGCCCCCGGTTGGTTGAACCATAGTAAGACTATTGTGAAGCTTGGACCATGTGCCTGCAGCCAGTTCCCCAAAAAAGAAGGATGTGCTATGCTGATTCCGTCTTGTGCTCCTCGCAACAGTGGCATCTGGAAGCGAGGCTGAATCCCAATGATCCGATGATGTCGTCCGTAGGGATCTTTCGACTAAGAGCACGCCAGATGAGGATAGACCATTTGATGGGAATGCACGCCTGTCAAAATTTGGCATAAACGATATTCGGCGCCCTGCTACCTCTGACTACTTATCTGCCGGAAGCCAAAGTGAATGTCCCACTCGGGTTAGGAGACCATCTCCAAGTGTAGGACGTGTCGATAATCCGTAGATTCGTAGCAAGAAGACTGGTTGCCACAGGTTGGCCAAGCCAATCTCTGACCTTCCTCCAATTCCATCCGGAACTGCCCTCTCATAGGTCTCTAATTGGGCACCCCTGCGAAGTTAGAATTTTGGGATGTATGATATCTTCTCCTAACCACTGCTCCAAGCAGGCCGGGGAGCGACCGTCACCCAACTGGAGACGAATAATAGGTCTAGCAGTGATGCGACCCCGAGTTATACGACGCCACGATGGCGAGGATCTGTTGTTAGTGCTCGCTTCCGACAGATGGGAGAATCTGGAGTACCTAGCTCTCATGAACTTCGTCCATAAGGAGGTCTCGGGGCGCAACTTCTACCATAACTTAATGGAACAGGCATCCACGATATGGGCAAGTCTGCAGAAGCCCAGACCACCTACTCCAGTGGGTTTGGCCATCGTCTCCCAACCGGCCCAGTAATGTTTGTCTTTGTCGTCGCTATGTCCCCAGAAGAACTTGGCGAAGAGGGATTCGAGAGAGTGGAGCACCTTGATGTGGGGGAGCAAACAGCCAGAATGTACATCGGGATGGACGATAGAATGTGTTTGATGAGGATCGTTTTGCCTCCAGGGATAAGGTTGCATTGTGCCATCCTGCGATAAGTTTGCGGATCTTGTCTGTGAGGTGCTCATATTTGCCGGAGTTGGCCTTACCGTACACCAGCGGGCACCCGAGGTAAAGGAAGGGGATAGGCCGTGCTGAAGGAGGTCATGTTGGCGAGCAGGGTTGAGCCGGTTCTGTCAGTTTTGTGATGTGTGTAGTTGACGCTCTTGTTATTGTTGACATGCCGACCAGAGCAGTTGGTGTATCTGGTGATTGTACCCAAGACGATCTCGATCGATCCGCTGTCTCCAGAGGAGAAGATAAGAAAATCGTCACCGTAGGCCAGGTGAGTGATAAGTGGGCATCCGGTAGTGGTGTGGAAGTGGTTGAAGCCGGCCATTCTGGGCAAACTATTGAGGCTTTTATTGAGGGCTTCGGTCGCGATGATGAAAATGGTAGAAGAGAGCGGATCCCCATGTCTAACCCCGCAAGTTGAACGAAAGAATCCCGCAGCCTGGCCGTTAATAACGGTGGAGAACCACGCATTATTGATAGATCTGAAGACGATGTCAATCCATGTTTCGGAGAAGCCAAAGGCCCTGAATACCCAGATCATGAATTGCCAGTCCAGGCGATCGTATGCTTTTTCTATGTCTAGTTTGATGGCCATGTTCCTCCCCCTCGACGGGAACTTCATGCACGTGATCATCTCTTGTGCATGGAGGATGTTGTCTGTTATATTGCGACCTTTAATAAACCCACTTTGCTCTTCAGAAATGATCTTGGGGGGAAGATCGGACATCCGATTGGTGACTATCTTGGATATGATCTTGTTGGTGAAGGTGTAGAGGCTGATTGGACGAAAGTCTTTAAATGTTTCAGGATAGTCTTTCTTGGGGATGAGGATGATGTTGGAGCAGAAAATTGAATTGGGGTATCTGGCCCCTTGGAGAAAGGCAATAGTGGCTTCGACTAAGTCTGTTTTAATGGTGTCCCAGCAAGCTCTGAAGAAGACACCGTTAAAACCGACCGGCCCTGGGGCTTAGTGCTCATTAATGGACCAGACCGCAGCTTTGACCTCCTCCTCTGAAGTGGTGGCCAGCAGGGTCTCGTTGTCGTTATCGCTAATGAGGGAAGGGATAACCGACAATAGCGTTACATCTTTAACGACCCGCTCTTTGGTGAATAGGTTGGAGTATAAGTTCACGGTTGCGGCCTGAATTTTGGCATGGTCGTCGACCAGGTTGCCATTGTCGTCGAGAATCCGGTGTAATTTTAATTTGTTCCTGTATCCTTTTACGCACGCATGAAAGAACTTGGAATTACGGTCACCGTCGGTCTCCCAGGTCAATCTGGCTTTTTGCTTCCAGAATTCGTTCTCCACTCTCAGCCTGGATTTAAGAAGAGCTCTGGCGAGGTTCAGGGATGCGCGGGCCTCCGGAGAATTATTAATGGCAAATATGGACTCCGCGAGGGTGACGTCGTCCTCTGTCTCTCCTATAGCCTGGAAGATATCGCCGTATGCCTCTTTGCTCCATGACGATAGGGCCTTACGAGTGGCTTTTAGCTTAGACACCATCCGGGCCATAGGGTCAATGACCGAGACGAAATTCCAAGCCGAAGCAACGATATTCTAGAAATGTGGGTGATGACGCCAAAAGTTGAGGAAGCAAAAAGCTTTCTTGTTGCCGGTATGATTGTTGCTGATCTGGAAAAGAAGAGGGGAGTGATCCGATTCAGTAGAGTTGAGATGAGAGAGATTAGTGATCAGGCCCATGTCAAACTAGCCTTCGTTGATCATCGCCCGGTCTAAGCGGAAATATTATCGTCGGTGACCCTCCTGCATGTTGCACCAGGTGAATGCACTACCGAGGAAGGGGATTGGGGTAAGGTTCCCGTGAAAGATAAAGTTGTTGAAATCATCCATCGCTGGCTTGGATGGAGGGCGGCCATCAGACTTCTCCTCTCTGCAAGACACCGTGTTGAAATCTCCGATGCAAAGCCACGGAAGCCCCTGCGGATGAACCCTAGAAGGTCTGCCCAGAGTAATCTGCGCTCGGGGATATCGTAACTGCCATGGACGGCGGAGAGGACGGAATAGGACTTGAGGGCCGGGTGTTCAACCCAACAAGTAAGAGCCTGGGAAGAGTCGTGGATGATGCCAAATTGGAATTCTTGAGCAAGAAAAAGCCAGATGTCGTTGCCGCGAGCGATGGCATGCGGGAAACCTAGCTTAAGTTGGATGGCTTTTAATCTGTTTTGAGGAATTTTAGGTTCAATAATGATTAAGAGGTCTATGCGATAAATCTTCTTGAGGCTGAGAATTCTGTTCATCGTCGGTTTGTTGTCGAGCCCCCTCACATTCCAGGAGATGATGTTAAGCATCGGATGGAGAAATAGGATGGAGTTGATTGTGCCTCGTGGCGGACCTGGTAGTCCTAGCCGTCATCAGCTTTTGATTGTTTTTGTTCTTCTTGGATGAGGTTTTTTGGTTAGTACGCTAATGGGCACGTTGCTTTCGGAATTTTGTTTGACCGACCTTGATCGCTGCTTCCATCGACGTCAGCGTTGGTGATAGGTGAGTCGTTGTCCTGATCTTCCATGGTACAAAAGGGTTTGCTACGGTCCAGAAACCCTGCTTCCTTGGCTTGCCAAAATCTGCCGGTTAAGATGTGGCTGAGAGTGGTTTGAGCGTCCTTTGGGAGAGTGGAAGGATGTTTAGTGGGCTCTGGGTCTGCTCGGCGTTCCGCAAACTGCTCTGAGCTGCTCATCGACCAGTCCTCTCCAGGTTGTTGAGATCGGTTGACGGGTAGTTGGGTGGAGTGATAGGCCTCGTGGGGGAGTGGTATGGTGATCTCAGGTTGGTTGGGGGGTTGGATGATGAGGGCGTTGTCAGCTTTTGGGTGGTGTGTGAGGCCGCTGAGCTTGGAGGAATCTTGTTGGCCGGTGGTGGTGGGAGGGGGCTCACTGTAGTCATTTTGTGCATCTTCGTAGGGGGTGCCTGAGAGGAGTTCAAACGAATTGTGGAGAGCGAGTGTGGAGGGATTGAAAGGGACGATAGTATGTCTGGTTGTTGCGGTTGTCTGACGGTGGGGGTGTGTCTAACCTTCGATCTGAGGAAGGGGGTCGAGATTTGATTTATGGATGATAAAGGCGGGGTCTCTTTGACCAGTGGGCATGCGTGGGGTGCACGGGATTTTCTTCTTTAGTTCGGGATGAGCACGAAAGCAGTGCTGAATTAGGTGACCGCTCATCTAACAGTGTTTGTAAAAGGTGATTTTGTTGTCGTAAACCAGCTGCTGTCTGTGAGTTATATCCTCGAGCTCGATCTCTATGAGTTTGGGGGGTCGTTCGTAAGGTCTAACTCCACACATATCTTCGCGTAGTTGCACTTGGAGAGGTTGCAAGTTTCTTCTACAATGGCTACCAGGGTCCTGAAGGAGCTGGCATTCCGTTTAATGGCAGCTGCGGGGAAGCAGACCAGGGGAAGGTTGGGAAGGGTGATCCAAGTTGAAATGATTGTTGAGTCAATTTTTGGGTTGAATACGGGGGACCATTTGACCACTTTAGCGATCTGCGTTTCCATTCTGGCTGTGCCCTTCGCCCGGGCTATCGTATAGTCCGAGTCGAATGATAGGTGTAGGAGCATACGCTTGGGGTCGAGTTGAGCTACCTGGAAGGCTGCGGAGAGGCCCCACTCAGCGACCGCTGTCGAGGCAATGGAGATCTTTGGGCAACCGGAACCGAATTTGAGCACGAACGACTTGGAGAAGGAGGAGGATAGGAAAGAGATCTCCGACGCGGCGAAGGGGACCCGGATGGGATTGCCGTCGGATGGAGGCGGGAACTCTAAGTCCAAAAGCTGGATCTCTACCGTTGCCGATGGAGGTCGCTTCCCCCGATCAGGCCTTAAGGCCTCGGCATAGGAGACGTCGGAAGGGGCCACGGGACTTGGGAGGGTGGGAAGGGATGAATGTCAGCAGAAATCGGCTTCTGCGACTTGCGATGAAGAGGGAGCAAGGATCGACGCTTGGAGCGAGGTGGGGGCATTGGGGGGCTCCAGGTTGCGCCAACCCGGGGGAGCTATACCGGGTTGTGGCCGAACAGTAAAATGGTACCAGATTGCGCCAACTCGGCGAAGTCCCCGGGTTGCGCGAACCCAGGTTATGCCAATAGGCTGGGGGTAGGGGCCCCGGGATGTGCCAAGTGGGTAGGGGAGGAAGCCCCAAGATACGCCAAGAGGCAAGAGGGAGAGACCCATGTATACGCCAAGAGGCCAGGGGGAGAATTCCCAGGTTGCGCCATGAGGCAGGAGGAAAACTCCTCAGATTGTGCCAAAAGGCAACATAGGGGTGCGCCAGGATACCGCACACTGGAGGCCTGCGCCTGAGGAGCGCAAGACAGGGCACCCAAACCCAAAAGTGAGGCTGTACCAGGGTCTTGGACGTTCACTAAAGAGGGGTCTCTACCCAAGGGGGCACGTGGCCCCCCGAACTCGTTGAGAGAGGGGGAGGAGCGCGTAAACTGTGCTACTCGATGACCTGTTCCAAAGGTTGGACTGTGCCAGGAACTGTTACTGCTCCCAAAGCGGGTCTGTTGCCAGAGGGAGCCACGTGCTCCCCTGCTCCCGAGGACGGGAGTAAATTCGAAATCGGTTCGAGCCCCAAGGAGAGCGGTGGGGAGTCAGAGGAAGAGTTGGAAAAGCTGTGCTCCGATCGGTGGCCGTCGGACCCGCAGCCTGGGCGAAGTTCGGGTTCACAGCAGGGGCGGGGGGGATGAACGTCTACGGGGGTGGCGGCCGCGACCGCGCAGTTATGCTGCACCAGCTGAAGCTGAGCATCTGTTCACCCGATAAGCGGGGCCGGAGGGGGTAGGGGCCCGTGGGGGAACGGCGGCTGGGCGTCGAGAAGCCGAGGGGAGGGGAGACGATGACCTGGCCAGGCGCGCCTCGGAGGTCACCGGCGAGCGCGTGAAGAAGTGGAGATCTGGCAGCCTTGAGCTGCTGCCGCAGCTACAAGCCAGTATGGCGGATGCGAAGGCGGAGGGCGAGGTATGAGGGAGGTGGGAGAGAAAAAACAAGCAGGGGGCGGCTAGGAAGGCCGGAAAGGGCTCCATGCCGACGGGGTGGGAGAAAGGGGGAAGGGGGAGCTCGGGGAGACCATGACGTTTTTGAATATTATATATGTATATATATGTGTGTGTGTGTGTGTGTGTGTGTGTTTGTGTGTGTGTGTGTGTGTGTGTGTGTGTGTGTGTGTGTGTGTGTGTGTGTTTGTGTGTGTGTGTGTGTGTGTGTGTGTGTGTGTGTGTTTGGTGTATCTTGGATGCATTCCAAGCCTAATTGTAATTTGGTTTGACTTTGGATCAAATATAGACTAATGCCAATTATGACAATATACATAAATATTTCATATACATAGAAACTTTCCAAAAGTGGAAAATGTTAATTTAAATAAAAATTTATATAAAATATATATCTACATAGATGTATTTGGACACACTACATGCCTATATGGGTTTGGTTTTGGTTCGGGTAAAGTTTGGACAAGTTTGGTACAACCGGATCTCCTAAAAAGTCAAAAGCTTATAAAAATAATTAATTAAGCCAAAAATATAGTTTAAGCCACAACTTGACTTATTTCCATACAAGGGACATTAATATGGCTAGGCCATCCCTACCACGGCTAATCTGCTAGTCATGACATACGACTATACTAGCCATGCCATAATTCCTAGTCAACATGCATAGCAAAACTTAGCTATGACTAAGGCTTTATATAAATAATAATTATTTTTCTTAAAATATATTAAAAAAATCAATATTTAGGACAAATAAATAAATAAATTTTAAAAAATTTGGGGGTTTACATTCTACCTACCTTAAAATAATTTGTCCTCGTAATTCAAATTTATCAAGCAACTCAATAATTAAAATGGAGAAGGCGCTTCTCATCTATCGAACAAATGGTCTACCTTATCTTCAAAAATTTATGAGACGTAATCTAAAAGATTGCTAAATTTTTGTTTTTATACATCCATGGCCACTAACTCCTTCCTAAATTTGAAAGAAACTACGATCCTTGTTTGGTTTACGGGTTGTAACTCGGGTTCCAGAATAGTTCCTAAGTCATCTTGTCATTTATCGTCCTATTCAGTGCTCACATGCTATATATGATTCCTCTTCTGTACATGCTTACATGTTCCAGTTACTTTATATGCTTACATGTCCCGGTTATCTTATATACTCACATGTCTAGTTTATTTAACATGTTCACATGCTTCCATTTACTTTACATATCCACAGTTTACACTATGTCACATGTTGTTTACTTTATGCTCCATGTTACTTAACTTATTATCTTTTCTATTCATGAGATAAGTCCATTGGTAGTGCACGAGTCTCAATTCGCATTTACTTGTTTCTGTCTCTATCTATCGTTTTATTAGTTATTACTGGTTTTAGTTTAAAGTTTGGCTTCCTTTGTGGTACTTGATATTGGGGGTCTGACCCCACTAGTTTTGTTTGGCGAGTTCTAATAGAGGAGACTAAAGGATCTTCCGTGCCTTCTACTTGACGGTGACCACCCGGAGCACAAGAGTACCTTAGTGGGTTTCCTATATCATTCTCCCACTATTTATATGCATTATTGTTTTATGGCATTTAGCATCCATGCACGTGGTTAGCTCGTGTTTTGGATCTTAATATTTAACCTACGGGCCTAAACATGGTTTACGTTATTCAAGATTATAGGTAGCACTAATCATGTATGACTATTACTCTTGCTAGTTCTCCATTTTGTATTACTAGCTTCATGATCATCCGTGCATATATAGCTTGGAACGCTTTACTATTTTATGTCTGATGAACATACTTCTTTTACTTTGCATATTTGCCCGTGATTGAGATACCTAGGACTGCTTGACCTAGGATTGACTGTTGGATTGTAGTAGTAACCCTCATGTCTTGAGAGCTTTGACCGTATCTTGGGGTACTGGAAGTCTGGTATACGTAGCTGGCCTTATCCATTCTGACTTACCTGTATTCTAGTTCTGGGACGTGACAAAGGGATCAGTGATGTATTTTTGTCGGAACTTATTTCGACAAAGAAAAATAATAAAAAGACAACACGAGATTTTATCGAGCATTTTTAGAGACTAGCTATAAAGTTGTATCCTAGGACTCCACAACCGGTGTTGATTGATACTTGTCGGACCAACTTCTTACCTACACTCAGATTCTGTCTGGGAAATACATATTATAAAGACTAGCCTTCCTTCATTGCTACAGCAGAGAAAGCAGAAGAATCTGTTAAGTGCTTGTAGTTGTTCGGCCTCAAGGCATCCGATGACAAAGGGAAACATCCCCAGAATAATAATACTTCTAGAAAAATCAGTAAAAGAAAAGAATCTTTCACAGTAGATATATCTGCAGCTGCTTTCCAGTCCAAGCAGAAGGATCCGACTGCTCCGAAGCCTAAATCGTAGTACCACTTCAATGGGGATCATGTTCTGGACATCTTGCATCTCCTGATGAGAAGCAACAAATTGCAACTTCCTGATCCTCGTAGGCCAGATGAAGTGGGATGGATTAATGATATATGCATCATCCTATAAAGGATTGTTACATATTGAAGAACCATATCCATCGGTCATTGGATCAAAGGCTATCAAACTACATACAGATGAGAAACATGATTATGCTAATCTGGTTTCCCTTCAGTTTGGGAATTTTCCTGCAGTCAAAGTCAAATATGGTGTTGTTCTGATACCAAGGGAGACTGCAAGTTGTCAATCTTCTACCAGCTCCTGGTCAAACAGCAGGGTTGGTGCCACTTACTACTCAACATGGTGAGGTGATGTGGATGCATCATGTAATGCATGTGTTCGTATTACGTATTTGGAATACGTATACGTATTTTATCTTGTATTTGCATCTCCTTGGCTTGGTTTGGCTTAGTCTCCTTGGGGTTGGTTTGGTTCGACTAGGCTTGGTTGCCTTGGTTCATCAAGAACCAAGGGGTGAACCCCCTACCTACCACCACCATCCCCATTTATTAGCCCCTCTTCATTCTCTCTCTTCATTAACCTCTTCTTCTTCTCCCATTTACTTTTTCACCTACCAGAGAGAGGGAGAGAGAGGTCTAGGCAAGTACAACTTGCTTCATGGAGGAACTCCAATTTTATTGCTTAATTCTCTTCCTTACAGCATTCTAACTTACTTTAGAACTTGGCATTTTTCACTTTCTATGGCTAGATTCTTGTATATCTATATTTACTTTATTTTCAGAATTCTTGGGTTTTGATCTATTTAATCTTGTTATTTCTGAGTTTTGATGGTTCTATGTTGTAGAGCATTTCGTTCTACCCCATTTTGACCTATGAAAGTTCGAATTTGGGCTCCGGATGATAGAGTTATGCAGCTTGGAAGCCATGGCTTTTGGTGTACTTCTTCTCGAAAATTTGGAGAAGAAGCACAGTCCCGAGCCGCATGGTAGCACTTGACCGCATGAACATTCATGCGGCAAGTCAGTTCCAATTGCATACGCTATTGCCTTGACTTGACCGCATGACAAGTTCATGCGACAGATATTTCTTCCAGCCGCATGGGGCCCTTCTTCCCGAACTGCATATGCACCCCTTGCTCCCAGCCGCATAGGCCTTGTTCCCCGCTGCCGCATGGGACTCCGCCAATCCCAAGCCGTATGAACTCAACACTCGCGAGCCACATAGACCGCAGTCTCCCAGCCGCATGGGTTGGCTTCCCTTGACCGCATAGTCATTGATCCCCGCAGCCGCATGGGTTGCTCCTCCCCGGCCGCATGTACCTGATTGGTCAGCCAACCGCATAGACCCATCCCCCGCCAGCCGCATGAGTTCCCTATCCTCCTGGCCGCATATGTCTTGCCTTTCTCAGCCGCATGACTGACTGGATCTCTGAGCCGCATATGATTGATACCCCTTTGACTGCATAAGCCTCTCCCTTTTAGCCGCATGCGCCTGACTCTATTCAACCGCATGGGCTGTTCTCTTCCAGCCGCATGAGATTATTCCTGGCCGCATATGCCTTAGCCGCATGGCCCTCCTATGGTCCTATGTATTGAGCATGACCTGACAGTGACCCGTAGTGGTGCACTCCTGACATGATTAACCTGACATGACCTGATAATGGCCCGTTATGGCACACTCCTGACAAGTACACCTGACATGATTATCTTGAACAACTGTTGCGACGGCTACCTGACATGACATGACCTGTATAATTAATCCTGGATACCGTAGGCGATTGTGCTTGTACAAATAATCCAGTCCTGTCTTGCATCATGTCTAGGAGGGGACTCCTGAGTACCACGGTCAGGAGTACCCATTGAAATGGACTAAGGCTAATAACTAGATTAATACACTAGTCATAAAGAGATCTCCCAGCTACAGGCAATCCCGTTACCTGGGCACGCCTTGGGATCTGTAGCCTGCCGTCGAGTAGGGCACATTTCCAGCACACTGTCATGTGTTGCACCCTTCAAGCTACCTAAGGGTACATTTATTTCCTGGACGATGTACCCACCTGAATTCAACTCTAATTCTTTTAACCCTGGTAACCTGGATAGACTGCAGGGCTTGTGGCTATGGAAGATTCTCACTGCATCTTGCTAGTAAATAGGCTTGTGATAACCCTAGTTAGTTAAAGTATCAAGCCGTAGTTCTTGCTTGGCCGTGAAATGATTGGATGGAGTCTAACCAGTCTAGTCTTGTCCTGATCCTGTTCTAGATTACTGTATGACCAGAATGCTTGTATTTATTTTTCCGATAAATGGTGAGAATCCTAGTTCTGTTCAGACGAAGGGTTACAACCCCGGTCCTTGTTTGGTTTACGGGTTGTAACCTGGTTACATGAATAGTTCCATGGTTATCTCGTCGTATATCTTCCTGATGTATTTTCTTTATTTCCAGTTCTTACTATATTTATACTCTTGTGCTGATTGCTGGTTTTAGTTCCTAAGTGAAGCTTCCTTTGTGGCACTTGCTCTTTCGGGGGTCTGACCCAGCTGGTTTTGTGTCGCCAGAATTCGGAGCAGCTCCAGAGGATCTACCGACCTTCCAGCCAGATGGTGGCCACTAGACGGAACTCTGGCAATGAGTGGGTTATTTTTGGCTCTCCCACTCTATTGTAAAAAAAATATTCTTTTGAGGCGTTTAGCCGACGAGCACCTGTTTAGCTCGATTGCACTTTACTTACTATCCGCCTACGGGCTGTAACATGATTAACAGATCCTTGGGTTGATCATATATGACTAAACTCTTGCTAGTCCTGACATTTTGTAATGACTAGCTTCATGATCAACTGAATATGTAATGTTTGGGACGCCTTACTATTGTATATTTAATGATCATACATCTTGTAACTTTTACTTACTTGCTTGTGATTGAGACAATAGGCTTGTTCATGAACTTAAGAGACTGCTGGCTTGTAGATAAACCCTCATGTATCTAGACAGCCGTGACCGTATAGTGAGATGGATCCTATTTCATATACGTAGCTGGCTATGTCTGCCCCCGCTCTCCAGTATTCTGGTTATGGGACGTGATACATCATGATCTTCCTCAAGAGAGGGATTCAAAGATTAACTATTCTACTTCCAAACCTCAGAAAAAGAAGAACAAGTTATGTAAGATGTCTAGTGAAGTCGTGGTTGCGAAGATCAGGACTAGAAATATATATTTACGAACCTATGACCAAGAACAAGAGGGCAATCCCCTTTTTGCGGATTCTACTTCTAATCCACCCACTGCTTCAATTGTACCTGAATCGGGTCCATCAAAACCGATCCCACGGTACAAAGGAAAACAGAAAAAGGTTAGGTTTGACAAGTCTTTGAACAAATCTAATCTTCACGGACTTGATAAGCCTTCCAATATCAACATAATTGAACAACTTGCCAATACTCCAGCCCGGTTATCTATCTTCGAGCTACTCCGTCTCTTCAAATAAACTTGGGATTCATTGAGTGAGGTGTTACAGCATGCCGACTCATATTTGTCCCACATCACAGGTCCTGATGATGAAGACCCTGTGGCATGCCTGTATTGCTACAGTATAAACGAAAAGATTTCCACTGCCACCTTCACATAAGAAGATATGTTGTTGAAGAATAATTGACATGATAGACCCATGTATTATTTGTGGCATATTGGGGCTTGCAAAGTGGATCGAATTTATATTGATCCAGGTTCCTCAGTCAGCATTGTTCCCCGAAGTCTACTTCAAATGCTTGGGATCCCAATCCATAAGTTGTCGGCCCCGACAACTACTATCACTTGCTTTAATGTCATATGAAACCATCCTTTGGAGAAGATTTTCCTTAAATGTCAGATTGGTAATCTCAGAACAGAGGTCACCTATTATGCTATTGGTGTCAATGTATCCTACAACGTCTTGATGGGGCGACCGTAGATACATGAGAATCTTATTGTACCGTCTACTCTTCATCAATGCTTCAAGTATGTAAACGATGAAGGGGTAGTCTATAGCGAATTCGCAGATGTATATCCTTTCAAAGGAGTTGAAGTCTACTACTCTGATGAAAATTTGTACAAGCCTGTGGATCAGAGGCTATCTGATGAACCACCATCGGAGCTTGTCGTTGATAAAGGAATGATGCTGACGACGAGCAGGAAGAAGCAACTACTGGGATAGCTACGGAAGAACCACTAGCTATATATTTGAAGGGTCCTATATGGAAGGAGTCTGGTAAAACCCGTTGGTCATCAATCTTCCCAAACTCCCTAACAAAGGCAAGTCTGTCCGACCATCACAAGGAGGTGAAAAAGGAAGTACTAAGCCTCTCGTCATTGACTTCAAAAAAGCACTGTTAAGGCAAAATTGGAATGCCTTTGGTGATTGAGCGGTAAACCAAAAAAGAACCACCTTTGGTAATCAATCCGAGGACAGTAGATGAAGAAAAGCCATTGGTGGTTGATCTATTTTATGGAAAGCGTCCAGTCCAGCTTGAAGAACCCTTGGTGATCAATGTGACTCATGTCGCTATAGCAGCAAGAGAAGATGTTGTAAATAAACCTCCTGGTATCAAACTTCCTGAGGATATTGGTGCGCTGTCACAGGCACCCAAAAATGAAACCTTTTTTTTTTAAATTATTTGTAGTAGTGAGAGTAAGGATCGATCCTACGAAGAGCAATTAGTATACTTTTATACAATATGAACAATGATGGAGGAAGAGATTTTAATTTAATAAAGGCAAATTTAAGAAAGAGCTAAGTATTGAAATCAATCAAAGGAACAAATATGTTGGCCCATTGGTCATGGTCAAACCTGATTTTGACAATTGATCTAACCATATCTCGATATAAGGGCTACTTGGACGATATGCTCAAACTGCTACTGCTATCGTTCAAGACTTGGAGCCATTTTGCCATTGAATCTGTTTTTATTATCAATGTATTTTTCATAATTTATTGAGTCCATAAATACAATGTACACCGAGTCGTACTGGAAAATAGGCTACCCATAAATGTTTTCAAAATACCCTTTTATTTTGAAAATAAGTCACACTTACAAAAGCCCAAACTACTTCCTAACTGCTTGAATTCTCAAAAAGCCTAAATTTTGATTTGAAAATCCCTAACCAAACCAATTCTGGACCAACAGAATTCGGACCGAGTTCGGAATGAATTTGGCCCGAGTTTGGTTAGTGGAACGTTGGCGCAGTTACATATTCAACGGCTATCTGCCGATATTCTCTGCCTGAATTCTGCCTGAATTCTGCCCGAATTCTCCCTTTGGAAAACCTATAAATAGAGAAGAATTTTTACCATTTCAATACACCAATTCATTCTCTCTTCTGTTCTCTCCAAGCCTACTATGGTCTTCTAAAGCCTTCTAAGATTTCATTTTCAAATCTCAAGCCAGTTACAATCCTGTAGTCGATTTGACAGTGTGGTACGTCTAGAAGTTTCAGAGTGAGTGTAATCATAGGCTTGATTGAAGATGGACACTTCACAATTGAAATTGGTCGAGTGCTTTCGATCAAAGCTCGTGTGGTAGAAGTTGTAAGAACTTCGCATGAAAACTTGCATTTTTCCATAATAGATTTCAACTAGAAGCTGGAGTTCTTTCGACTGGATTAGTCCTCACAAGAGGAAAACCAGTGTACATCCTTGTGTTTGCGTTTGCTCTCTGTACAATATTTTTATATTTCTATATTTTTGATATATATCTCTGATCTTGCTACTAATAATTTTATTTAATAGTAAATTTTTTGCTGCCTACTCTATTCACCCCCCTCTAGAGTATAGTGCTTTACTTCTCATTCCTGCAATTGGTATCAAAGCGAGTTATGCAGCTAAAGCTAGGTAATATTGTTATTTTTTAATATATAATTGTTGTTACATAAGATCACTATATCACAATTGGCAACTGTGAAATTCACAAGCGAAGGCTAAGCCACAAACAGATCCCCAGTTTGATGGTACCGACTACACATACTGGAAAACACGCATGAGTTTCTTCTTGAAATATGTAGATTTCAGCCTATGGTCCATTTTTGTTGATGGATATTAAAATCCTTCCCGTGTTCTTATTAACGGAGAATTGGTTGAAAAAGCAAATCACAAGTATACTGACATTGAAAAGAACGAGGCCAGTCTTGATGCACGTGTTATTAATGCTTTATTTTGTGCTTTAGACATGAATGAATTTAATAGGGTGTCTATATGCACAACATCCAATGATGTGTGGAAACTTCTCGAAGTTAGTCACGAAGGCACAATGTAAGTCAAGGAGTCAAAGATCAGAGGACTTACTCAAGAGTATGAGGCATTCAAAATGAAGCCAAATGAATCTGTTACACAGATGTTTATGAGATTTCTGGATATTGTAAATCCTTTGTCTTCTCTAGGCAAGTAATACAATAACCATGAAAAGATTCGTAAATTGCTACGAACTCTCACAAAGAACTGAATTCCAAAGGCTACTACAATTATTGAAGGAAACGACCTTACTATCATGTCTCTTGAAACGCTCATGGGAAAGTTACTCACTCACGAGCTGGAACTTCAAGACTTTGAAGACGTCGCACCAAAGGATAAGTTAACTACCCTCAAAGTACAACATCGAAGAATTGTCGAAGAAAATTCTGATGATAGTGACTCCGACACTGAGGATCGAGCTCTCCTAGTAAAGAAGTTCAAAAAGTTCATGAGATTCAATCGAAGGACAAAATAACACAACAACAACAACAATAAAGAAGATCCTATCTGCTACGGTTGCAAGAAGAAAGGACATAACAAGAAGTAATGTCTGATAGCATCATCATCAACCAAGAAGGAAAATAAATATGAAAATAGTTACCTGAAGAAATCTCTTCCAGGAGATATGCTTACACAAGCATATAGCATGAAACTGAAGCCAACGACTCAGAAGATGAACAATCAGACGACGCTGCAAATGTATGCTTAATGACATATAATCAGGTAAACATTAATCCCCGGTTTGATACTTATGATAATTTTACCTTTGAACAGCTAGATGAAGCCTTTAGTGACCTCTTAGGAGACTACAGAAAACTACGTAGCAAATACCAGAACTCTACGAAGGTACTCAAAGAGTTAAAAGGTGAAATAGGAAGACTTACTGACTTACTAGATGGGGTTAGAAGTAGTGTAAATTCTAGTAAGACAGGTGAGCTTTCCTCTGTCAAGTTACTACTATACGAGATTACATGGTTATCCGAAGAAAAAGATAAGACCAGTGCCAAACTTGAGGAAGACTTATCCAAAGAGAAGAAGAGCCATCAATCTGCACTAGTCAGAAATGATGCACTCACATGTGACTATAATACACTTAATGACACTTCAAAAAGTTAGAAATTAGGTTAGGAAAACAATCTGAGGTTGTTGCTTCCTACCCTAACACGTGTCACTTACCGAAACATCGAAACACAATCAAACCCAGCACTGTCAGATCAAACCTAGTCAAACTTTTGCCCAAGAAGACTAACTGACACGCATTTTATTACATATACCCAACTAGAAAACCAAGACCTACCAATCATGCACAACACACTGTACCTAATACTCTATATGCTAAATGTCACTATTGTGACACCATTGGTCATATTTCTCCTGTATGTAGAGTAAGAAGATTAGTTGATTTAAAGATATGTGCATGGATACCAAAGACTAACATATCAGGACCCTACAAGAAATGGGTACCAAAAGTTTTATTTGCAAACTTTTTTGTAGGTGGAACACCCTACTCATGCTAGAAGCAAATGGATCCTCGACAGTGGTTGGTCACGACACAACTGCTGACGCTTCTCTTTTTGCAACACTGTCGAAGAAGAAAGAAGGATACGTCTCATTCGGTAATAACTTTAAAGGGTACATAGTAGGTATCGACAACAATGGTAAGGATCTCTATCCTTTGATTAAATATGTCTGTCTAGTAACCGAGTTAAAACATAATCTACTCAGCATAAGCCATTTAGCTGACCATGGTTATGGTATAACTTTGTCAAAGACAAATGTACTATAGTTGATAGCTCAACTGGTAGTACTATCTTTGAAGGTATTAGGGAAGATAATTTATATGTTTTCATTTTGTTGGAAGATGCTAACAAAGCAGGTATATGCTTACTCGCACAGAATGATGAGACTACCCACGATGAAACTGGTACGAAGCTTCTTGACATCACTTTCAAAAAGGATACAGTATATAGTGAATATTAAATGAACAAAGCTACTCGATCTACTTTTAAGTCTAAGAACGTTGTAAGTACCACTAGACCTCTATAATTACTACATATGGATTTATTTGGGCCTACTAGAATTGCTAGCCTAGGTGGTAAGTTATATGCATTTGTAATAGTATATGACTTTTCTAGATACACGTGGATATATTTTCTCACACGCAAGAATGATGCATTATCTGAATTCATCTCTTTTTGCAAGAAAGTCCAAAATGAGAAAGGATTCATGATCACTCGTATTCGAAGTGATCAAGGCAAAAAATTTGAGAATGCAGAGTTTAAGCAATTTTGTGACACACAATTATTTGCACGAATTCTCCTTCCCTGGGATTCCACAACAAAATAGAGTTGTGGAACGTAAGAACAGAAATCTATCTAAAATGGCTAGAGTAATGTTAAACCAATTTTTTCTTTCAAAATATTTCTAGGTTGAAGCTGTCAATACAGCTTGTTATGTTCTCAATAGGGTTCTAATTCGACCTAAATCGAAGAAGACCCCCTATGAGTTATGGTTTGATAAAACACCTACAGTTTCTTACTTTAAAATCTTTGCTTGCTAATGTTTCATTCTTAATACTAAAGATAATTTAGAAATATTTGACGGAAAGGCCGATGAGGATATCCTTTTCGGTTATACGGCCAAAAATAAAGGGTACCGAGTCTTCAACAAAAGGACTATGGTCATCGAAGAATTAATGAATGTCACCTTCGACGAACTAAATCAATAGACGATTGACGATGAGGATGAAGACCTCAATACATCAAGCAAAGCACCTGCAGAACCAAAAATCGGAACCAACTACCTTGAGAGTCTGCCAAAAAGAATGAAGTTTATGGCTGACCATCCCAAGGATTTGGTAATAGGTAAGATTACCAAGGGTGTAAGTACTCATTCCTCTACCAGAGATATAACTTCTTGTGTTGCATTTATTTCACAGCTAGAACACAAAACTATTGAAGAAGCATGTAGCGATAATTATTGGTTAGATGCTTTGCAAGAGGAATTAAACCAATTTAAACGTAATCAAGTTTGGGAACTTGTTCCCAAGCACATTGATCATCCGGTCATTGGCACCCGCTGGGTATTCTGAAACAAATTGAATGAGAATGGTTTAGTCACTCGTAAGAAGGCCCGACTCGTAGCTCAAGGATACAACCAAGAGAAAGATATTGACTACGATGAGACCTATACCCCAGTTGCGAGATTAGAATCCATTCGTATGTTATGTGCATTTGCATGTTTTCATAATTTTAAACTTTTTCAAATGGACATAAAAAGTGCATTTCTTAACGGTTTTATAAAAGAAAAAGTTTATGTATCTCAACCTCCAGGATTTATTGATTTTAAAAATTCTGACTATGTATTCAAGTTGAAAAAAGTCTTATACGGTCTAAAACAAGCCTCTCGCGCTTGGTACGATCGTTTAAGCTCTTTTTTACTTGATATCATTTTTTTCAAAATGCAAGGTTGACACTACACTTCTTGTAAAGTCTTTAAAAGGAAATCTTCTTCTGATTCAAATTTATGTTGACAATATTATCTTTGGATCTACTGATGAGTCTCTTTGTCAAGAATTTTCCAAGTGTATAGAGAGAGTTTGAGATGAGCATGATGGAAGAACTCAATTCTTCCTTGGATTACAAATCAAACAAATCAACAATGGGACGTTCATCAATCAAGCCAAGTACACAAAAGATTTACTAAAGAAGTTCGATCTAGAAACCGTCAAACCAGTTGGCACTCTAATGGAAACTTCAACCAAGCTTGATGTAGATGAACAAGGCAAACATGTCGAGATATGTAAATATTGAGGTATGATTGGTAGTTTACTTTACTTAACTGCTAGTCGCCCTGATATAATATTTAGTGTTTGCTTGTCTGCACGTTTTCAAGCTAACCCTAAGGTACCACACATGTACGCAGTTAAGCGTATCTTTCGATACCTTAAAGGTACTTCTTTAGTCGGCTTATGGTATCCCAAAACCACGTCCTTTGACCTAATCGGTTATTCGGATGCTGATTTTGCTGGATGCAAAGTAGATAGAAAAATTACTAGCGGCATGTGTCATTTTCTAGGTAAGGCACTAGTCTCTTGGTTTAGCAAAAAGCAAAAGTCTGTCGTATTATCAACTACTGAGGCTGAGTATATCGTCGTAGGACGTTGTTGTACATAAATTTTATGGATGAACCAAACCTTAGAAGACTTTGGTTTATACTACACACATATACAAATTTTCTGTGACAATACTAGTACTATCAATTTGACTAAGAATCTTGTATGTCACTCTCGTACTAAGCATATTGAGATTTGACATCATTTTCTTAGAGACCATCAAACAAATGGAGATATAAACCTTGAATATGTACACACAGAGAAACAATTGGCTGACATCTTTACAAAACTTTTAGAGGAAGATCGATTCAACTATTTACGTCGAGAATTAGGAATTTTAGATGTCAATAATATTAATTAATTTTATTTTATTAACTAATTTTATTATACAAAACTTATTTTCGAGACAAGCCTACAAAAGGTCTGTCTATCACCACGACTACGGTCAAAGCGAAGCAGTACTTAAGTGTTCCCCTATGAACCTCCGTTAGCTGTGACAATAACCCTACTGCTAATCTGAGACAGTCGCTGCGTAACAAAATTTAATTCATAAAATAATGTTAATTATGTTAATTAAAATTTAAAATTACTAAACTTGGAATTAAATAATTGAAAATGAATGATGAATATAAAAGTGGCATCTATTTCTGTAAAAATACCTCAATAGAACTGCAGGCGAACTTGCACCGAGTTCGGCTCGAGTTCTGTTGGTGTGGGGTATTTTAAGTCAGAACCGAAGTGGCCCTTTTCTATTCATCTCCTTCCTCCTTCAAACAGAGCAGTAGCGCACGAAAGAACCACCAAACCCTAGTTCTTCCACCATCGATTCCTCCCTATTTATTTGGAGTTTTCCTTCGAAACTTTGAATTCTTGCATGGAATCTCATTCTCTTCTACATACTTGAGTTCTAGAAGGTATAATATCTTCCATATCTCTATTTTAATTACTTAGAAATTCTATATTTTTCTTAGAAACTATGCCTAGGATGCATAATCCCTTCAAGAGAAAGAAGATGGCGACTAGTGAAGAAGTCTCCTCTTCGAATCCTCTTCAAGGATCTCTCTTTTCGTTTGTCCAAACGGACGACGGGGCGTTCAACGAGTTTTTCTTCGAAACTCTTGAACAATCATTATTATGGTATACAGATTTTTTAATTTGCAACATATGTCGTGGCGCATCGATTAAGTGGACGATCTTTCCGTCACACAAAACTTTCTTTGAAGCTTTGGGATTGTACAACTTTGTCACTCTTTTTCCATTGCTACCAAAACTATTCGGCTATTTTACTGCAACTTCACCTTAGTCGATAACACTTATTTTGTGAAGAGCCGTATTGCTGGCATAGAAATTCAATTCAATGATGACGTCTTAGCGAAAATCCTAAACATTCCAAATGAAGGTGCTCCACTAGATGATATCACTGAATTTGAATTTTCAGGGGACACGACTTTAAATAGTTATAAGAACTAACTATGTGCTCCTTATGATGTCCGTCCCAGAAAGTTCAAAGCTGGTCATTTAAACTTATTCTCTTATGAGTTACATCACATTGTCTATTCCACTATTCTACCAAAATCCACTTCCAAAGACGATGTGACCACACTTGAAATATATGCACTTTATCATATTCGTAATGGGATTCTATTTTCGATCCCTAAGACGATTATCCAGTTGATGGGTAGATGTCGTGAGAGGAACAGAAACCTTGTCTATGCGATGATCCTTCTTGTCATCTTACAACACTTCAAGATCAATTTATCTTCTTGTGCTCGTGACTCAGAGCCCAAGTAGCTTCAGCTCTCTCATCGCAGCGCAGCTGTCCCTTCTGCCCCTCCTACTGTTCCACCTCCTCCACCTTAGGATTACCCTATGACATTTGAGGGTCTCTACCAGCACTTGTTTGATATGCGGCGTTCTCAGCTAGATGAGAACAACTCTTTGCGAGCGTTTGTTAATGACACATTGAGGGAACACGAGTTCTGAAATACTAGTCGGTTTCAGGCACTTGCAAACTCCTTTGCCGATATGCATTTTGCCCAGACTGGTCAGCAAAGCAGTTCTCTTCTACGAGATCCCACTCTATCCGGCTACCGCTATGATGATGAGGCGGTTCATCACTTATTTGATCCCAATAACGCTTATGACTGGTACCGTGGTTCTGGTGCTACTCCACGCCCATCTCATGGAGTTGGCACTTCTGGGTTGGTCCTTCTGGACATGGTGGCGATGCTGATCGCGATGATGATAATTCTGTTTAGCAGTTGAGGATTTGATCTAGACGTACTACATTTTGTCTAGATGTTTTTTGATTAGACTCTACTTTTGTTTATGTGTTCTTGGAAATGCTCTGACATTCCAAGATAGTAGTATTTTTATTTTTTTGGTACTTATTCGACTATTTCTGAGATGGTGAGTAGATGTATTCAAACTCTTGTTTATTATGCATTTTATATATTCAGGGTATATTGTTTCTTTTTGGTATGCACTTCTGTGTTTTATGCATCGTACTATATCTTAGCTGATGCTTCTTTCATTAAACTGCCTGTGAACTTTATGTTATTTTTTTTATATTATCTCTGTGTTTCTTTAACGTTCGCCTCTTATGCATGAATTGCAGGGGAGCTTATCTCTTTGCAATTATTTGGCTAAGTGACAACGGGGGAGAACAGGATCTAACATCTTTTTCAGGACAATTTCTACCAAGAGGATACAGTACAGAACAGTACAAGTACATACAGAACAATACCGTACAAATTATGATATTTTTTGGTCAAATCAAGATCGAGATGTTATATCGGTCAAGTTTGTCAATTATCAAAATGGGAGAGATTGTTGGCCCATTAGTCATAGTCAAACCTGATTTTGACAATTGTTCTAATCTTGTCTCGATATATGGTCTATTTGGATGATATGCTCAAACTGCTACTGCTACCGTTCAAGACTTGGAGCCGTTTTGCCATTGAGTCTTTTTTATTATTAATGTATTTTCACAATTTATTGAGTCTAGAAATACAATATACGCCGAGTCGTACTGGCAAATAGGCTAGCCATAAATGTTTTTAAAATACCCTTTCTTTTTGAAAACAAGTCCCACTTACAAAAGCCCAAACTACTTCCTAATTGCTTGAATTCTCAAAAAGCCCAAAATTCGATTTGCAAAATCCTAACCAAACCAATTATGGACCAACAGAATTTGGACCTAGTTTGGCCCGAATTCGGCCCAAGTTTGGTTAGTGGAATGTTGGCTTTCAAATCCAATCTCCCCACAGGTATGGATGCAACGGCTATCTGTCAAGATTCTTTCAAAGAATTCTGCCCGAATTCTGTCCGAATTCTTCCTTTGGAAAATATATAAATAGAGAAGAATTTCTACCATTTCAATACACCAATTCATTCTCTCTTCTCTTCTCTCTAAGCCAACTACGGTCTTCCAAAGCTTTCTAAGCTTTCATTTTCAAATCCCAATTCAGTTACAATCCTCTAGTCGATTTCCTAGTGCGGTACAGTCTAGAAGTTTCAGAGTGATTGTAATCAGAGGTTTGATTAAAGATAGAACCTTCACAATTGAAATTGGTCGAGCTCTTCGGATCAAAGCTCACGTGGTAGAAGTTGCAAGGTTTTCGCATGAAAACTTGTATTTTTCTATAGTAGATTTCAACTGGAAGCTAGAGTTCTTCCGACTGTATTATTCCTCACAAAATGGAAACCAGTATACATCCTTATGTTTATGTTTGCTCTCTGCACTCTATTTTTACATTTCTATATCTGTGATATATATTTGTGATCTTGCTACTAACAATTTTTAATAGCTAATTTTTTGCTGCCTACTCTATTCACCCTCCCTCTAGAGTATATTGCTTTACATCACGTTCCTACAAAATATTGGTCTCAGTCAACATTCACCATTGGAATATTAAAATTGATCATCGATGCAATCATAAATTAACTCATACTTTGAATATTCACCTTTGCAAGTATCTTCCGATCTCTCTTAGGCTTAGTTAATTAAAAACAAGCGATCTAATAAACTTTAATTACTAAATAATACAAGACAAGCGCTGAAGATTTAATCTAGAAATTTCTTAAAGAACCAAGAGATCGATGAAGCAAAACAACACAAGCACAAGCGGTTGCATTTAGTTTTGTCAAAAAAATTTCTCCTAAGATCTAATAAAACAAAGTAGTTTATTAAATCTTGGTTGCTTCACAAATTAGAAAAATCAAACAATTACGAATTTGATATCTAATTAAGCAGTAGATCGAAATGAATAATAAACTAGTAGGCCTCCAAGTAATTAAATAAAACAATCATGAAGATGGGCATAGAAAGCATTCAATACTCAAAGTATAAATCAAACAAATAAATACAATTTAGATCTCACAAGTTTATTGATTCCAAGGCTTCCGTTTCCTTTGACCAACAAGACTTTTAGCCGCACATGTTCATCAAAACTTCAAAAGAAAAGTTGGAGAAGAAGAAGAAGAGTTGTGTGTTGTGGTGCCCTTTTCTCATGATTTCTACTCCTTTTATACACCCTACATTAGTTGTTTGAAGCCCACAATATCTCCCCACAAATCCTCTAAAAGTTACAACTTCTTAAACAAAAAACTAAGTCATAGAAAAGTAGAAAAATAGTTATTATCGTTTCTATTTTCATTCACAACATCTTTGACTCAACTTCAAGCCTGATTTTGTCCATGATTCAGCATGAAATACGAAAAACTCAAAATATGGAAGTTGTATAATTTTGTGTTAGCTTTCCAAATCTTTTTGCAGCACCTCAATTGCGTTTTGGATGAAAAAGTTATGTCCATTTTGGTAAAATGTGTCAAAACTGTCCAAAATTGCTATTTAGCCCCATTTTGTACTTAGTGTCTCCAACTGCATTCTAAATCAAAATAGAAGAGTTGTGAGTACATTTAGACATGAAATGAGCATAAAATTGGTAGATATTAAGGGATAAAAATATAATATTTTATGTTCTCATCAAATATCCCCACACTTAACTTTTGTTCGTCCTCGGACAAAACTCTAGTTTATTAAGGTTGTAATGCATAAATAAAGAGTAAACCAAGCTTTTTAAAACTCATAACATATCATGAAAATATATTCTTAGACAAATTTTAATTACTTAGTAAGTATTTTCACTTGACGATAGAGTAAACTAAATTGGTAGACCCTCACGGGAATAAACACTCAAGTCTCATGTATTAGAAGGTTATATGTTTCGCTCAAATTCATTCACCAAGATATGATCTACCACAAGCTTGCATATCTTCTCATTCTCCAACACTGGAATCACATGCATAACATAAATCATAAGGACTTTTCATGGGTTGTAGCGGGGCTTAGGATCAAGGTAGGATATATTTTGGGAGTGTAGCTCAAAACCATCAAAACTATTGGAGCAAAAATAATTTAAATCAAGCTCGAATATATAAAATATGTAAAGCCAATCACTCTATTCAAAGAATTCATCATACCCCTTTATTGAAAATTTTGGAAGAAATTATGAAGATGGATATCAAAAGTAATTTCCTCCATCACTTCTTTTCTTTATTACTTCTTCTTTCATTTTTTTCCTTTCATTTTTTGTTCAATTTTTTTTTTCTAAATTCTCTTTTTTTCTTTTATTTTGTTTATTTTCTCCTTTTTCTCATTTTTTTCTGAATCATGATGGGACACAAGAATTTAAGAATGAAAATATGTAGCCAACTAGAAATTCAATACCCCCACATTTATTTTATATACACCTATATATATCATAATACTCCACTAACTTTCCGGCTTGTGTAAAGAATGTTTTTCAGGTCAAAGCATGTAATGTGGGTTCCCAAAAATAAAAGCAATAAGGCTCAATGGGGTTCAACCAAAGGAAGAATAATTTCATGTAGGCTATTTGGCTTAAGTAGCGTCTGACAAAGAGGGCCTTAATCATGTTCAAGTATGCATGTGTCGATGTGACCTCGAAGAGAATCAAAGCATGTTCTAGAGAAACAAATCTATGGAAGAATATCTTTCATCAAAGAAAATAGTGAGACTGATGTGTCAGTCTAAAGGCTCAAAATCTCACCGGCTTTTGACTACCAAATTAGTCACTACTATCATTAAAAAATAACTAGACTAATTAATTCTAACTTGAAAAGAGTACTTGTTCAATCTTGTTATGAATTTTTTAAATTTAGTTAAATCTTGCTCATAACCTGCATAACAAAATTTATTGAAAACCACAAAATATTAAACTCATTTTTTTTGAAGAAAAAAAATCAAAAAAACTAAAACTGCTTAAAATAATTGAAATCCTCTTCCCCACACTTAAACTAACATTGTCACCAACGTAAGTCTAATGCAAAGAAAAGGAAAAAAATAAAAAAAAATAGAAATGCGTGAATAAGAACAAACTACCATTGGGTTGCCTTCCAAACAGCGCCTTTGTTTAATATGTCATTGGCTCGACCATATGCACACTTGATGCAACTAGGCATGGATTTCACATCTTGAATAGAGGCCTGCAAAATAGAGGGTAAAGGCCTCTTGTCAGAAATTGCTAATGAAATATAAGAATGGTTACCTAACTGTTGTCTTTTTTATAAAATCATTCAACCCTGCAACAGTTTCATGTAAATTATTACTCAAGATTAACTCCTCATTCTTTTTTTTAAGATTCTCACTAACGGCAATATCAAATCCATCTTTGCCATTAAGTTCAAAAAAAATTTGTGCATTTGATACTACGTTATCATTAGGAATGTTCGTGCCTGCAACGCTATTTTCTCTTATCTTGTTTTGATGATGTGGTGCTTCTTTTACTAGAATGTCCACCTCTTCACCACTTCTCAAAACGATTGCACTTACATTTTCTTTTGGATTTACTATCGTTTGAGATGGTAGTTTTTCCAAACTTTGCGCCTCTAGCTTATTAATTGTAGTTGTCATTTGGCTCATTTGAATGTTCATACTTTGGATTATGGCCCTTGTGTCATGTTGAAATTGTAAAGTGTTAGTGGCAAGAGACTTAATAATATCTTCTAAAGACATAACAGAATTAGAAGTTTGTCCCGATTGTTGTTCATAGGGATATGGTTGCTTGTACTGTTGGTAACTTGAGTAATTTTGAGTTACATGATAATTTAATTATGGATTTCCACAGCTAAAATTGGGATGATCTCTCCATCCTAAGTTGTACGAGTTTGAATATGGATCATACTTCATTTGTGATTGTCGAAGAAAATCACATTCCGCATTCACTTGTTCATTTGGCTCATATCAAAGAGTTAGGCACATATCAGTTATATGCCCTGGTACTAAACAAATCCCAGAAGCTATTGTTGTTTGCATGTTACCTACAATCATTTGATGAATAAGAGAAGTTAAACTAGCAATTTTTTGTTCAAGAGAAGAAACATTTACCTCATTAGCATGCCTAGATGGAAGATCTAGCTAAGTGAAAAATTATTTAGAATTGGTCGCCATGCCCAGTTAAAGATTTATTCTTGGCTAATAAAAAATATTTTATTACAAGAATGAAATAAAGATAAAAAAAGCACAAAAATTAACTAAAATTTCCCCGGCAATGGTGCCAAAAGTTGGTGTGTTGTCGCAGGCACCCAAAAATAAAACCTTTTTTTTTAAAATTATTTGTAGTAGTGAGAGTAAGGATCGATCACACGGAGAGCAATTAGTGTATTTTATGTAATGTAAACAAGGATGGGGGAAGATATTTGAATTTAATAAAAGCAAATTTAAGAAAGAGTTAAAAAATAATTAAAGTATTAGAATCAATCAAAGGAACAAATATTGGTCTCGGTCAACATTCACCATTGGAATATTAAAATTGATCATCGATGCAAGCATACATTAACTCATACTTTGAATATTTACCGTTCGAAATATCTTCCTATCTCTCTTAGGCTTAGTTAATTAAAAAAAGCAATCTAGTTAACTTTAATTACTAAATAATTCAAGGCAAGCGTTGAAGATTTAATCTAGCAATTTCCTAAAGAACCAAGAGATCGATGAAGCAAAATAACACAAGCACAAGCGGACGCATTTAGTTTTGTCAAAAGTTTTTCTCCTAAGATCTAATAAAACGAAGCAATTTATTAAAACTTGGTTTCTTCAAAAATTAGAAAAATAAAATAATTACGGATTTGATATCTAATTAAGCAGTAGATTGAAATAAATAATAAACTAGTAGGCCTCCTTGTAATTATACAAAATAATCATGAAGATGGGCATCGAAAAACATACAATACTGAAAGTATAAATCAAACAAATAAATACAATTTAGATCTCACAAGTTTATTGATTCCAAGGCTTTCGTTTTCGTCGACCAACAAGACTTTTAGCCTACATGTTTATCAAAACTTCAAAAGAAAATTTGGAGAAGAAGAAGAAGAAGAGTTGTGTGTTGTGGTGCCCTTTCCTCATAATTTCTACCCTTTTATACACCCTAAATTAGTTGTTTGAATCCCAAAATATCTCCTCACAAATCCTATAAAAGTTACAACTTCTCAAACACAAAAAACTAAGTTATAAAACAAGTAAAAAAATAGTTATTTTTGTTCCTATTTTCGTTCATAGCATCTTTGACTCAACTTCAAGCCCGATTTAGTCCATGATGCTGTTGGAGTGGGTGGGGTTCCCAACCTATGTGAAGAAGACCCCAGAGTGCGACGAGCGCCGTTCGTGTGTCGAAGAAGCTCGAGAAGTAGGCGACGCGGAGTTGCTACTGCTGCTGCTGCTCCTAAGGGAGGTTCTGGACTGGGTTTGCCGAGTTCGGCCCGAACTCGGTCCCAGGCCGAGTTCTGGCCGAACTCGGTCTGGCCATTCCAGAATGTTGGCGTTAGGTTCTGGTTGCCCGACACAGAGTTCTGGCCGAACTCTGTGTCGTCGGGACTGAGCGGATTTTCGGGGTGATTCTTCACCATTGGATCTAATCAAACGGTCCAGGTTTGTTGCGGGATTAGGGAGTTAATTTGGGACTTCCAAACCCTAATCCAAGTGTAACGCATTATAACACAAGAAAGAGAGAGGAAGGAGGCAAGAGTGCCATTACAACTTCAGAAGAGAAGACGGAGGATTGCAGGTCGTTTTCGAAGGAGATCGTATTTCGGGTAATCTCTACTCGTCGTTCTCGCTCTTCGTAGCCTTGTAATCATTGTTCTTACTTCTGAGTGTTGTGGGGATCCGATTTGGATCGGGAGGAGTTTGTAGAGTGTGTAATTCTTCTATTCCATTAGTGGAGGCTTCTCAGGATTGGACTCCGATCGCCCCGTGGTTTTTTTCCGCAAGGGTTTTCCACGTCAAAAATTCTCTGTGTCTGCGTGGATTGTTTTGTGTAGTTGTTTTTGGGTTCGTGCGTTTGTATTGCTCGGTCCTCTCGCAGGTACTCTCCGGTTTGGGGAAAGGTTTCCGCGTTTCTTTCCCAACAGATGCAGCATGAAACTCATAAAACTCAAAAATATGAAGTTGTAGAATTTTGTCTTAGATTTCCAAATCTTTTTGAATCTCCTCAATTGCATTTCGAATGAGAAAGTTATGCCCATTTTGGTAAAAGTTGTAAAAACTGTCCACAATTGCTATTAACCTCCATTTTGCACTTAGTGTCTCCAACTGCATTCTAAATGAAAATAGAAGAATAGTGAGTACATTTAGTCATAAAATGAGCATAAAATGGTAGAAATTAAGGGATAAAAATATAACACTTTATCTTCTCATCAGATGTTATCCCAGAAGAAGAAATCTTGTCCATACCTAATGAAAGAGGTTTTACTTTTGATTATTCTGGTGTTCCTAGCCTAATCAGAAGTCTGTGGACTCTTTATGTCCACTTGTAAAAGATATAAAAATATCGTCGCTCGTATCTGTCTCTTCTAGAAGTAGTACTCCCTGTCTTCCATAAAAGGATTCATACTTTAAAGTTCCAGCAAGGCAAATTCACTACACGAAAAATACCTTTTTATGACGGGTAAAAGCCGTCATATATGACAATTTATAACGGTTTTTTTAAGGCCAGCACCTATCATGAACACGGGTGTTATAAAATTTTAGAAAAACCGTTATATATGATGTACACTTATATGACACCTTTTTTTTATTAAAAATGAGATAATTAATTCAATTATATATAACACTAAATTTGTAAACGACATTAATATTATGATTATATATAACATATCTATTCTAAAGCGTTATGACTAGGTTATATATACATGACACTTTCTAAAATGATGTGGTTTTCAAACATTCATAAAACGTTCATGAAACGTTATAAAAAGAACGTATACGTAACGCTTTCTAACATTCTGTTCTTGTTATTCACACACACACACACACACACACACACACACATATATATATATATATATATATATATATATATATATATATATATATATCACCTGTCATTGCTTATAATTCAATGCATTGTAAAAATCATATTAATTTCCTGAGACAACAGAAATATGAAATTTAACTAATATTTGAAATATTTCATTAAAATATCCAAATATCACACCATCTTAATTATATTTCAAAATATATCACTCTTTTTTTAACTTTTGTTTCACCAACATATCACCATTACATTTCAAAATCCAAAATATATACATCTTTTCCTTTTAGGGCAGCAGGCCTTAAAACATTGAAACATTTTTTTGCATTCACCAACACCAAATTATGACATCCCTTCAAAATTCAACATTGTACCATTCAAAAGTCAACATTGTACCCTACAAATAAAGGTTGTACAAATAAAATTATTGATTTTTCAAACAAATAAGAAGACAAACTCATGTAATGTTATAAAAACTAACAAACTTCAGAAAACCTCTCTACAGATACCTGACAAACTGTACATTGGCTGCAGATACACACTTCCAGTGATCTCACAAAATGAACCCTCTGCATATACACATCAGAAAACCGTTATCGTATAAACATTACTGCCTACGAATGCAAGGCACTTACTCATGATCCAATACACCAAAGCACAAGCCAAAAGAAAGAAGGCTGATTAGAGGCTCAGATTCAGGAATATGCCTCACCATCACAGGAGTAGAGATTCACTCAGAAATTCCATCAGAATAAATAAAGAGAGATTCCATCAGAATAAAAAAGGAATGACTGCATGAATAAAGAGAGATTCCATCAGAATGTGGATATTATTTCTAAATCACGTACATCTTACCAAATTGGCTGTAGCCGAGCTACCACGCCATCGGAAGAGAGGAAAAAGAAAGTCAAACCATATTCTAAATGGAAATTAGTAATCTGATAAGGATCATTATTGCCTCTTTTAAAAACAAATAGCGCATATCAAAAAACCATTATAAGCAAACTAAAACTATCTTTTCGGAGTAAAAATCCATAAAAATAGTCATTTTTTTAACAATATTACCCTTGACGTAATATAAATAATACTTTTAGTTTAACTAAAATGAGATTGCATGTAAAAAAATTCATACCTCTGTAATTGAAGCTTATATGGCCACGAAGAATTTCCAAAGGAACAATGAAAGGATCATGGTTTAGATCTGAATATATCATCCATCAAATATATATGTTGTGTAAACATCAGAACATGAAGGATATGAACAATGGAAGACAACATTTGTTATATCCTTTGGGTGTGTCTTGAAAGACAATAAAAAAATAAACAAACTGCAAGAAATGTCCTATTAGCAGAAAGAGACGAGAGTGCTTCAAACTTGAGAATTGCTTGCAAAGTTATGCACTAAAAACTACACCTACTATCCACGAAAGTGGCAGCAGGAATTATGTATATCATATATGCTTAAAAATGTTGGTCTTTAGCACACCTGGACACTTGCCTTTCACTGGCACATTTCATGCAAACATATTTACAGCAGAAATACTGACATACAAAATATTTACTACAAAGGCAAAGATGCATTGCAACATAAATGAAGGAGTTTTAGAGTAATTTATGATACCTGATCGCTAGATCCAACGATATAATGGTCCAAAGAGCTGCAAGAGGCACAAAGAGTGTCCATGACTATCATCTACATTAGTTTTCCTTGTATCTTCCATATCAGGATTAACGATCCCCAATGACGAAGAAGAAAGACTCATCTTCGAAGACCTTCCAAAATGTTCTAGTGCGATCGAAAAACTGCAATAAAGGATGACTCAAAGATGCCCCATTTTCTTCAAAAAATGAGTAACACAATCTCTATAGGAGGCGACCACTCCATAAACCAGAGGATCTCATAAAACCTTCCCCTTCCAGAGAAAAAACTACAACAGCGACATCGGTAGCCTGGACCCTCCCCCAAAGAATGAGCTTATACAATGAGTTCTAAGTTCTGCAGATATAATTGAGTCGTTAAAATCTAATATTTTTGGATTAAAAGATTGGAACAATATTCTGCATAACTCAATAGAACCTAAAATTGGGCTTGCTTAGCTTTCTGGTGGTTTCTATCATGCGGCTCCGGAGAAACATAAACGCTTGCAAACAAAACCTCCACACATTAAAAAAAATTATAGTGAAAATATATTAATTAAGCATAAAAAATGAACTATTCTACACATTCTTCAAAATTGTTCCTTTATTCCAAATCCACCCACATCAAGCACTGGCTAGCAACAAATACACATAAATACAACCAGTTTTCAAGCAGAGCAATTAAAAAAATTCCCAAATTAAAATTATTCTTCAACCAAACCCTAAAAATAATAGCCAAATCTAAAGAAAGCATTCAACACAGAGAGAGGGGGGAGAGGAAATTTTGGACCTATTCAAGGATATGCTCCATTGACCAATATCAATTTATCCACTATTATTAGAAGTATTGAATGTAAGGTTTATACTCACCAAAGATAAATGTCCGTAGAACTTTTTACCACATTGTTGAAGAATGGCCTGATAGTGTTGTTTCCAAAGAGGATTAAGCAACTGAATATTTTACCACCATTTATAATATTGAAAAAATACTAGCTGAAATAAGTAGAACACATCCATGATACATGGAATTATATTGTGGCATCTCAAAGTATTGTAAAATTCGCACAAGAAACCTTTCATCGCTTTCATTCCCATTCGCATCCTCTTCTATAACTAGATAATTATTTGGTAATGAGCTTTCACTATCAAAATATACTACCTTCTCTAGGATGAGAAATCTCAATTAGCCGATTTAAGACCATGCTAATTTATGTCCTCAAATTGGCTTCGGTTTTCAAGACCAGAGAACATATGAGTAAAGTGGGTGGACTTTTAATCGATCAATCATGAGTGAATATTGAGAGGGGCTATTGTTAGTGTGGAGGAAACATAACATTTGTGAGAAATATAATTCTCTACACTAGGAAACATAACATTCATTTTGTCATTAACTGCTCATGATGATACAAATAAGAAGATGAGTTATTTATCAGTTTGAATCTTACCTTGGTGTCATAGTGGTTTTATCCACCCTCGGACGAGAGCTAGCCGAGAAGACAGTACATGTGTCCAGTCCGCATCAAAATAACCCTACAAATACCAAACCACGAGATCATATCCAATCATTATAGGTATGCAATAGAGTCTGTAATGATGGGATTCATTTCAAGCTTCTAAAACCATGAGAAATAAACATGTGCCCAGGTAAGTAAACCTTCTTTCCTAGTTTAGCTATTTGCATTTGATAGGATGTGTATTAGAGAAACTGTATTGTTAGATAACAATTGTAACATAAATAATGTCTTTAATTGCTACGAGCAGTAACTAGATTAGAAATAAGTATGTGATGTATGGCTAGTCATACATAATGAAATTAAGTTAATACTAAGCATCAACAAGCAAGTTGTATTACACCGATACATGTAAATATGGTTTCCCTAGTGTATTTTTCGCAAACTAGGCTAATGCAAACTGAATTGTGCATTGTAGATGACAATATCAAAGAGGTAAGTATCCCAGCTTCTATGAAGTTCATAAACAAGCAACTTTTCTTCTTGCTCTAAGCCAACCCCTAGAAGTCTGAAAAGGCTCTGATGCTGAAGTTAGGCCTCTAACACCAGTTCTTATACTCCCATACTAATCATCATCAACCTTGAATGTACAATAAGAATATAAAAAAAAGCTTCTTCATACAATATCACTGTAATTCTCAACCTAGAATCAAATCAGAATTAAAGTGGCACAAAGTGTACATTTTTACACGTTACCCCCGTTCTTATACTCCCATACTAATCATTCATCAAATTTTAAGGCAAGAAAAGAAAAAATACCCATAAATTGAAAGAAAAAAAAACCTTGTTGCTTGGAGCCATCTAATTCATTTGTTAATGTCTGGTTCTATTTTTGCTCAAGAATTCACTTCCCATGCTTTTTTAACATACTCATATTTATAGATCAACATAACACGGTTTCCTCACCAAATAAATACAGTTTATAACATAATACTTTATGTTAAATTGATGAACTACCACAGGTACACATCAAAAACTATGATAATGTAATGACTATAAGATTTGTTAAACGATAATTAAATGGTCACCTCTAGTGGTCATATACATATTTTATTTTTTTATTGAAAAAATATTTAGGCAATAATAAGAAATCACCTGGTTCTCGCAGATCGGAGTTGCTTATCATCATCAAACAATTATCCATTGTAGATGTTTTGAAAAAGCACCAACAAATATTTAAATGACTTGAAAAAACCCAAGAATATAACACAAGGTATTGGTAAACTTACAGGCGGTCTAAGTAGCTTTAGAATGTCCAAAGAACCAACAACTAGGAAAGTCATCAAGTAAACAATGCTAGTTTAAGTTGAATGACTTTTAATAAAGTGATACTAAATGAGAAAGTGAAAGTAAGCACTATGTAAACAAGCTAACCTCCAATTATTTTAACAAACAAAAGAAGCCTTTGCCTTTGCTCCCTTTCTAATTTTATCACATCCTTGTCCTATTAAAAGATCATCCTTAAGCTGTACAAAAAGTTTAGAAATAACTACTTTACCATGTGTTGCACACTTTGTATGTATTAAATAACCAAAATACCGCATAACTTTATTAACTCTAAAGTTAAATTGCAAAACGCATCCACGACCAGAGTTCTATGTAGAAAGGTTTCTAAATTCGTAAGAGAAGGTAAATCCGAGCTCGATCAGCTTTAGCATGTGTACGTTGGATTTGAGGGTGGTATAATATAATCAGAACTTGATTTGAAAATATTGAGAGTCACGGCAGACGATTCTGGGGCACTTTGGTGTCCATCACAACATAAAGGAAGTCGTCGATGCCCTCACGGATCTGAGTGAACTCTGAATTGAGGTTGTCGCTCCAGACCTCTCCTATCTGGATGTTCTCGTCAATCTTTGAAAAAATCGACATTGTAGGAACTGGCAAAATATAAAGGCCAAAAGAAGAAAGACCTGGCCGATAAAGAACTTCTTGAAAGGGGAAAAACAATAATTAAGGTTGAAAGACTTGGAGTTTTTTAAAATACAAGAGGGGAAATGATGTGTAAGCTTTTGTAATAACAAAGATGAGGGTTAAGGAGGAGGACAGATTTGCCCTTCCCTTTCGATTTCATCATAGGAATTTCTGTATGGATTTGGAGAAGAATGAGAGAGAGAGAGGGGTTAGGTGAAGAAAGAAAGAGAGAGAAGGGAAAGATAGAAAATATCTTTACCAGTTCCTCGGCTCATTGCACTCGTCGATCGAACACCGTCTGCTCATTCTCGTCGGCGAACACGTCCACTGTTAGCACCGGTCTTTGACGAGAAGAAGACCAGAGCCGGTCGGATATCCCCAACAACTTCCAGAAGACCACATCCAGCGAATAAGCCACCACTATTGCCAACTCTGCTTCCCTAGGGTTAGGGTTTGGGGCAAATTTGGGGTAGGGTTTATGGCGGGTTAGGGTTTGCGATTATCTTGACTCAGGAAAGGAATGAGCGGGGGAGATGAGGGAGAGGAGATAAGGAGAGCTCTGGGATCTTCCTCTCCTTCCTTTTCTTGTCCTTAGCAGCATTCGTACCGAAGACGGAATAAGACCACGAAAACCCTTACGTGTTCGACGAGAAGAGCTTCAAGATTTAGGATAGGACCGAGCATAGGAGTTTCAAGGTACTCGAGTGGTATGAGTGGTAGAAGGGAAAGAGGAGATGAGGAGAGCTCTGGGAGATGAGAAGCAAAATGGGTGTGAGAGAGGAAGGAAAAAAAGAAGAAGGAACGAGACTTTTGATTGAGAGGTCGGGTTTAAGCGGGCCTTTGAGGGGGATTTTAATTTTTTTTACCACTTTTTATAACGATCTCGTGAAACAATGTCACATATGTGTGAACAATATATAACGTTTAGTGCTATAAATCGTTATAATAGGCCAAAAATTTTTCATAAATATCATATTATGTGGTGTTGCTGAAATTCTATAACGTCTATGTACGAACCGTTGTAATAGCTTCTTTTCAAGTGTTAAAACAATGTATTTTTCTTGTAGTGATTGGTGACACACTGATCGTATTTGGCTGGGCTGAGGTTCATAAAGAGTCTTTAGTTGAAGACCCAGAACCTGATAATGGTAAAATATAAAGTTATTGTTATACTCCTCAAGCTCAAAATATCATTCAAAGAATGGGCTATGACATAAACAGTCAAAAGGGCCTTAACTTTGGCAAAGGCTGACATTTGCTAGTACAGTTTATTCCAAAAGGAAAACCTGAAGATTATTATCATCGTAACCGTTGTGGATTAGGTTATGTAACTTTCTCTACTACCCCTGATTGTCAGAAGAAGATAGCGGGACACAATCTCATTCCTATGATTATTTAGTCTAGGATTAAGATAATAGTCTTGCAAAGGTCTTCAAACAGGTGTTATCAGTCAATATGGTATCAGTGGACCATACTAACGAGGAATTACAACCTGTAGAACCTTTTTAGATGGATCCCTGGGCTCAGCAACTCATATCGTAATGGAAAATGAGGTTCGAGCAACAAGAACCACCTATTGAAGACGAAGTTATACAAGTCAATTTGAGTGATTCAGATTCTACTAAGCTGATCTTGTCACTACCACATTTTAGATTGAGGGTATTTTGGTCATTTGGTAATTTTGATTTTATTTTAATTTATTTAATTGGTGATTGTGATTTTTGACTTTGGCTATTTGTGACTTTGTAGACTAACCTAGGTGTTGACCCTAGTTATAGTGACTTGGTTAGCATGATAAGACCCTAGTCGAACTTAAGTCAACCTAAGTTAGTCATCTAGAAATCAAGATTTGAATAGGAGGTTTAATGAATAGGTTCATAGGCTTGAGACTAGTGAGTTGATTTCATGACTAGTGCTAGTAGGCCTATAGCCCATTGGACTAACCCTAACCCTAATTTTCACTATGTGGCCGGCCACTAGGGCTCCCCCTTCCCTATAAATATTCTCTTCATTAGTTCTTGACTCTTTTGTAGTGATTGAACACATAGAAAAAGAAAGGTTTGTCCATTCTTTTCCAATCCATAGATTTCTTATTTTAATTCCTTTTTAGCTCTAGTTTCTTGCATTAGATCCTAATACACTCCTATTTTCTATTTGTGGAGATTAATCCCAACTTTGGGTCAATTTGGAGCATTTGATTAGCAAGGAGGAACCCCCCATTTGGAGCTTTTTCTTGCTATTTGCACGTACAGGTAAAACTCCTCAAATTGTTCTAATATTCTATTTTCTTTGCATTTTAGGCTAGATCTAGGTGTCCCCTAGCGTTCCATAGAATTTAGGTGGATTTAGGGTCCGTTTGGTGTCCTATATCGGACACGTGTCATAGTGTATATGTAGGTGTTTGTTAAAATGCCACTTAGGAATTTATTTTCGATTTTTGTTGAACTAATTACATGGATCTCTAGATCTAGGTATGTGCAATGATGTTTGTGAAGACCGAGTCGTGATTGGTGTCATTTTCGTGTCATATTTTACACTGGACATGCCGCACGGGGGCTCGGTCGGGTGCCCCGCTGCCTGTGTCCGAGTTTTCGTCGGACATAGCACTTCATGACACAAAATTTTGCATGCACGTACACGAGATGACTGGCACAAAGACCCTAAAATTTTGTAGGATTTTATTAAGTGGTTTGGGAGTTATTCGACCCACACGGATTCGTGCTGTCGAGTGCACAGTCGGCCAATAGACCCTGACACTGTCTTCGTGTCACACGAGGACACGTATTAGACATGATTCAGGGTGACCTAACCCTAGCTCTATCCTAGGCGAACCCCTAGACACGAGCACGTGTCCTATTTCACGTAGTGTCGTGTCCACGAGTAATGTGCACGCGTGCACGATGCTGTCTGTGTATAGTTTTTGTGTCTGTGTACGTGCAGTGTTTGGACACAAATTGTGTCCAGTTTTTTGGACACTGGGACACCTATGATACGTGCACATATGTGTCTATGATTACCAACCTTTCTAATTGAATATTAGTTGTTATTTTTAATTCGATTTCAGGAATTCCTAATTTTTTTGATACCAAAACTGTTAACTGTTTCTTGGGAATTGTAATGCATATTACACTTTTTTTGTATGATTACCTAAATGTTTGTTCACCCATTTATAACAGAGATTAGCTAACATGTTAAGATTGTGTTTAGCTTGGGATTTTAGTTTCGAATTTTTATTTAGGCTTTTGATCTGAACTGTGACTGATACCTTGTTGTATGAACTGAAATTTGAGAACTTAAAACTGTGTGTGCATTAAGTGTAGACTGAGATTTAACTAGATGTAGGGTTTCATGTTGCATGAGAAATCTAATTTCGATTACTTGGGATTGTTTCTGAGATGTTAAGGATGATGCACACATTGATTGTTACACAAAATCTGGAAACTGGAAAATCTGAGAACTGAGATTTATATACCCTCTGTACACATTGTTTCATATGTACACTCTCTATGCACTATCTTCCCCAATATGGCACACACACATGTTTACACACATATGTACACACTAGCCCACTTTTCACATTACTAAATCTGTGAACCACATTGGTTCATAGGAGTCCACACTACACTCTATACATTGATACCTATGTTGTCACGACCCTCACCCTTTTTTTGGATACGAGACGTGTCTAAGCCAGCCTACGTCGCAGTGTCGGCGGTAGAACGTTGTCACGGCCAAGATGCTCAAAATCACAAATAATGCTCATTCACAAAATTAATTCAATTTATAATATTCACAAGTTTTATATTTACAAAAAAATATAAACTTGTACCAATATTGGAATGACCACAACTTAGCTATCTAGCTAGTCTCTAGGCTTTTGTCTGTAAATACACCAGAACTCCCAATGCTAAGTGAATCCACGGCTAACCTGAAAAATATTAGTTTTCAGTCAGGAATGGAACGAGCACAATTCACTGAATGCAGGTTCAATATATGAAAATGACTATACGACAGAGGTTAGCCTTTAGACATATGATTTGGAAAATAACACAAACGACAAATAAAACTAAACAAGGAAATTGATAAATAAAGACAAAGACAACACTCACCGACTGACTAAAGTACCTTTGATATGTGATCGGTCTCGGGACAATTACACGACACGGTCTACACTGTATAAAGTTACACGATCTACACTATATAAAGTTACACAGTCTACACTGTATAAAGCAATAATGAAACACTGTCTACACTGTATAAAGCATTAATAAATCACGGTCTACATGGTATAATGCAAGAATAAATTATGGTCTACACGGTCTAAGGTCAGATCACACATCGTTGGTACTTCACCTCCCCAGACACAAAGAATAAAATCAACCTAAAGACTGAAATCACATCTCTATCGGCTAACAATGATGCATAGTAAAGATCAATACTGAAAACAAACAATAAATTGTACTCGCCTGAGGTCCTTTGCTGGTGAAACCGATATTCCAAACCACTCAGTGTGCCATAATAGTCAAAACTCGTACAATAGTTTTCGGATGCTAAAATAGACTTTACCAATGTTCTCAGAATAGTCAAAATAGCTATAATTGCATGTCCTTAAGTCCAATTCTGGACACAGGGTCAAAACGGTAATTTTGGGTCAAAACGATGTCCGTCGTTGGACCCGCTTTGTACCGAAAAGTGTGCCAGAGTCATTGGTCTCTAAGGTCGTCAAACTACATGTTTATGAATTCTTTTTGATGATACAAACTCAACAGTATGTCCAATTTTAGATTCCGATGGGCTGTGCACAAAATCGCCCGTTGAGTCGGATCGTAGGGCCCGCAAAACGGCAATCCAATCAAATGTCTCAGAATTGGACCAAACTTGGCATACAGGACCAGAAAAATGATACGGTTCTGTTGGCGCAAGTTTCATCTCGATCTGACGAGCATGCACAAGGTAATTGAGATGTTTACACAAAGGCCGATACGGTAAATTTCGATGGATACGCATCAAATTCGTCGCGCACACACGACCAATTTGAATTTCGTCAAAGATCACACGTCCAAGAAGCCGTCACGTACCTTTCGAGCGACCACGTCACCCGGATTGGCGGGACGCACGTCGTATCGAGGGTTTTTCGTAAATTTTAATATTTTGAAAACAGATTTTCGCCAATCTTTGGAATCCGATTTCTCGACGTATAGTAGACAAAATCAAACTCCGTAAGTTGGGTTACAGAGCCCTATAGGTTGTCTAGGACTGCCTTCAAATATTTTTTCGAGCGACCACGTCACCCGGATTGGCGGGACGCACGTCGTATCGAGGGTTTTTCGTAAATTTTAATATTTTGAAAACAGGTTTTCGCCAATCTTTGGAATCCGATTTCTCGACGTATAGTAGACAAAATCAAACTCCGTAAGTTGGGTTACAGAGCCCTATAGGTTGTCTAGGACTGCCTTCAAATATTTTTTGAAATCCCCTAATGTTTAGTTCAGAAAATACCTGTCAAGTTGGATGTTTGACTGATCCCTACTGTTCAGAAATAGTGATTTTCGGTCGAATTCATCTCGATTTTTCGAGATATTCGCTATCCAACTATAAATTCTATTTGTTAGGGATCTGAGTGGGTTATATAGGCTTCCTATAACATTTTACAGAATCGACTTTGATCTAGTATACGCAGGGAAATTGCGATGGGAAGGGGCATACCTGACCGCACATATGTTGTTGTCCTGTTTTTGATCCGCGGGCGTATCGACGCTGCCGTGGCCACTCCGGGCGACCAACGGTGGTTCTCAGCGGCGTGCGCGGTTGCGGGTGGATCGTCTAAACAGCGGGGAGCGTGGCGGAGTGCTGGATTAGGGTTTGAGTTTTCCTCGTACCTCTCTCGCTATCGCTCTGTATACATATATAATGCTGGTGTCGGGTTTAAGGCCGAGCAGGGAAATGTCTCTCATTGCTGTGCTGTGAGAGGTGGGCCTGTGGCCTATTAGCCCGTTTGGGCTGGGCTGGTTTTTCCTTTGGTCATTTGTTTTCTTTTTTTTTTTCTTTTATATATATATATATATATATATATATATATATATATATATATATTTTTGTTATATATATATATTTTTGTTATATATATATATATATATATATATATATATATATATATATATATATAGAAATATATATATATATATAGAAATATATATATATATAGAAATATATATATATATATATATAATAATAATAATAATAATAATAATAATAATAATAATAATAATAATAATAATAATAATAATAATAATAATAATCTCTACAAAATCTAAATAATCCTCAATATTTTCTATTCCTAATGTAGGGCCTATAAATATGAATATACATATTATACATTTATTTGACAAATATAATATAACCAATAATAATATTATTATTATTTAATAATAACCTTAATAAAATAATAATAATAATAATAATAATAATAATAATAATAATAATAATAATAATAATAATAATAATAACGGAATTCAATAACCCAACAATGATGTACACACCATTAAGTACAGTCTAATAATTCCAAAATTGTACAAGGACCTATTTATACAAATGTCATCGAATATCCACTAATAATGATATTTATAATATTTAATTAAGAATACTTAAAAATATTCATTAAAACATTAAAACGAAATACAACACCCTCATACCAAAATACGTCAACCCGAATGTCATTGAACATCCCGCATGACTACATGTGCTTGGGCTCAGTTCGGGTCCAGTCCGGGCTAAAATGGTATAATCGGTTTCCCTAAACTCAATAATATAATTAATAAATAAATAAAACTTCAGCAAGGGTTAAGTCGCAATTTGGCCTGGTTTTCCTAGTTAGGACATCGCTATGGCTCGACCTTCCCTACCAGGACTAATACTCTAGTGAAAGCACGCCATCGTACTATTCGTGCCACGATCTCTAGTCACCTTGCACTACAAAACTCTGCCATGGCTAAAGTCATCTACCGTAATAATTAACTAAGTAATTATTTATAAAAAATATTAAAATTCACCATTTAATTCAAATAAATAAATAAAATATAATTTAAAATTTTGAGAAGAGGGGTTACAAATCTACCCACCTTAAAAATAATTTCGTCCTCAAAATTCTAATTCGTAACTATTCTTTAAATTCAAAAGAAAATCTACCCTTACCTTAATCTCCTCGAATTTTAATTCCTCAAAAACAGTTTATATCCTCCTCCTAGCCATTTTGTAACTACGAAACTCCGAGAACTTCTACCCACCTATGGACACACTACTCCCTCAAAGCTATGTCACTAAAACTTTATAATCTTCCATCTACTTGCTAAAATAGATATCTACTGCTTTTGGCCTCTATAATCCTCTCCTATCTATCAAATAACCCAAAATCTAACAAGCAACAAATTTACACAAGTAGCTAAGAAATATTGGTAAATTCAAATAAGTATGACCATTCGTCACTCTACAATAGGAAGGATAGGAAGATAAAGAAGAATAATCGAAAGCAATTATGAGTTTCAAGAGCGGTAAAGAGTATCCAATGAAGCAGACAGAAAGAAAATTCATGAACCATTGACTTATTTGTTAAATTGGGCTACTCTAGTCCAGTCACTTGCTAGCTCGAAGAGCTCTTCGTTTCTTATAGGGCTTGCACTCCATGCAATACAGAAATTTTATTCTCGAAATTAATCTAAACAAGGTTCCATAATAGAACAAAATTTGAGAAATCAAGGTTGTGATCTTTTCCGTGGTTATTTAAATACACGAGCAAGGGATATAAATGTAATACAAGATCATATCGCGACTTCCAGGTAGATGGATTAATGGTCACGAATGACTTCACCTTCCAAGAGGGGAGACCACATAATAGGTACAGGGACCTATTTCAAATAGTTTGGTTTTACAGTTCAAATATGGTGGTATCTATAGATGGGTTTTACTGTGTCTTAATGGGTTCCCTGATTGGACATCAATCGTTGGTTGGATGAACCTTAGATTTCAATCTATATTGACTGGATAAGATTTCGATGATAAAACTATTTCTACTAGGTTAGGGTAACATAGAATAGGTTTTCACCCAAGTGGTTGAGCTAGTTGGGCAGTCAGATTAGTTACATAGGTTCCTAAAGCCCAAAAAATGTGTCTTTAGTGACTTTTGTGTTTAAGTAGCACGAAAAGACACAATTGAGTGGCACACTAGTGTCATGTGCGTAGTGGGATTCGAGTAGACCATAATCATATATTGGGTCGGATAAATTTAGTTAAGGTTGAGACTCTAGTGGAAGTCGGGTAGTATACCGGTATTATGGTAAGGGTTATAGCTAGTCCTTTTTACCTGAAAGTTATACCATAAAAATAGAGTACAAGGGGACGTGTTTGAGTGGGACTTGATATACCTAGTTGAAGGTGGACTTGTCTAGATCTTGCATATAAAATTTGATGGGAGGTAATAGCTAGTATTACGCTCCGAATATTAATGACACGGTCGGGGATACAAAATGATCTAAATGGAAAGTGGGAGTCCATGGGACACTAATTATCATCCTAATTGAAATTATTCTAATCAATCAGAAATCCTCGTATATCCCAAAATTTTAAAAGGCTTACAGTCTACCCATCTTAGAAGTTAGGACATAGTTTTAGGAATAAGGAGGTTAGAAGAATTTCAAAATCAGGATATTGTATCTCGACTCTTGTTAACAAAGAATAAGGCACGACGTAACGGAGGACGGTAGATATAAGTCAACTCAAGGATCGTTCCTTAATGAATGGAAAACGAGTGTGTACAATGACACATGGTCGATAAAATAGAATGACCTACTCATCCACAGTATACAAGAGTTACCGACGGGGTAACCAACTCTAAGGCACATCATATGAAGATATTTCTAACAACTGAGTCGTGAATTTCTATTTGTGTCAAGCTGCCAGATTATTGTCATAAAGGTTCTAGTAGTATGGGCTGTAGGGCTCATGTATTGCTGTTGACAACTGGTAGATCATAATATGACAGGGTATTTAAGCTAAGGTATTGGCTAAGCTAGTGACTGTGGTGTTCCAACACTAGTTAGGTCTTATTAATAAAATTTATATAACTAAGGTAATATTTGTTGGAAACCAATCTCGGGATGAGTGTCTACCATAGTCATGGTAAATGATTGTCCTTTCCTTTGTCCACTCATTTCATGTCTAACTATGGGCTGTGGTCGAGAAAGGGTTGGGTTAAGGCTTAAGAGTTGCTAGTTAAAGAAAGCTTCAGGCAAATAATTAGAGGCTCACGACATTTGGTTTCTTGAGAATAGATATTCTCCTAGGTTGTCTTTTTTGAATAAGGGTAAAACCTTAATCATTCTCAAATTCAGATGGCTAGAAGGTCCATATAGTAGTTTGAGGGTAGAGAAGAGAACGAATAACTCAATCACATGGCTAGCCGATTGTAGCTACACTTGGGTATACAACTATCATAGTCAGGGGGTACTCTGTATCTATCTACCAATCACGAGCTTTCGTCATTCCAAATCAGTGAAAGACAAAAACAATAAAGAGTGCAAGGAGATGTCACTGAATACAACTTCGTGATTCAAAGGCGAAGGTATAATTCAAGAGGAGTTGTCAATACGGTCGCGGATAAGACCCTAGAGATATCTACATCTCAATCTACGTAGGTTAATCAGAGGAAGAGCGAACTGAGTGCACTACGGTTGATCAGACCGTAATACATCGATTCTGATTAGACAATATGTTAGTAGGCGTCCCCACTAAACGTATGTCTTGAATCAAGCTCGAGAACGGAGTGAGCTTGCAAAACTAGGCTGTAATAGCAACATTGGTCAAGATAGTCAAAATACAAGTATACAAAATTTTTGGAAGGAGGCACAAGTAGTTCGAGTTTTGTGAGAATCAAAACCTTACACGGTGTTCTTGCTTATACAGTCTTCCTACTATCTACTTATCCAAGGCCTTGGTCGACTAATGGGTTATGGACCTCAAATATTCTAGGTAAACCTATTTGTAGGAACAAAATCGTAAAGCAGAATACTCTAGAGGGGGGTGAATAGAGTAGGCAGCAGAATGTTGCTAATTAAAAACTTGTTAGCAGTTAGATCACAGATAAAATAATAATCACAAAAGTAAATGACAGAATTTAAAAGTGATCAGAAGGCAAACGCAAACACCGAGATTTATACTGGTTTCCCTCTTGTGAGGACTAGTCCAGTCGGAAGAACTCTAGCTTCCAGTTGAATCCACTATTGGAATATCCTGCAAGTTTTCATACGAAGTCCTTGTAACTTCTACAGATGCGAGCTTTGATACGAAGAACTCGTCCAACTTCAATTGTGAAGAGTTGAATATTCTATCAAGCCTCTGATTACAAACTCTCTTGAAACTTCTAGACCGCACCGTACTGGCAAATCAACTAGAGGATTGTAACTGGCTTGGGATTTGAAAATGAAAGCTTTTAAAAACTCTTTGGAAGAATGTAAGCTTAAGAAGAGAAGAGATTGAAAGTGAATTGGTGTTTTTAAAATAATCGAAATGCTTCTCTATTTATAGCTTTTCCAAAGGCAGAACTCTGACAGAATTTGGGCAGAATTCGGACAGAACTCTTTGTAACAAACCGTAACTGAAGGATGACCAAGTTCAAAAACCCAACGTTCACTAACGTTCGAAATGGCTGAACTCGGCCCGAGTTCTCCTGGGGTTCTGCCATTTCATTTTTGGAAAAAAATAAATTTTGGCTTTTTGAACAATCCTTCATAAGCTTTTTGTAAAAAGAATATTTTTCAAAAACGTAGGTCATTTGTAAAGAATAGGATGGTTTTGAAAAATGTTTTTGGATAGCCTATTTGTCAGTACGACTCGGTGTACAATGTATTCCTAGACTCAATAAAATAAAAAAATTATATTACTTAACAGGAAGTACATTCTGAATGGCAAACGGCTTCAGTCTTGAACATTGTTGATAACCATTATTGAGCAGTATCCAAAACGTAAATCTGAGTTGACTTGTATTTATATCGAGACAGAGTTTGATCAATTATTAAAATCAGGTTTGACCATGACCAATGGGCCAACAATTTCCTCCATTTTGATAATTGACAAACCTTGCGGATATAACAACTAAGCTTAGAATCAATTAAAAATATTAACCAAAAAGAAATTGTTTATAACCTGTATTCACAAAAATATTAGATCCTTATTTCTTCCCCGTTGTCACTTAGCAAAATAATTGCAAAAGAGAAAGCTCCCCTGCAATCAATGCATAAGTAACAAACAGTGAAGAAACACAAAAAAATATAGGAATAATCTTTACAGGTATAAACAGTAAAAGAAAACAAATAGTCTAGAGAACACAACACAGGCATGTATTTGTCACAGGCAGTATTTGAGAAAGTATGAAGCAGCAAAAGATAGATAGTGCTACCATAATACTGAAACATATAAAGTGCTGAATAATAGACTAAAATGCCAAAACTGAGGCATAATCAAAAACCATGTCCATGAATAGTCACATAATAGAAAAAGTGCTGATAAAAACTAAAAAGTACTGATAAAATCTTGGAATGTCGGAGCATTTCCAAGTAAACATGAGACAAAAGTAACAGTCTCAATAATCTAACATCTCAAAAATCATCATCATCATCATCATCAACATCAGCTGCAGCTCCAGCATGTCCAGAAGGACCAGCTCTAGAAGTACCAGCGCCAGAAGTGTGAGGAGTGGCGCCAGCGGTACGATACCAATCATAGGCGTTCCCTGGATGGAACAGAGAGTGAACCGTCTCATCGTCAATACGGTGGCCAGAAACAGAAGGGTCTCGAGGCAGAGAGCTAGTAGAATGACCCGTCTGCGCAAACCTCAGATCGACGAAGGAGTTGGCAATCGCCTGGAACCGAATCATATCACGGAACTCGTGTTCCCTAGAGGTCTCAACATAAAAAGACTACAGATCTAATAAGTGCTGATGGATACCCTCAAATATCATAGGGTAAGAATGAGGAGGAACATGTGCTGTGGGAGCAGTGGGAGTAGGTGCAGGAGGAGTAGGTGCAGTAGGTGGAGGAACAGATGCAATGATGCGACGAGAGAGTTTGAGAAACTTGGGCTCGGGGTCGACAGCACAAGTAGATAAATCAATATCAAATCTCTGAAAAATGCGAGGAATAAGCATCGCATAAGATATGTTGCGATCTCTCCCGCGACATCTACCCATCATCTGAATGATAGTCTTAGGGATAGAAAAAGGAATCTCCTTAAGAATATGATAAAGTGCAGAAAGCTCAATTCAATGACATCATCTTTAGAAGTGGATTTTGGAGGTAAGGTGGAATAGATGATGCGATGTAATTCGTAGTTAAACAAGTTCAAGTTATTATCCTTGAACTTTCTAGAAAGAACGCGTGCGGGCGCACAAAGTTCATTCTTGAAACTAACGAGCGTCGTGTCATCGGGGAAATCAAAATCAGTGATGTCATCGAGCGGGGCACCTTCGTTTGGGATACCAAGGATTTCCACTAACATTTCATCAGTAAATTCGATATCAATTCCTCCGACACGTGTCCTCGCTGTAAAAGTGTCTAACATGAATTACAATAGAATAATCTAATGGCATTAGTGGCAATGGGAAATTGTAAGGTGACAAAATGTTATAACCCTAATGCCTCAAAATAAGGACGGTGATCCGGAAAGACAGTCCACTTAGTCGATGATCCGGTACAAATAGTACGCATGACAAAATCGACGTACCACAATAAAGCTTGATCGGAAGTTTTAAAGTAAAACTTATCCGACGTACCATTATTCGATTGGACCGGAGAAAAGCGGCAATCCGTATGCAGATCTGAAGACGATGTCTCTTCACTGGCATTGGTCTTCTTCCTCTTAAAGGGATTGAACTAAGGCATTCTTTCCTAAAATTTTCTAGAAACCCTAAGTATTGAAAAATAGAGAAAAGAAGGGATTATACCTTCCAAGAATTGGATATGTTGTAGAGGATGACGATCTCCGCACGAATCCAAAGTTTTGACGAGAAACTCCACAAGGATTGAAAGAACAATGATGGAGAAGAACTAGGGTTTCGGAGGGCCGGAGCTGCTGTTATGAGGATGTGGGGAAGAATGAAGAAGAAGGAAGCCTCGGGTTGGTGCTGGTATATATAAATACCCAGCCGAACTCTAGCCGAATTCGCCAAGGGTTGCCTGGCTATATATATATATATATATATATATATATATGTATATATATATATATATATATATATATATATATGTATATATATATGTATATATATATATATATATATATATATATATATATATATATATATATATATATATATATATATATATATATATATAAACTCAAATGAGGCCACATTCTTTTTCATTAATTCGTTTCAAATGCTTAATTCAAAGTTTAGTAATTTTAAATCTTAAAATAATATAATTAATATTATTTTATAAATTAATATTGTTTACTCAGCATCTGTCTCAGATTAGCTGTAGGAGTACTATCCCAGCTAACGGAGGTTCACTGGAGAACTCTTAAATACCGCTTCGATTGGTGACAGACAGACTCTTTTTAGGCTTGTCTCGAAAATAGTTTATGAGTATCGAATAAATAATTAATAAAACAAAATTAATTAATATTATTGATATCTAAAATTCCTAATTCTCGACGTAAATAGTAGAAACGATCTTCCGCTAAAGGTTTTGTGAGTATGTCAGCTAATTGATTTTGTGTGTCTATGTATACAAGGTCTATATCTCCATTTTATTGATGATCTCTAAGAAAATGATGTCAAATCTCGATATGTTTAGTACGAGAATGACATACAGGATTCTTAGTCAAATTAATAGGACTAGTGTTATCACAGAAAATGAGTATGTGTGAAAAATGCAATCCATAGTCTTCTAAGGTTTGTTTCATCCACAAAATTTGTGCACAACAACGTCCTGCAGCGATATACTCAGCCTCGGTTGTTGGTAATGCAACAGAATTTTGCTTTTTACTAAACCAAGAGACTAGAGCTTTTCCTAGGAAATGACATGTGCCGCTAGTGCTTTTTCTATCTACTTTGCATCCGACAAAATCAGCATCGGAATAACAGGTTAGGTCAAACGACGTGGTTTTGGAATACTATAAGCCGACAGAAGAAGTGCCTTTAAGGTATCGGAAGATACACTTAACTTCGCACAGATGTGATTCCTTAGGATTAGCTTGAAAATGTGCACATAAGCAAACACTAAACATAATGTCTGGTCGACTGGCAGTTAAATAAAGTAAGCTACCGATCATACCTCGATACTTACGTATGTCGACAGGTTTGCCTTGTTTATCAATATCAAGCTTGGTTGAAGTCGCCATTGGAGTGCTAAGTGACTTTGATGCTTCCATGTCGAACTTCTTTAATAGATCCTTTGTGTACTTAGCTTGATTTATGAACGTTCCATTGTTGGTTTGTTTGATTTGCAGTCCGAAAAAGAACTTCAGCTCTCCCATCATGCTCATCTGAACTCATTCTGCATACACTTTGAAAATTCTTGACAAAGAGATTCATCAATAGATCCAAAGATAATATCATCTACATAGACTTGAATCAAAAGAATATTATTATTCAAAGACTTTATAAACAAAGTAGTGGCAACCTTTCCCTTTGAAAAATCGTTATCAAGTAAAAAAGAGCTTAGACGGTCGTACCAAGCACGAGGGGCTTGTTTCAAACCGTATAAAGCTTTCTTCAACTTGAAAACATATTCAAGAAATTTAAAATCAGTAAAACCGGGTGGTTGAGCTACATAAACCTCTTCTTTTATAAAACTATTTAAAAATGCGCTTTTGACATCCATTTGAAATAACTTAAAATTACAAAAATATGCAAATGCACATAACATGCGAATGGATTCTAATCTCGCAACTGGGGCATAAGTCTCATCGTAGTCGATACCTTCTTCCTGATTGTATCCTTGAGCTACGAGTCGAGCCTTATTACGAGTCACTAAACCATTCTCGTTCTGTTTATTTCGAAATACCCATCAGGTGCCAATGACCGGATGATCAATAGGCTTAGGAATAAGTTCCCAAACTTGATTCCGTTCGAATTGGTTTAATTCCTTTTGCATAGCATCTAACCAAAAATTATCACTATATGCTTCATCAATATTTTTGGGTTCAAACTGCGAGACAAAAGCAACACAAGAACCTATATCTTTATTAGAGGAGCGAGTACTTACACCCTTGATAATCTCACCAATTACCAAGTCCTTTGGATGATCAGCCGTGAACTTCAATCTTTTAGGCAGACTCCGAAGGTAGCTGGTTCCTGGATCTTCTCTAGAAGGATCAGCTGGTGCTTTGCTGGGTACATTGAGATCTTCGTCATTGTCATCGATTGTCGTTTGATTTAGTTCATCAAAGGTGACATTGATTGACTCTTCGATGATCATGGTTCTTTTGTTGAAGACTCTGTATCCTTTACTTTTGCCCGCATAACCTAAAAATATACCTTCATTGGCCTTTTCGTCAAACTTTCCCAAATTATCTTTTGTATTAAGAATAAAACATTTACAACCAAATATTCTAAAATATGAAACTGATGGAATTCTATCAAACCATTACTCAATTGGAGTCTTCTTCGATTTGGGTCGAATTAGAACTCGATTGTGAACAAAACAAACTGTATTGACAGCTTCAGCCCAGAAATACTTGGATAGACTAAACTGGTTTAACATTACTTTGCCCATTTCGGATAGAGTTCTGTTCTTACGTTCCACAACTCCATTTTGTTGTGGAGTCCTAGGGCAGGAGAATTCGTGCACAAAACCGTGTGTGTCACAAAATTGCTCAAACTCCGTATTCTCGAATTCGCCTCCATGATCGCTTCTAATACGAGTGATCATATAACCTTTTTCATTCTGTACTTTCTTGCAAAAGGCGACAAATTTCGATAATGCATCATTTTTGCGTGTCAGAAAATATACCCATGTGTATCTAGAATAATCATCTACAATAACAAAAACATATAGCTTACCTCCGAGGCTATCAACTCTGCTAGGACCAAATAAGTCCATATGTAGCAATTGTAGAGGTCTAGTAGTACATACAGCGTTTACTGACTTGAAAGTGGATCGAGTAGCTTTGTTCTTTTCACATTGACTGCATACCGAATCCTTCTTGACTGTAATGTCCGATAAACCGCGTACTAGCTTCTTCGTGAATAATCTGGAAATAGTATCCATATTTGCATGACCGAGTCTCATATACCACAGATGACTCTCATCGCTTTTTAAATTATTGCCCAAGGAGACGTATCCTTCTTTATTCCTCTTCGATAGTGTTGCGGATAATGAAGCATCACCGATCATGTGCCGTGAGCAACCGTTGTCGAGGATCCATTTGCTCCTAGCATGTGAAGGGCGCCCTACCTATAGAATAATTTGCAGATGAAACTCTTGGTACCCATTTCTTGTAGGGTCCTGACTGGTTAGTTTTCGGTATCCATGCATAAATATTTAAATCTACTAACTTTCTGATTCTACATGAAGAAGATATATGACCAATGAGGCCACAATAATGACATTTAGCATATTGAGTATTGAAAGCTGAGTGGTGTGCATGGTTGGTAGGTTTAGGTTTTCTAGTATAGAAAAAGCATACCTATTATCATGTTTGGGCATAACCTTTTTAGGCAAAGGTTTGATAGGGTTAGGTCTGACAGTGTTAGGTTTGGAAATGTTTTGATTTTTCGGTAAGTGACACGTGTTAGGGTAGGAAGCAGCAATCTCAGGCTATTTTCCTAACCTAATTTCCAATCTTTTGGAAGTGTCATATAACTTAATATAGTCAGAAGTGAGTTCTTCTATTCTGACTTATGCACTTTGAAGACTTTTCTTCTCTTTAGAAAGTTCTTCGTTCAGTTGGTCAATAACATTGTCTTTTTCTTCGGATGACTTGGTAGTCTCGTGTAATAAGAGCTTAATAGAAGAAAGCTCACCAGACTCACTAACATTATCTTTAACCTCAGCTAGTAGGTCGTTAAGTCTTTCTATTTCACCTTTGTACTCCTTGAGTACCTTCTTAGAGTTCTGATATTTGCTACACAGTTTCCTGTAATCACTTAACAGTTCACTGAAGGCTTCTCCTAATTGCTCAAAGGTGAAGTCATCATATGTATCAACTATAGGTTCAGAAAGTACCTGATCGGATGCCATAAACCATACATTTGCAGCATTTTCTGATTGTTCATCTTCTGAGTCGCTGGCTTCACTTTCATGCCATATGCTGATGTTGGCATACTTCCGAGATGTTGATCTCTTCGGGTTCCCTTTCTCGTATCTGTTGCTCTTCTTGCTTGTTGATGAGTTTATAGGACAGTCCTTTTTCATGTGTCCTTTCTTCTTGCAGCCGTAGTAGACAGCATCATCTTGATACCAACTGTTGCCGCCATTGTTCTCTTTTGTCTTCTTCTCATATCTCAAGAATCTTTTGAATTTTCTTGCAAGGAGTGCTTGATCTTCAGTATCAGATTTACTGTTGTCTGAATCATCTTCAGAGATCTTCTGTGCTGAGCCTTAAAAGCGATCGTCTTCTCCTTTGGTGTAGGCTCTTCAAAATCTTGTAGCTCTAGTTCATGAGTGAGTAGCTTACCCATGAGTACTTCAAGTGTCATGGTAGTGAGGTCGTTTCCTTCAATGATTGCAGTAGCCTTCGGAATCCAGTTCTTTGTAAGTGCTCGCAGGAGTTTGCAAATCTTTTCATGGTTACTGTAATCTTTGCCTATGAAGGACAAAGGATTTACAATATCCAAGAATCTCTCGAACATCTGAGTAACTGTTTCGTTGGGCTTCATTTTGAATGCCTCATACTCTTGAGTAAGTCTGCTGACCTTTGATTCTTTGACTTGAGTTGTGCCCTCATGTGTGACTTCAAGAAGTTTCCATACTTTATTTGCAGTTGTGCAGATAGATACCCTATTAAATTCAGTTCTGTCTAAAGCACAAAATAAAGCGTTAATAGCACGTGCGTCAAGACTGGCCTTTTTCTTTTCTTCCTCTGTATATTTGTCATGGTGTTTTTCAACCAAAATACCATCAACATTAATACGAGGTGGCTTTTTATAGCCATCAATAACTACAGACCATAAGTCAAAATCAAGAGATTTCAGAAAGAAACTCATACGTGTTTTCTAATAAGTGTAGTTTGTGCCGTCAAACAGTGGAGGTCTGTTTGTGGCTTGGCCTTCACTTGTGAATTTCACAGTTGCCATGTGTAAAGCTGTGATCTATATAAAATTGAATATAACTGTTGTTTTGCCTTGCTTTACCTGTATAACCTGCTCTGATACCAATTGTAGGAACGAAATCGTAAAGCAGAATACTCTAGAGGGAGGGTGAATAGAATAGGCAGCGGAATATTGCTAATTAAAAACTTGTTAGCAGTTAGATCACAGATAAAATAATAATCACAAAAGTAAATGACAGACTTTAAAAGTGATCAGAAGGCAAACGCAAACACCGAGATTTATACTTGTTTTCCTCTTGTGAGGACTAATCCAGTCGGAAGAACTCTAGCTTCCAGTTGAATCCACTATTGGAAAATCTCGCAAGTTTTCATACGAAGTCCTTGCAACTTCTACAGACGCGAGCTTTGATACGAAGAACTCGTCCAACTTCAATTGTGAAGAGTTGAATCTTCTATCAAGCCTCTGATTACAATCTCTCTTGAAACTTCTTGTGAAACCCGTAATTTTCCAGTTACATTTTAATTTTTATTAATGTGTGTTTGCCAGTTAGTTTTTCAAATTATTATTAATATTAGTTAATAGAAAATTCTTTTCAAAAATTAATAACGTAGATTTTGAAATGTTGGACCTGACCCATCTCGAAACCGACTTATGTTTTCTGAACCCAAGTTCAGTTTTCCGAAGTGAATTCGGAAGTCCTTTAGTATTATATTTATAAATATCATTTTTAAAGCAAAACAATTCTTTTATTTTTCCTTTAACTACCATTTAATCTCTTTAATCTCTCTCACTCTTATTATACTTTAAATACTCTCATTAACTCATTTTTCTTTCAATTCTTTAATCATGAGAGAAAGGAAACCTTTCCTTTCTTTCTCAAACGTTGGCCTCTCGGCGATCCTCGGCTTCCCGAACGGCCAAACGGCCGGCCCCTCTTCTTCTTCTTCTTCCCGTAACCTCTTCCCTTATCCCTATTTAAAACCCCTTTCTTCATCCCTCTCCATAACCCACTCCTTTTTCTTCCCCAAATAGTTGTGCCCTAACCCGAGCCCCAAATTTTCCTGCAGGCCCAGGCGCCGCCCCAGGTCGCCCCTGTCCGGCGACCCTCCACGGCGCCCCGCGCGGCTTGGTGCCCGACCGACCAGCGCCTCCAGCCCGGCTGACCCCGCGTGCGTAGCCTTCCAGCGGCTCAGGCGACGACCCCTTCGCCGACTATTCTCCCGCCGGCTCTGTCCGAGCCCAGACGCCGTGCATGCTGCCTCGTCTGTCCGCCTCCCGGCGTGCTTCTCGATTCCGTGGCTGCCCTAGCCCTGATTTGTTTCCTCGCGGGTTTCCCGACTCGCTGTTTCAGTGCCTCGCGTCAGCGCTACTGCTGTCTGCCTCACTTTCGGATTCCGATCCGAAAACCCCGCTCGTCCCGAGCTCCGCGGCTTTTCTGAGACGTTGTTCGCTGTTTCACAGATTCTGTTTCGCTGTTCACATGGATAATTTCTCTTTTACATCTGAGAGCTCTAGCCGAGCAATTTCTGGTATATTTTTTGTTGCCCGTTTCCAATTTTTATAGTCTGTGATGAATTGGTCCCTGAATTTCCCTTGGAAAATCGGTAATTCTTAGACGTAGCGTTCTGGGACTTTTTCGAAATTCTTTCGGAATTGTTCTGTTGGTTTCGGATTGTTTTGTTGGTTTCGGATAATGTTTCTGTGGTTTTAGTATTATGTTGGATTGGAAAAATTTTCCGAGAATCTCTCGAAAAAGAGTTTCTGGGAATTTTGGATTAAAATAAATTTTTCTGAATATTGGTTCTGGTTTTTTATGGTTCTGTGGATTCATTTCGGGTTTTCCGAAATTGTTTCGAAAATATTTTCTGTGGACATAATATAATATTTGGGTTTCCCTGGTTTGGGATAATTTGCAGGAAATTATGGCATACTTTTTCCAGTTTTTGGGTTGACCGAAAATAGAGGAAGTGCTGCCGAATTTTCTATAAAATCTAATTATGATTTTAGAAAATGATTTTCGAAATAAAAAATATTATTTTGGATTTATTGGGCGACGACCGTATTGGTCAATGGGCCCTGGCTAAGTGCAAACGAAACCGGTTTCGCCCGGACGTTGAGGCATTAGCCTATATGATGATTGGACCAATATCTGAGACTCATTATTTAATTCATTATTAGTTTTATTTTGTATTTAAATTTGTAGAATTTTTAGGAACTAACTAATATTTTTTCTTCCTATTTTAATTCATGTAAAAGGGTCTGTAAAGGGCATAAGCCCATTTGTTTATTCTTGCTGTGAGAAAATGTAATAGCTTAGGTTTTATTTTATTTTCTTTTATTCTCTGGTTGATTTTCTGTCATGAGAACGTAGTATAAAATGATAATTAATTATTTTATTTTAAAAAGAAAATAATAATAAATGTTTTATCACTTAGCAGTTAAGTTGTAATTTTTTAAATAGAAATTCATGTACTTCTCATTAAAAAGAAAATCTTAGTTTTATATTTATAAAATTATAAAATACCGAGTTTTTCCAAATAAATCGATAAATACAAATTTTCTCGAAAATAAATATAAATTGATGTTTCTTAATTACAATACACTAATAATCGCGTTTTGATTGTATTAGCTAAATAAAGACTAAAATCGACTAGGACACAACTAGAGATTGCAACTAGTATAGTAACATTGGCGACTTTGGTTTTCTGAGACAAGTTTCCCGAATGTAGGATTTCAAGGAAGAACCTGATTTCCCATCCCGACGTATCGACCCATCCAGTCCAATCAATCTGAGGCAAGTACAGTTTGTGGTAGATTACAATTATTTAATAATTGTTTTATTGCAAGTTTAAACCACGATACAATACGGAACTCTCTCTGAGAGCATTGACTGTAACTACTGTAACTATTGGGGATTGGGGGAGTAGTGTAGTGGATATGACCACATCCAAATAGTATAACTGAATGTATTAGCTTACCCCTCACACACACGGGGATAAGCCATATCGTATCAATAGGATACAACTGTACAACCCAATCCGGTCATATTCATTGCCTATTCACATCACACTGTTTTAACTGTTGGAAAACTATTTATTTTAAATTATTTAAAAATGCATAATTCTATTATTATTTTAATTGTTAAAATGTCATGAATTGTACTTTGCTCCCTCCTGACTGGAGACTATATTTTTAGGTCCTATTGATGATGCAGAGCTATTGATAAATAGCTACTATGACCCTGAGCTGTACCCTGCTGTGCTTCCTGAGGATGGTGCACTTGATGATGATGTTGCTACTCTTTAGATGCTATTTTCCAGTTTGATAGTTTTATCTAAAAACAATGTTATTTCAGTTGGTGGTTTTATAATTGTACTTTGTACTGAATAAGTTTTAATTTATCGAATAATAAAGTTGTGGCAAATTAGAATTGTGTTGTTAATTACCTGCATGAGTGATACAGCTTACTGCTGTCGTCTCAACAACGGTGCAGGCTGGGCATAATCTGATTCGACCCAAGAAATTGGGACCGGATCGTAACACTTCTAGACCGCACCGCACTGGCAAATCGACTAGAGGATTGTAACTGGCTTGGAATTTGAAAATGAAAGCTTTTAAAAACTCTTTGGAAGAATGTAAGATTAAGAAGAGAAGAGATTGAAAGTGAATGGGTGTTTTTAAAATGATCGAAATGCTTCTCTATTTATAGCTTTTCCAAAGACAGAACTCTGACAGAATTAGGGCAGAATTCGGACAGAACTCTTTGTAACAAACCGTAACTGAAGGATGACCAAGTTAAAAAACCCAACGTTCACTACGTTCCAAATGGCCGAACTCTGGCCGAACTCTGGGGTTCTGCCAGTTCATTTTTGGAGAAAATAAATTTTTGCTTTTTGAACAATCCTTCAGAAGCTTTTTGTAAAAAGAATATTTTTCAAAAACGTAGGTCATTTGTAAAGAATAAGATGGTTTTGAAAAATGTTTTCGGATAGCTTATTTGCCAGTACGACTCGGTGTACAATGTATTCCTAGACTCAATAAAATAAAAATTACATTGCTTAACAGGAAGTATATTCTGAATGGCAAACGGCTTCAGTCTTGAACATTGTTGATAACCATTGTTGAGCAGTGTCCAAAACATCGTAGGTAAACATCTGAGTTGACTTGTATTTATATCGAGACAGAGTTTGATCAATTATTAAAATCAGGTTTGACCATGACCAATGGGCCAACACTATTAGCGTCAATCAATTTTCTCGTCAATGGATCACAAGGACTACGGAATGCTAGGTCGGGAGACATGCTACCCAACTTACAGAACTTTTACAAGTATTGGAGTTGGATCTTTATGGGACACACAGGGCATTTTCCTATTCTCTATGGTACCCTAACTTGTAACCACGTCTGAAGTCATTTTACCGAGAATTATGCCTCGTCCGTATACCCGGGCGGTGGTAAACTCTTGGTCCCGTGATTCAGATGTGATATGCTATCAGATACTCTACCTTATCTCGACACCATGGTAACTACGATCAAAGAGGACCACTAACCTTAGTTTTATCAATATTCTATAATTGATATTTTCCTAATCTAATTTTAACTCTAAGGGTCGTGCCTCGCCAGTGCGCTGCTGGCTGCAGTGAATCTATAGTCTCCATAATTCAAATAAATGGCGACAGTACGGTGCTATCCTGCCATTATGAGTAAAAATTCGTGAGCTCCTAGGGATTCAAGAAATTGACCATGAAATAAAGCGTAAGTATTTATCAGTCACAATCCTTAAAATAAAAGATGAACAGGGAGGAAATAACTGAAGACAAAAGAAATATGAACACTCTAGTATCTATTTCATGTGTATTTAAACCATTGAGGACCAACTTTGGATCGAAACTAACTCGAGGATCATATATGGATAATATAATCAGAAATTAAAATAATAATTCTTAGGGTAAAATAAGAACTAAGTAGGTAATTCAGACTAAGATATGAGGGTGATATCTAAGGAGGCAAAGAGAAAGAATTTGAACAATTTATCAAGGTTAGGTCAATAATCCTAGGAAGCCCGGTCTCATCAAGTGAATAATCTATCGACAGATCATATCGCCATATCAAGAGGTAATAGTGTACCTATAGGGATCCGACAAACTATCAAAGTTAATAACTCCTCATCTAAATTGCATGGCCTAGACTACCCAGAGTCAATGGTCTCTAAAGTCATCAAACTACATGTCTACGAATTCGTTTTGACGATACGAACCCAACAGTATGTCCAATTTTGGATTCCGATAGGCTGTACACAAAATTGCCCGTTAAGTCGGATCGTGTAGCCTGCAAAACTGCGATCCAATCAGCTGTCTCAGAATCGGACCAAACTTGGCATACAGGATCAAAAAAAAGTTTCGGTTCTGCTAGCACAAGTTTTATCTCGATCTGACAAGCGTGCACAAAGTAATTGAGAAGTTTGCACAGAGGCCGATACGGTAAATTTTGACGGATATGTATCAAATTCATCGTGCACACGCGACCAATTTGAATTCCGTCAAAGTCCAAACATCTACGAAGCCGTTACGCACCTTTCGATGCTTTCGGTTCGCGACCACGTCGCCCGGATTGGCGGGACGCACGTCGTATCGAAGGTTTTTCGTAAATTTTAATATTTTGAAAATAGGTTTTCGCCAATCTGTGGAATCCGATTTATCGACGTACAGTCGACGAAATCAAACTCCGTAAGTTGGGTTGCAGAGCCCTATAGGTCGTCTAGGACAGCCTTCAAATAGTTTTCGAAATCCCCTAATGTTTAGTTCAGAAAATGCCTGTCAAGTTGGATGTTTAACTGATCCCTACTGTTAGAAAACAATAATTTTCGGTCGAATTCGTCTCAATTTTTTGAGAGATTCGCTATCCATCAATAAATTCTATTTGTTAGGGATCTGAGTGGGTTATATAGCCTTCCTACAATATTTTACAGAATCGACTTTGATCTAGATACGTAGAGAAATTGCGATAGGAAGGGCCATACTTGACCGTGCATATGCCGTTGTCCTGTTTTTGATCCGTGCATGTATCGATGCTGCCGTGGCCGCTCTGGCCGGCCAGCGGTAGCTCTCAGCGGTTCGTTCAGACAGCGTACAGCTTGGCGGAGTGCTGGATTAGGGTTTGAGTTTTCCTCGTACCTCTCTCTCAATCGCTCTGTATACATATATAATGCTGGTGTCGGGTTTAAGGCCGAGCGGGGAAATGTCTCTCATTGTTGTGATGTGAGAGGTGGGCCTGTGGCCTATTAGCCCGACTGGGCTGGGCTGGTTTTTCCTTTGGTCATTAATTTTCTCTTTTTTTCTTTCTCTATTATTATTAATATATCTATATATATATATATATATATATATATATATATATATATATATATATATAAAATATATATATATATATATATATATATATATATATATATATATATATATATATATATATATATACATACTTATATATAGTAATCTCCATAAAATCTAAATAATCCTCAATATTTTCTTTTCCTAAAGTAGGGCCTATAAATATGAATATACATATTATACATTTATTTGACAAATATAATATAACCAATAATAATAATATTTAATAATAACCTCAATAAAATAATAATAATAATAATATTAATAATAATAACGAAATTCAATAACCCAATAATGATGTATACGCCATTAGGTACAGTCTAATAATTCCAAAATTGTACAAGGTCCTATTTATACAAATATCATCGAATATCCGCTAATAATAATATTTATAATATTTAATTAAGAATACTTAAAAATATTCATTAAAACATTAAAACGAAATACAACACCCTCATACCAAAATATGTCAACACGAATGTCATTGAACGTCCCGCATGACTACACGGGCTTGGGCTCAGTTCGGGTCCATTCCGGACTAAAATGGTAAAACGGTTTCCCTAAACACAATAATATAATTAATAAATAAATAAAACTTCGGCATGGGTTAAGTCGTAACTTGGCCTGGTTTTCCTAGTTAGGACATCGCTATGGCTCGGCCTTCCCTACCAGGGCTAATACTCTAGTGAAAGCGCGCCATCGTACTATTCGTGCCATGATCTCTAGTCACCTTGCACTCCAAAACTCCGCCATGGCTAAAGTCATCTACCGAAATAATTAACTAAGTAATTATTTATAAAAATATTAAAAATTGCCATTTAATTCAAATAAATAAATAAAATATAATTCAAAATTTTGGGAAGAGGGATTACATATGTACACTACCTACACTCACACACACATGAGAACGTAATGTTCATACATACACACACACACAAAATCTGGAAATGGATACATTGCTCACTGTCACTAAAATCTGAGGTTCAAATCTGAAATCTGAGAATGATTCATTACACACACACAGAGAAAACTGTCATACACACACACCCATATCATTCACCCTCATATCATATGTTTACACACACACTTTGCACCATTTCTGAGACACTTTGACACTTATCCATACACATACCTTGTCTCTCACCCATGCCACACATACACACATGCAAGATCCCCCATCTTTCTATATGTGTACATATATATAATATATAAACTAATGCGATATATGTAATATAATATAGATATTGCATTTGTCTATATAAATAGTATATATTTTTTTTGAATAGTATATATATATATATATATATATATATATATATATATATATATATATATATATATATATATATATATATATATATATATATATATATTTTTGAATACTATTTTTTTTTTGAATACTATATATATATATATATATATATATATATATATATATATATATATATATATATATATATATATATATATATATGTATGTATGTAATACAATATAGATATGCGATATATGTAATATAATATAGATATTGCATTTGTCTATATATATATATATATATATATATATATATATATATATATATATATATTTATATATATATATATATATTTTTTATATATATATATGGTAGAAAATGTGTGTGTTGCCTATATGTGAATTTGGCATGGCCTATGTAGAGTAGCCTATGGTATCTTAATGTGCAGTCTTGTGTATATGGAATATATACAAGAGTATTGGGTTATATTAGGCTAAGTGTGACTTGTATTGATGTGTGCTTGCTAGGATAGTCTTGGTTAGGCCTAGTAAGATTTGTCTGGTTAGGTTGACCTAGTTGACCTAGTTTAACTAGAGTAGTTTCACTAGAGTTGACCAAAGGTTGACTTTAGCCTAGATTGACCCAAACATCATGTAGAATACATCGTAACAGTTTATTTTACCAGTTTGGATATGTTGTGACTTGTACTGTTCTGAATAGGAGCCAGACACCACTCCTCAGGCAGTATTTCATTCAGACACTCAGGATATCAGACGAGTACATTCTCTGACCGTTTTATACTTGCTAGGACTATCTTGCTCTAGATTACTTTACTTGATGCTGACATGATGGAAACACGGATTAGTAGTATATGGATCTTTTCATACGATGTTATCCCCCTCGGGAGCATCAGATACATCATGTCATGTACGTTTCACTTTCATCATGTATTCTTGTGCTTTCATCATTCATGTGCACTCTCGTGATTCATGTACTCTCATATTTACGGAGCCTCCATATTTATATTCATGTACACCCATTTATGGGCTACCATGTGAAATTATGTATAATAACATAACTTGAACGGATCCTTGTGTATTGATTGGGGTATGGCAGAGTATAAATAGTCATGTAGACAACTTCCAAAGTAGTGTAGCCATGTACAACCTCTCATGTTTATTATCGAGCCATTCACATGTCTAGTTTGTACTCTAAATCACTAGTTTTACTTATAGTAGATATTTCATTACAGTCTTCTCTTTTACTTCAGGTATATTCTCAGCGTTTCTTGTATCTTACCCGATTTCCTGTATTATATTTCTATCATGATATGAACTGCGTAAGATGTACTGTGCTTGTTCCAGTCCTGACTGGACCTGTTGAAATATTACAGATGACCTTGAGGATGTCCCACTTATTACGGAGCAGGCCTAGATGACACATGCGAGCTGGACCCTCAGGACGACCCAGCACTTGCAGATGATATCACCCCAGTAGACTAGGCTAGTTAGCTAGACTAGCATCTTTTATCATTCTATCTATTGGATACACTTGTACTTATTTGGAGATTTGTATTCTGGATTTGTGGCGATATTTATCTTAGACTTTTAGCTATCTCTCTCATCTTGTATTTATCATATGTGGATTCTGATTTCATCTATTCTATCTTATTGTACCTTTTTTCTTAGTTGTGATTGAGTTATACTTTATTATGTCACCTCTATTCGAAGTGTATATAATATACAGGTACCTTATAATTGTTAGATGTATGTGACCTAGGACAACATTCTACCACCGATACTGTGGCGCAGGCTGGACGTAACCACTTCTCGTGCCCCTATATTGGGTGCGGGTCGTGACACGTTTTTAGTGGTGGCCCATGCAGGTTGAGTTTAGAAATGCAGTGGTATTCAAACTAGAGTATCACTGTAGCCTGCAGTAGGATTAGGATATTTTTGAAGGTACTCAATCACATTAGAAAAAACTCCTTATCAGATTTCGTATATCTACATTTTGCTGCTTATTATCTTCTTTTGAATATAAACTGTCCTCATTTGCTATTTCGACTCATTCTCAGTAATTATTTTCTTGTTTGATCTGTCTTCAGGATGGTCGAAACTAGATCACATCGTCCAGGTCATGGGGACACTGATGAGAGGTCTGCCACCTCTCATCCTTAGCAGCCAGCCCCCGGTAACGCAGCCCCAGTCATGCCAGCTGGGATAGGTGTTTCAGCTGCATTCGGAGGAGCCCCTCCACCAGCAGTGCACAAGCCGAGTCTGGTGATTCCGGAGATGCTCCAGCAGCAGCATCCACCATCGGGGATAGTTGACGCAGTTCAGCTGTTCATATTCTTTCAGCAGTTCATGGAGGTCCAACAGGCCCAACAGCAGCGTCAGACTGCAGAGTTTAGTCGGGGCATTGATCTGGCCATGACTACAGTTGAGAGGGCAGCAGCTCAGCCTGCGGTAGTTCAACAGTCGCATCCGTCGAGGGAAAAGGGCATCCAAGACTTCCAGAAGATGCACCCGAGGGATTTTCGGGGTACAGAGGGAATTCTGTACGCTGATGAGTGGATAGAGCATATGGAGAAGATTTTTAGGCTGGCGGAGAATCCAGCGAGGCTTCAGATCGAGGCGACAGCCAGCATGATACAGGATTTGGCCCGCACTTGGTATCAGACCGACCCGAGGGTTGGTATACCAGGACAGACTTGGGCGTATTCATAAAGCTGTTCAAGGAGAAGTTTTTCCCAGAAGCAGCATTAGGTGCCCTCGAGACTCAATTCGAGGCCTTATTACAGGGCAGTCAGTCAGTTGAGGAGTTTGCTGGGGAGTTCTGCCGTCTAGACAGATTTGTCGAGGGGTTGTCCAAGGCGACGAAGGCCCGGAGGTTCAGAAAGGGACTGGTGAAGGAGGTGAAGTCCTATACCAAGAGTGCCCGCAGTGCTACCTTTGAGAAGATCTTGGTGGGTGCCTTAGCCGCAGAGGATAATCTTGAGCTGAGGCTCAAGAGGGGATGAGACACCCAGAGAGCTAGTGGTAGCAGAGGACCGGCCAAGAGGCTGCACTTTCAGCCGCAGCATCAGCATCAGCAGCAGCAGAGGCAGTTTCAGCCACAGCAGTTCCAACAGTCGAGACATTAGTCAATGCAGCATCAGCAACCGAGACAGCAGCAGCAGGCCCTGAGGCAGCAGACTACTAGTTGTACCTTCAGCAAGAAGCCGGGGCATGTATGGACTGAGTACAGGAAGAGGCTGGGGAAGTGTCTTCTTTGTGGATCGTCAGAGCACCAGCTGAGGGACTGTTCCTTCTTCGCAGGCAGAGCAGCTTAGGGAGCAGGAGCCAAGGCTCCAGGGGAACCGCAGAAGGGACCATTGTCGACTCAGCAACAGCGGTTCTTACAGCACCAAGAGCAGGCCAGGGGAGGCCAGAAGGGGCGAGCTTTTGCCATGGCGGCCGAGGATGCAGAGGCCATTGGGGAGTTGATTGCAGGTTCGGTTCTTCTCGACTCCATTCCAGCTTTTGCCTTATTTGATTCTGGGGTTTCCCACAGTTTTGTGTCGGTATTATTTGCTATTAGACACTGCCTAGTATCTAAATCATTGCCTAGGACATACAAGATCACGATCGGGGGTGGTGTTATCCTCGTGAGTGATGTTTGCAGAGGGCAGAATATTATTTTGGGTGGTCGAGAGTTTGAGTTGAGTTTGCTCATAATGGCACTACCGAACTACAATTTCATATTAGATATGGATTGGTTGAGCAGGCATCGTGCCAGTATAGATTGCCGAGGGGGTAGAGTTCTGTTTGGAGCTCCAGGAGAGCCAGAGTTTGAGTACACCCGACGGCAGGTGGAACAGGACAGTAGACTTTTCTGCGGGGCTTCAGTTGAGGAGCAGGCGGCTCCACATCCTTTGATTACAGAGTTCAAGGACGTCTTCCCGGAGGAGTTGCCAGGGCTTCCACCGGATAGGGATGTTGAGTTCTCGATAGACTTAGTTCTCAATGCGAAACCGATTTCTCAGCATGTCTATCGAGTAAACAACAGTGAGTTGGTAGAATTGAAGAAGCAGGTGGATGAGCTGCAGAACAAGGGCTTCATCCAATCGATTTCTTCATCTTAGGGTGCTCCGGTACTTTTTATACCCAAGAAGGATGGGTCGGTACGGATGTGTATCGACTACAGGGCACTCAACAACCTCACGATCATGAACAGATACCCACTGCCGTAGATCGATGATCTCTTTGATCAGTTGAGCGGAGCTCGTGTTTTCTCCAAGATTGATCTGAGGTCAGGTTATCATCAGGTAAAGATGAAGAAGGAGGATATTTCGAAGACCGCTTTCAGGACACGGTATGGACAGTTTGAGTTCTTGGTTATGCCGTTTGGACTTAATAAATAAGGTGTTCCACCAGTACTTGGACAAGTTCGTGGTAGTGTTCATCGATGATATCCTGGTGTATTCGAAGATCGAGGAGGACCACAAGGAGCACTTGAGAGTGGTTCTGGATACACTCAGGAGGGAGAGGCTGTAGGGCAAGCTCTCGAAGTACGAGTTCTTTCTGGACAGAGTTGACTTCTTGGGTCATGTGGTGACTGGAGATGGGATCTCAGTGGACCCGAAGAAGATCACGGCAGTTGAGGCATGGGCAACACCGACTTCAGTAGCGGAGATCAGGAGATTCTTAGGACTAGTAGGCTACTATAAGATGTTCATGCAGGATTTCTTCCGAATTGCAGAGCCATTGACCAGGCTGACCCGGAAGGATATAAAGTTTGTTTGGTTAGAGGAGTGTCAATTCACTTTTGATGAGTTGAAGAAGCGGCTTATGACAGCTCTGATTCTGACATTGTCATCAGGTTCAGAAGGGTTCACTATCTATAGTGACGCTTCAGGGAAGGGGTTGGGTTGTGTCTTGCAGCAGCATGGAAATGTGATTGCCGATGCTTCCAGGCAGTTACGTCCCCATGAGAAGAACTGCCCTACCCATGACTTGGAGTTGGTAGCAGTGATTTTTGCTTTGAAGTTGTGGAAGCACTACTTGTATAGAGAGAGGGTGGAGATCTTCACTGATCATAAGTGCTTGAAGTATGTGTTTACACAGAAGGAGCTCAATATGAGGCAGCGCAGGTGGTTAGAGCTGATAAAAGACTTTGACATCTCACTACAGTATCACCCAGGGAAGGCCAGCATGGTTGCCGATACCTTGAGTAGGTATTCGTCAGCCATGTGTTTGACTATGGACCGTCATTTGCTTGCTGACGTGGAGAGCCTGGGGATTGAGGTGATTGTGCTCGTAGTTCAGATGCAGATATGGGGCCTTCAGATTTAGTCAGACTTGGTAGAGAGGATCAAGTCGACGCAGTTCAGGATGTTGCTCTGCGGTGTATCCGTGAGCAGGTTCGAGCAGGGCTGGTGGATGGCTAGTTTTCTCTTACAGAGGATGGTGCTTTGAGGCACGGTTCCAGGCTGTGTGTGCCAAGTGGAGAGCTCAAGGAGCAGGTCATACAAGAGGCTCATAGATCTCAGTACTCTATACATCCTGGTGCCAACAAGATGTACAGGGATCTGAGGAAGCATGTCTGGTGGTATGAGATGAAGCGGGAGGTGGCTCGCTTCGTATCCAGGTGCTTGGTCTGTCAGCAGGTCAAGGCAGTGAGATAGAGGCCAGGAGGATTATTGCAGCCATTGCCCATTCCAGAGTAGAAGTTGGAGCATATCACGATGGATTTTGTATCTGGGTTGTCGCGTACACCAGGAAGAAAAGACGCAATTTGGGTCATCGTAGACAAGTTGACCAAATCGGCCTACTTTTTGCCATTTAAAGTGGCTACGTCTACTGAGAGGCTTGCAGAGATATACATGCGGTAGATTGTCAGGATTCATGGAGTTCCGGTCAGCATCATCTCGGATCAGGATAGTCGTTTTACTTCCCATTTCTAGAGGAGTCTGCAGACTAGTTTGGACACTCAGCTCAAGTTTAGTACTGCATACCACCCCCAGACGAATGGACAGTCAGAGAGGACTATTCAGATGCTCGAAGATATGCTACAGAAGTACATCTTGGATTTCGGAGGATCCTGGGAGGATCACCTATATTTGGTCGGGTTTGCTTACAACAACAGTTTCCAGGCCAGCATTGAGATATCACCTTTCGAGGCTCTGTACGGGCGTAGGTGTCGTACACCCTTATCTTGGGATGATGTTGGTGAGCGATCTTTACTAGGACCTGAGATAGTTGTTGACACAACCGAGAAGGTGAAGCTCATCAGGGACAGACATCGTGTGGCACAGGACTGACATCGGCATTGGGCCGATAGCCACCGGAGGCCCTTGGAGTTTGAGGTACAAATTAGAGATAGGATTAGAAGTAGGTTGTTGTTTATTTTATTTGTTTGATCATGTTTCATTATTTAGTAACTTGAGACCTTACTTGTGTTTAGGTCGGAGACATGATTTTTCTACGGATATCTCCGACTCGTGGTACAATACGTTTTGGTGAAGGTGGGAAGCTTAGCCCGCGCTTCATCGGACCTTTCATGATCAGCAGAAGAGTCGGTGACATGGCATACAGGCTAGACTTGCTACCTTCAATAGTGGGTGTCCATAACGTATTCCACATATCACAGTTGAAACGGTACGTGGCTGACCCTAGCCATGTACTTGACCATTCGAAGATTGAGGTGGGACCTACCCTCATTTACCCAGAACAGCCAGTAGAGATTCTGGGTCACCGAGAGAAGGTACTGAGAAACCAAGTGATACCTTGATTCGCGTCGCATGGAGGCATCATTCTCCAGAAGATTCTACCTGGGAGCGGGAGGATGAGATGCGCGAGCGATACCCTTATCTTTTTGGACCTTGAGGTATGATTATCTACCCTTCTCATCAGTTAGTTTTGCCTTTTAATTTCGAGGACGAAATTCTTTTAAGGAGGATAGATTTGTCACGACCACATTTTAGATTGAGAGTATTTTGGTCATTTGGTAATTTTTGAATTTATTTTAATTTATTTAATTGGTGATTATGATTTTTGACTTTGGCTATTTATGACTTTGTAGACTAACCTAGGTGTTAACCCTAGTTATAGTGACTTGGTTAGCATGATGAGACCCTATTCTAACTTAAGTCAACCTAAGTTAGTCATCTAGAAATCAAGATTTGAATAGGAGGTTTAATGAATAGGTTCATAGGCTTGAGACTAGTGAATTGATTTCATGACTAGTGCTAGTAGGCCCATAGCCTATTGGACTAACCCTAATTTTCACTATGTAGCCGGCCACTAGGGCTCCCCCTTTCCTATAAATATTCTCTTCATTAGTTCTTGCCTCTTTTGTAATGATTGAGCACATAGGAAAAGAAAGGTTTGTCCATTCTTCCCCAATCCATAGATTTCTCATTTTAATTCCTTTTTAGCTCTAGTTTCTTGCATTAGATCGTAATATACTCATATTTTCTATTTGTGGTGATTAATCCCAGTTTTGGGTCAATTTGGAGCATTTGGCTAGCAAGGAGGAACCCCCCATTTGAAGCTTTTTCTTGCTATTTGCACCTATAGGTAAAACTTCTCAAATTGTTCTAATATTCTATTTTCTTTGTATTTTAGGCTAGATCTAGGTGTCCCCTAGCTTTCTCTAGAATTTGGATGGATTTTGTGTCCGTTTGGTGTCCGTATCGGACACGTGTCATAGTGTATATGTAGGTGTTTGTTAAAATGCCTCTTAGAAATTTATTTTCGATTTTTGTTGAACTAATTACATGGATCTCTAGATCTAGGTATGTGCAATGATGTTTGTGAAGACTGAGTCATGATTGGTGTCATTTCGTGTCCTATTTTGCACTAGACACGCAGCACGGGGGCTCGATCGGGTGCCCTACTGCCCGTGTCCGAGTTCTCGTCGGACACAGCACTTCGTGACACAAAATTTTGCATGCACGTATACGAGATGACTGACACGAATACCCTAAAATTTTGTAGGATTTTATAGAGTGGTTTGGAAGTTAATTGACCCGCACGGATTCGTGTTGTTGAGGGCACAGTCGGCCAATAGGCCCTGACAATGTCTTCGTGTCACACAAGGACACGTATTAGACACGATTCAGGGTGACCTAACCCTAGCTCTATCCTAGGCGAACCCCTAGACACGAGCACGTGTCCTATTTTGCGTCGTGTCGTGTCCACGAGTGATGTGCATGCGCGCACGATGCTGTCTGTGCACAGTTTTTGTGTTTGTGTACGTGCAGTGTTTGGACACAAATTGTGTCCAGTTTCTTGGACACTGGGACACCTATGACACGTGCACATATGTTTCTATGATTACCAACCTTTCTAATCGAATATTAATTGTTATTTTCAATTCAATTTCAGGAATTCCTAATTTTTCTGATACCAAAACTGTTAACTGTTCCCTGGGAATTGTAATGCATATTACACTGTTTTTGTATGATTAATTGAATGTTTGTTCACCCATTTATAACAGAGATTAGCTAACATGTTAAGATTGTGTTTAGCTTGGGATTTTAGTTTCGAATTTTTATTTGGGCTTTTGATCTGAACTGTGACTGATACCCTGTTGTATGAACTAAAATTTGAGAACTTAAAACTGTGTGTGCATATGTGTAGAATGAGATTTAACTACATATAGGGTTTCATGTTGCATGAGAAATCTCATTTTGATTACTTGGGATTGTTCCTGAGATGTTAAGGCTGATACACACATTGATTGTTACACAAAATCTGGAAATTGGAAAATCAGGAACTGAGATTTATATACCCTCTGTCACATTGTTTCATATGTACACTCTCTATGCACTGTCTTCCCCTATATGGCCCAGACACATGTTTACACACATATATACACACTAGCTCACTTTTCACATTACTAAATCTGAGAACCACATTGGTTCATAGGAGTCCACACTACACTCTGTACATTGATACCTATGTACACTACCTACACTCACACACACATGAGAACATGATGTTCATACATACACACACACACAAAATCTGCAAAATGGATACATTGCTCACTGTCGCTGAAATCTGAGGTTTAAATCTAAAATTTCAGAATGATTCATTACACACACACAGAGGAAACTGTCATACACACACACCCATATCATTCACCCTCATATCATATGTTTACACACACACCTTGCACCATTTTTGAGACACTTTGACACTCATCCAGAAACATACATTGTCACTCACCCATGCCACACACACACACATGCAAGATCCCCCCCATCTTTCTATATGTGTACATATATATAATATATAAACTAATGTGATATATGTAATGTAATATAGATATTGCATTTGTCTATATAAATAGTATGTATATATATGGTAGAAAATGTGTGTGTTGCCTATATGTGAATTTGGCATGGCCTATGTAGAGTAGCATGTTGTATCTTAATGTGCAGTCTTGTGTATATGGAATATATACAAGAGTTTTGGGTTATATTAGGCTAAGTGTGACTTGTATTGATGTGTGCTTACTAGGATAGTCTTTGTTAGGCCTAGTAAGACTTGTCTGGGTTAGGTTGACCTAGTTGACCTAGTTTGACTAGAGTTGACCAAATGTTAACTTTAGACTAGATTGACCCAAACATTATGTAGAATGCATCGTAATAGCTTATTTTACCAGTTTGGATATGTTGTGACTTGTACTGTTCTGAATAGGAGCAAGACACCACCCCTCAGGCCGTATTTTATTCAGAAACTCAAGATATTAGGCGAGAACATTCTCTGACCATTTTATACTTGCTAGGACTATATTCTTGCTCTAGATTACTTTACTTAATGCTGAGATGATGGAAACACGGATTAGTACTATATGAATCTTTTTATACGATGTTATTCCCCTCGGGAGCATCAGATACATCATGTCATATGCGTTTCACTTCTATCATGTATTCTTGTGCTTTCACCATTCATGTGCACTCTCGTGATTCATGTACTCTCATGTTCACGAAGCCCCCATGTTTATATTCATGTGCACCCATTTATGGGCCCCCATGTAAAATCATGCACAATAACATAACTTGAACGGTTCCTTGTGTATTGATTGGGGTACGGGGGAGTATAAATAGTCATGTGGAAAATTTCTAAAGTAGTATAGCCATGTACAACCTCTTATATTTATTATCAAGCCGTTCACATGTCTAGCTTGTACTCTAAATTACTAGTTCACTGCAGCTCTTTACTTATAGTAGATATTTCATTACAGTCTTCTCTTTTACTTCATGTATATTCTCAGTGTTTCATGTATCTTAATCTATTGCATGTATTATATTCCTGTCATGATATGAACTGCGTGAGATATACTGTGCTCGTTCCAGTCCTGACTAAACCCGTTGAAATATTACAGATGACCTTAAGGAGATGTGTCCCACTTATTATGGAGCAGGCCTAGATGACACATGCGAGCTGGACCCTCAGGAGGACCCAGCACTTGCAAATGATATTACCCCAGTAGACTAGGCTAGTTAGCTAGACTAGCATCTTTTATCATTCTGTCTATTGGATACACTTGTACTTATTTGGAGATTTGTATACTGGATTTGTGGAGATGTTTATCTTAGAATTTTAGCTATCTTTCTCATCTTGTATTTATCATTTGTGGATTCTGATTTCATCTATTCTATCTTATCGTACTTTCTTCTTTAGTTGTGATTGAGTTGTACTTTGTTATGTCACCTCCATTCAGAGTATATATACTGTACAGGTACCTTATAACTGTTAGATGTATGCGACCTAGGACAATGTTCTACCGCCGACACTGCGGCGTAGGCTGGACGTAACCACTTCTCGTGCCCCTACACTGCGTGCGGGTCGTGACAGATATTTATCAGCAAAAGTCTTTCTAAAGAAGGCAAACAATCTCTTATACAGCTTATAAGGGAATATATTGACGTATTCACATGGAGCTATGAAGACATGCCTGGCTTCGACCCTCAGGTTGCAATGTATCATCTCAATATTCTTCCAAATGCTAAACCAGTGAAGCAACAACATTGACGGTTCTGCCTCGATATCATGGGAGCAATTGAAACTAAAGTCAAGAAGCTTATAGCCAGTGGCTTCATTCGTGAAGAACAACATCCTGACTGGTTGTTAATATTATCCTGGTCCAAAACAAGGACGGAATGAACCGAGTCTATATTGATTATCGACATCTTGATGCGGCTTATCCAAAAGATGAATTCTCTCTTTCCATTACAGGTGTTATGATTGATAACACTTGTGGATTCGAACGTATGTCTTTTATGGACGAATTTCAGACTACAATCAAGTTAAAATATTTCCAGATGATGAGAAGCACATATCATTTCGAACATTGTCGGGGTATACTATTATACGGTGATGCCTTTTGGTTTAAAGAATGCCATAACTAGGTGTCAGCGTGCTATGAGCATAATATTTTGTAAACATTTGGGGAAACGGTGGAATCTATGTGGATGATATTGCAGTCAAAAGTCGTCTAAAGGGCAATCACCTTCAAGACTTGAGGACGATGTTCGAATTGTTGTGTGTACCCCATCTCAAGATTAACCCAACGAAGTCCATTTTGGGAGTCATAGCAAATTCCTTGGCTTGTTATAGCCTCGAAAGGAATACCTGACAAGGTTAATGCCATTTTGGAGATGCAACCTCCAAAGAATCTCAAAGAGTTACGTGGCTTATAGAAAAGATTGGCTTACATCCGGAGGTTTATCTCTAATCTTTCTAGACGATGTCAACCCTTTACCCACTTAATAAAGAAAGGAGTTGCTTTTATCTGGAATGAAAAGTGTCAACAAGCGTTTGACGATATCTAGAAGTATCTTACCAATCCTCCAATATTGGTAGCTCCAGTGGTAGGCAAACCCTTATTGTTGTATATTCGTGCAATAAAACAATTTCTTGGTGCATTATTGGGTCAAAAGAGTAATGAAGGCCACGAACTAGCTATCTAATACTTGAGTCGCATGATAGTCGATGTAGAACACAGATATAATTATGTTGAGAAAGAGTGCCTTGCTCTAGTTTTTACAATCCAGAGAATGCATCTACGTAACTAGACAGACTATTCATGTTGTATCTTAAGTTAATCCACTCATGGTCCTTATGACTAAACCAGAGTGCGCTTAAATCTCACCTCGCTACTTGGGCAATGTTATTATTTTCCTATGATATAGTGTATGTACCATATAAAGCAATCAAAGGCCAAGCATTGGCTGACTTTCTGGCTGCTCATCTGATATCGGAGACCTCTAAGCTCTATGAAATTTCGGATGAAGTGTTGGAGTCTATAACACCACGACGAAAGAGTAAGTATGAAGAATGTTCTTCGACAGAGCCTCAAGAATAGGTCTTAAAGGCGACATCATAGAGGGAGTGGGGGTAGTGTTGATATCCCCCAATAACCTTGTTATTTATTGTTTCTACTCTCTTATGGAGCTATGTTCTAATAATGTTGCAGAGTATAATGTTTTACTTATTGGACTCCGGTTAGCTAAACATCTAGCGGCAGATTATTTGGAAGCTTATGGTGAATCCAAGCTGGTAACTAGTTAGGTCCGGGGAGAATGTGAAGTCCAGCATGAAGATATTATTCCTTATTATCAAGCAACTCTTGAGATAGCTGCCACTTTTCTGGATTCTTTATCGAATACGTACCTCGATAGAGAATACAGAAGCAGACGCTTTGGCTGGCTAGCAACATCACTTGCTACTCTAATAAATACACGAAAGTCGATCAAAGTGATTGGTTGAGAATTATTTTATATAAAGAGTAATTTAAATATTCACCAAAGCTACTCGACAACAGTGAATATTGATTCCAAAGACTGGAGATTCTCGTTTATAGATTATGTTGTTTATGGAATTCTTTCCCACGACCCAAAGGATGTTATCTATGTAAAAAGGCATTTTTCGCTTCTTCTATGATACTGCGACCAAGATACTATATCGAAGGTCATATGATGGACTATTTCTTTGATATTTTCTAAATAAAGATGCTAAAAAGGTGCTCGGTGAAGCTCATGACGGTACTTGTGGTGTTCATTAACCAGGTCCTAAGTTACATGATCGATTAAGACGCTTGGGTTATTACTGGCCCATTTGGGTAGTTGATGCCACAGATTATGAAAAAGGGGACAAAGGCTGTCAAATTCATGTAGACTTTATACATCAACCTTTAGAGTTTTTCATCCGACGGCCGTTGTCACACCCTAGTCCCAAAATATGTAGGACCGAGCCATGTGGCATTGGCCAGTTATGTATTCAACCAGACTCTAATTCGACTCGAATACGTATAAGCTATTTAAATTGGTATAATTATCATTATATCAACTCTATATCTTAATCCATATAATAGAAGCATAAGAAAAGGGCAATATGAATACTAGTCTGTAGCCCAATAAACATACTTACCCGAGTAGACTCGAGAGGAAAAAAAGTGTATAAATACTACGCAATCAAGCAGATATGAATATAGAAATGAAACATATATACTACAGAAGAGTAATCACTTGCAATGAAATGGGTGCTCAGCATCAATCCAACCAGAACTCCGTAAACCTACTCAGCCAACCTCGAAGGAAACCAGGCCCTCAAAGGGATGCAACAAGATACATAATATACAAGCCACTATGAAACAATGTATGAAGATCATGGGGGTGTTCTAATGGCTATGTGTAAATGCAATGAGAACAACTTTCGACGAATGACGCTCTCCGAACCAGCGATCATCTCGTAGTACGGTTCGTCCGAATCGCCAACTGTCAACAACATATACTAATAGCAGCCCCTCCATCTAGTAACTGTCCACCCCACCCAATATATATAGAGCGAGTCGACTCCTCGACACGTACAATCCCCCTAGTGCATGGTCTAATATGTCATAATGAAAGCATCTAGCATGAACTATACTGTCGCACGTCTTGGCCGCACTGATGATCAATCGAATACGGTGATACATGTCTTGTATCTCTGTATCACATCTCTGTGTCCAAGTATGTGTCAAGGTGTGGCGAGATACTAGTGTATCTGCTCTACAATACATGGGTAGTCTCTAATAAACTAGGCTAACAAGTAATGACCAACGTATCTCGTTGGTTGCCCCCAAAGTCATACTCGGACGCGCAATGTAAAGCAGTAATAAAATAGTAAGATATGAATTTAGAGCAAAAGAAATAACATAGTGGCAAGGTATACTTGCTTGGGGGTAAGGCAATGATCTGATGATGCCCTGCAGGCGAAAGCCTCAAGCCAAATAAAAGCAGTAACAGTGGGACTTCCACAAACATTCCGGGATGCTGAAACAAACATCACCATTATTCCTAGTATAAGGAAAATATCTAAGATAGACTACCCACAAGTCAAATTCTGGACACACGGGCAAACGGTAATTTTAGGTCAAAATGCGGGTTGCCATTAGAACTACTTTGCATCGAAAAATGCATCAAAATAAAAGTCCTCTAAACCTAGCAAATTATATGTCTACGAGTCTAAAATGATAATATGAATCCAACGATATATCCGAATTTGGATTCCAATGAGCCGATCTCAAAATGACTCGTTGACCCGGATGTTGGTACCCGATTTGCACAGAAATGCCTGCCAGAGCCAAAGTCCACTAAAACTAGCAAAGTATATATCAATGAGTCCAGAATGATGATACGAACCCAAAGGTATATCCAGAATTGGATTCCGATAAACTAATCTCAAAATGATCTATTGACCCGGACTAGTGGACCCGGTTTGTACGAAAATGCGTGTTGGGGCCCATGTCCTCCAAATCTTACAAACTATATATGATTTTTATGCAGAACCACACCATGAGTCCACTTGTAGAGTCAGAATTGGAATCCAGAGTCATGGGTCCAAAATTAGAATTTTACAAATTAGAAATTACGAATTCAGACGGCCAACTTTGGTGACGAATTCAACCATTCAAACGACCTCCCAATGGAATAAAATTTTAATCACCAGAAGTTGGTTATACCAGATGTGCACAATAAATGGTGGTGCATCAAATAGAACTGCAACGGTAGAGAAATGAATCTACGAAGTTGGCTCTACGAAATTGTCCAAAAATAAACATGTCTAAATGGTCAACTTGGTGGCTGATTTTGATATATCAAACGATCCAATTAATGGTTGAAATTTTAGGTAACGAAGGGGTATATACGTAGATTGAGATGGAAGAATCATATCAATGATCCGACGGTCATATTGTCCAAATTTTTTGCCAAAAGTCGTTACGACGAAGCATGATTTTGACTTCAGTTTTATGCTCATCGCGACTGGATCCCGTGCAAAACATATGAATCATCGGCAACGCATCCATAATAGGGGTCACCTAGGTGGTGCGTCGAGGCTGTACGGGCCTGTGGTCGTTGTAGTGGTACGGCCGCAGCCTGAGTGCGACAGCCCGCTGCTGTATTGCTTTCACGACTACTACTGCTCCCAGCCGGAGTCGGACACGCACAGCTGCCGCATGGTGGTGCACGAGGCTGGGCAGTAGGCAGCTATGCGGTGGCCTCCGACTTACGGTGGTCGTGGAGAAGAGACTGAGATGGTGGTGATGAAGGATGGTCGGGAGGGCGATGCTTGGTTGATATAGGGAGAAGACGAGGGTTTAGAGAATAAGGTTAGAGATGTTCACATAATTAGAGTGAGAAGGGAATCAAAACCATCTGAAGCAAGTTAGGGTCCTACGCACGCACCTCTGCCAATTCTGGAGTTGGTAGACATGCTATAACGCCATGCAGGGGCATCCTGCTTCAAACAGTTTTCTTATGGGTCGGGTTCCGGATTCACTTGTCGTCGACCTGACCCAGCCCATGGGAAGTCTCTTGCTCAATGTGCTTTACAAGGTTTGGGGTGGATGGGCTTGAGCCTTGCTTGGGTTCGGCTGATGCTATAAAGAGGAAGCAAAATTCCTTAAGGTTAAGTTGCCATGGTCGAAAGATGTAGGAAGAAATACAAGTGAATGGTTATATACATTGCCTTAGATGAGCTAAAATAGGTTAGCCTACAAGTGGTGCTAACAGCATTCAAGGTCAAGCTATTGGGCTAAAAATTTATATCAAGGATTTGATAATGGGTCGGGCATGTGTGTTGTCCCGCTCTGCGAAGGCACTAGATAAACAGAGAGATCAGATTGCTAGCTCTGCAACAGAAGATGATTACTCTGGGTGAGTGGACGAAGGCTTATTTTATTACTCGCTTATGCCTAATAAGAATCTGTGTTTTTGAATAAATGCTATTGCTAATAACAAGATGGTAATCATTGAGTATGCTTATAAGAGAATCTACATTCTGCCGTGCTAAGAACAAGAAAAGAGTTAACCTATATGCTAAGAAAAAGATGTTGCCTGCTAAAGTTAGATATGTTGCCTCAAAATGAACTGTTGCCTTGATAAATCAAATACGATGTTTCTATTCTAAAGAAAGATTTTATCTCGATATGAATCATTTGCTTGTCTAATAAAAAAAAAACTATTGGCTATGTGATCTGAAATGAAGAAAGGCATAAAATGAACGTGTCGTACATTTGCTAAGGCACGAAATGAACGTGTCGTATATCTACTAAGGCAGGAAATGAACATGTCGTGTATCTAGAAGATCTAATCAACGTATGTTTCATCTGATAGAAATGCTAGAGCATATTCATTGGTCTCGGACAATTTATGCATAAGTATCGTCTCTCGGGTGGATTGTTGGGGTGCCTCGAACCACTCGACCTAGGAGAGATTAGGGCACCATAAGGTAAATGAGACCTCACGATCAGGGGGGTGTTAAGTTTTTAGCGATGAGCTGAACCAAAGAGTCACAGCGGCTAATCATGGGAATACTAATGGACTATCATATAGATAACTGTTGATTAGTGCAGAGCTGAACCGGAGAGTCATAGCTGCCAATCGAGTCTGCATGTGTTAAGAACATTTTGCTAAGAGCTAACAATGTAGAGACGAATATGAGTAATGCTGGTTATATTACGTTCATGCTAATCCTTGTCTTGTATAGGGATGGACCATCGGCTATGGTAAGAATCACTGAAAATGTGATACATGTGTTGCTTAAGTTTCTGAATATCAATATGCTCATAAAGAATAGTCTGTGCCAATGAATTGTTAATGTCTCGATAACAGAACAAGAAGTATGACACTTGGAATGTGATTTGTATCAAAGAACATCTGTTACAAGGAATATATGTCCCATGAGAACAAGATATCTGACAATCGTGCTTGAAATCTGACCCTGAGAATGTTTTAAATAAAAGAAAAGAATGACAATGCTTTGTCCCTAAGAAATGATTATGGTTCATGAAATACGCTACGCACATCATAAGAAATGAGTAGTCATCGTGCATGAAATGAATAGTCCATTGTATGCTTGAAATGAAATAAATTATATGTTAATTTTTCACAAGTGTTTTCAAAAGATGTAAATTGGCTCTGTACTGCATGAAATAAACATAGGTAAAAGTAGCAAGATCACATCACAAGAAATGTTTTTTTTACTAAATGAATTAGTGATCGTTTCAACAAATGTAGCCTTTGTTCACAATCACCAGTATATTGATATACTGACCCATCATCTGTCTGCACGCAGGTACAAGACGCATTGAGAAGGATAGTCCGAAGCGATAGCCCGAACCTCATCCTCAGGAGCCAAAAATCAGAAGAGATGCCAAGAGAAGGACATCTGTTGCAAAGTGTTAGTTTTGTATATAAGGGATGTAATATATGGAATAGGATCATTAAAATATGTACAGTTTTAAAAGAATGTAATCATTGTATTAGAGAGAATTGAGAGCTTGTAATCTGTTCAAATGAAAAAAATGAAGAGAAATTGTTTCTGTTACCATGCGTTCAATTATATTCTGTAATATATCTGCTGCTACTTTAAATATCTACTTTATATTTCGCTGTGCTATTGTCAACGTTATCTATTTTGTTATTGTACAGGTCTTGGCCTTTTGCAACTACAACTTAGGCTTGCACAACATCACGCCCAAGCGAGGACGAATGGTCTCACAGAGTCTGAAGCGAGGACGAAAGGACTCTGTGGGATTGGAGCGTGACATAATGGTATCAAAGCAACACGATCCTCTGGCCAATTGTTGATTCGATTGGTTCAAAGATGTTTTCCTGATTGGAATTTCTTGCCTGCTTGATATTATCGATGAGATGAACGTTCCATACAATAAGTTCATAAATATTTTTAAGATGCCGGAATTTATTTTATCGATTGATTGAGATTGAGATGTTTATTGAATATGAGCTTTTGATATGAAATGAATCGTCATTTCATAGACTGATGATGGCGAAAGATGAGGGACTATCGCTGCTAAGGGTATCGTAAGTTTCTTCTTATGTTTCGAGGACGAAACTTTTTCTCGGTGGATAATTATGTAGTGCCCCGCTCCACGAAGGAACTAGATAAACAGGGAGATCGGATTGCTGGCTCTACAACAGAAGACGATTAATCTTGGTGAGTGGACAAAGACTCATTTTATGATTCGCTTACGCCTAATAAGAATCTGAGTTTTTAAATGAATGATATTTCTAATAACAAGATGGTAATCATTAAGTATGCTTATAAGAGAATCCACATGCTGCCATGCTAAGAACAAGAAAAGAGTTAACCTATATGCTAAGAAAAAGATGTTGCCTGCTAAAGTTAGATATGTTGCCTCAAAATGAACTGTTGCCTTGATAAATCAAATAAGATGTTGCCATTCTAAAGATAGATTTTGTTTCGATATGAAGCTTCGTCTTGTCTAATATGGAAAAGAGAGAATTATTGGCTATGTGATATGAAATAAAGAAAGGCACAAAATGAATGGGTCATATATCTGCTAGGGTACGAAATGAATGTGTCGTGTATCTAGAAGATCTGATCAACGTTTGTTTCATCTAATAGAAATGCTAGAGAATATTCATTGGTCTTGGACAATTTGTTCACAAGTATCGTCTCTCGGGTGAATTGTTGGGGCGCCTCGAACCACTCGACCTATGAGAGATTAGGGCACCCTAAGGTAAATGAGACCTAGCGATCAGGGGGTCTTGAGTTCTTATCGACGAGCTGAACCAAAGAGTCACAGCGGCTAATCATGGGAATACCCATGGACCATCATATAGATAACTGTTGATTGGTGCAGAGCTGAACCAGAGAGTCATAGCTGCCAATCGAGTCTGCATGTGTCAAAAATGTTTTGCTAAGAGGTAACAATGTAGAGACGAATAGGAGAAATGCTGGTTATATTATGTTCATGCTAATCCTTGTCTTGTGTAGGGATGGACCATCGGCTATGCTAAGAATCACTCAAAAAGTGATACATGTGTTGCTTAAGTTTCTGAATATCAATATGCTCATAAAGAATAGTCTGTGCCAACGAATTGTTATATTAGTAGAAGTTGGTTATATCAGTCATAGGAACTAGTATATCAGTCATAAAGAATAGTTTGCATGCTAAGAACAATGGAATAAAATTTTAATCACTAGAAGTTGGTTATATCTGTCATAGGAACTGGTGGAGCATTAGATGGAGATGCGACAGCGAAGAAATGAATCCACGAACTTGGCTCCATGAAACTGTCCAAAAATAAACGTGTTTAAATGGTAAACTTGGTGGCTAGTTTTGATCTATCTAATGATCGATTTAACGGTTGAAATTTTAGGTGAGCGAATGAGTATATACCAAGATTGATATAAAAGAATCGGATCGATGATCCAATGGTCGAATTGTCCACAAAACATGCCCAAAGTTGCTACAACGAAGCATGATTTTGACTTCAGTTTAACGCTCATCATGACGAGATCTCGCAAAAAATGTACGAATGTCTACGTCGTGCGATAGAGGCGACACATCAATATTATGGGTTACTTGGGCGGTGCATCGGGGCTGTACGAGCCTCATAGTGGTGGTCATGGCATCGCGATGACCTAACTGCAGCAGCCCGCTGCAGCACTGCATTCGCGGCTGCTGTTACTCCCTGTTGGCGTTGGATACGTACGACTTTCATACGTTGGTGCACGAGGCTAGGTGGTAGACAGCTGTGTGGTGGCCTCTAGCGTATGGTAGTTGCGGAGGAGATACTGAGATGGTGGTGATGAAGGATGGTCGGGGGGGCGGTGCTTGGTCGATACATGGAGGAGGCGACGGTTTAGAGAATAGGGTTAGAGATGTTCGCATAAATAGAGAGAGAAGGGAATCAAAACCAGCAAGAGCATGCTGGGGTCATACGCACGCGCCCTTGCTAATTCTGGAGTTGGCAGACATTTCACAAGGCCAAGCAGAGGCATGTTGCTTCAAACAGTTTCCTTATGGGTCGGGTTACGGGTTTACTTGCTGTCGACCTGACCCGGCCCGAGGGAAGTCTAATGCTCAATGTGATGTACAAGGTTTGAGTTGGATGGGCTTGGGCCTTGCTTTGGTTCGGCTGATGCTATGAGAAGGAAACTAAATTCCTTAAGGCTAAGTTGCCATGGTCGAAAGATGTAAGAAGAAATGCAAGTGAATGGTTATATACATTTCCTTAGCTGAGCTAAAATATGTTAGCCTACGAGTGGTCCTACCAACATGCATGGTCAAGCTATTGGGCTAAAAATTTATATCAAGGATTTGATAGTGGGTCGGGCATTATCACGCCCTGATTTCGTAGAATCGATAGTCGTCCCCCGGGCGTGATGCCGTATGAACCTAAGTTGCGATCATTGTCATAAGGTTATCCGAAACACAACATCAAGTTAGATTACGTAGAGATAATTGATTGACATATTTGAAATAGAAGTAAACTTTTCATTGATAATAGAACTTCATTTACATTGACTCCATTACAATCATTGTTGCACGGGCTACAACATGACTCGACTTTACAAAATAAATGCTGATGAGATAGTCGTTCCATATATTACATCTCCCTTTTTACAAGAAAAATAGTTACACTTTCCACCTGCGATCGAGGAAAGTCGAGTCGTCATCTTCTTTTGGACTGAGTGCGGGGTCTTCAAAAGGAATTCAGAAACAAGCCTTTACACGGACGAGGCTTCAAAAGTGTCCATGCCTCCTTGAGATTTAAGCCACACGCCCTTCGTGGTTCGGGGTACCTGCGTGGAGAGCGAGGATCAGTACATTACACTTTGTACTGGTACGTGGCTATTTAAGTTCCAAGCTCTCATTTGGTTGAAGAGTTTATATGACTTAATATATGAATGTTTCTAACCATCCAAATGAATTTCAATAAGCAATGACAAGCATAATAAAATTTACGTTGAAACTTACCCGCGACGGACCGCGCCGCGCCTTATGAAACTTACCATGTTCTTCCCTGTCAATTGTTATCATTTTTATACCAAGTGCAATATCACGTGTGATTGGTCACTGACATAACAAGTCATCCTGGACGTATAGCTTCGTTAATCCGGGTCCTTCCAATGCAGGTTGCGAGCCCCATTTGCAAGTCCCCGCTTAACCCGTGCTATCATCCAGCACAACTATACCCTATTTCCTCCTAGGCCGAAATGGTCCCGTGGCCCCGGGTTGCCGCTCGAGGAAACTATCACCTTGTCGACAAGTTGTCCTTGACCGTGCAACAGCAGATTTAGTTATTAAGGTGTAGCCTACATTCTCTTTGAAAACGTGATCATTTTACCATGTCTGTGCCCTTGTATTTACTCTTTCATTCGCAACAACACTATCAATTTTGCCTAAGAATTGGGGTCGAGAAGAGAAGGGTCAGCCATTCACCTTGAGTTTACTTCAGGCGAGAGAACTTGTTGGTCGCGCTAGACGTCGCCTACACGATTACCTGAAATCGTACAAGCAACCGATTAGAATACTGCATTATTCAAGAAGTTTGATAGGAAATGCGAGTTCGAAATGCAAGCCATGAAAACCATCAAAAATATTCATCAAAATATATTCAGAAAACAAAGCCAAAACCAACGCAAGCGGCGTGAAAAGCAGAACAACGGGAGGTCTCTCCCAACTCAGCCGCAGAGTCAATCCTTGAGGCGCAATCCGCTGAATATGGGACTTGGTTCCGAAGAAGCCATTCCATAACGAGGAATGGATCTTAATTCAACCATTCTCGTTCAATAGATTCGATCGATCCCGACCTATCGATCCCGACCGAGTCGATAGCGACAGTGTTCCTTTCTCGCGCACCCCGTGGACAGAAAACGGGGCACGATGTAGGGACGGGGCACCACACCATAACCAACTAAGAAAAATTTTCATCCTCGAAACTTAAGAACAGAACCTACCTCTATAAAAATAATGAAGGAAACTTTTTCTTCTTCTCTGACTCGAGTTTCCATGTCGACTCTTCTGCCGCATGGTTCCTTCAAAGTACGCAAACAAGCGGGATCGCTCAATTCCGCAGCAGTTTATCCTTGTGTTCAAAGATTTGAACTGGCCCTTCAACGTAGGATAAGTCGGACTTCAGCTCCAGCTGGCCAAAATCTACCACGTGGCTAGGGTCGTGCATGTACTTCCGTAATTGAGTGACGTGGAAGACATTGTGCACACATTCAAGCACCGACGGTAGGGCAATATTATAGGCCACTGGGGCGACCAGCTCGAGTATTTCAAACGGCCAAACGAATCTCGGACTCAACTTTCCCTTTGCACCGAACCAAGTAACTCCTTGCATGGGCGACACCTTCAGGAACACGTGATCGCCCACCTGGAACTCAAGCGGTCTTCGATGGTTGTCGACGTAGCTCTTTTGCCGACTCTGTGCAATCTTCAGTCTTTCCCGAATTAGCTTGACCTTTTCTACAGTCTGTTCCACCAGCTCCGGGCCGAATATCTACCGTTCCCCGACTTCATCCGAACAAATCGACGATCTGCACTTTCGGCCGTACAAAGCTTCATACTGTGCCATTTGGATGCTGGACTGGTAGCTATTGTTGTATGCAAATTCTACCAGCGATAGATGGACATTCCAGCTTGATTTGAAGTCAATTGCGCAAAGTCGTAGCATGTCTTCGAGAATCTGATTAACGCGCTCCATTTGGCCGTCGGTCTGAGGATGGTAAGCTGAGCTGAACTGCAACTTGGTACCCAGCGCCGACTGAAGGCTACTCCAGAATCGTGACATGAACCGTGAATCCCGATCAAAGACGATGGATACTGGAACTCATTGCAGTCGTACTATCTCGTTAAGATAAATCTGCGCCAGGCGATCAATGCTCCAAGTAACTTTGATGGCAATAAAGTGTGCTAACTTAGTTAATCGATCGACGATGACCCAGATGGCGTCGTTCCCCCGTGCGGTCTTCGGTAGGCCAACAATAAAGTCCATAGTGACGTGATCCCATTTTCACTCTGGAATAGCAAGGTTCAGCATCTTCTCGCCCTGTCGCTGATACTCAGCTTTCACCTGCTGACAGGCCATACATTGTGACACGAAGAGCGCCACATCTCTCTTCATCCCGTGCCACAAGAAGGTCGTGCGGAGGTCCTTATACATCTTGGTACTGCCTGAATGCAAGGTATATTTCGCATAATACGCCTCCGACATTATCTCCTTTCATAGTTCTGAATCATCCGAAACACATAGTCGGCCATTCAATCTCAGCACGCTGGTTTTATCTTACGCAAAATCGGTCGTACTACCTGTTGAAATTTGCTCATATATTTTCTTCAGGTATGGATCATCCTTTTGAGCGGTCATGATCTTTTCTAGCAAACTCGGCTCTAACTGCAGCTGCGCCAACCGTACATCCCTGAATCGAACCCGGAGGTCGATACCCATTTCTTCTAGATCTTGTAGTAGTCTGTGGTTGATGGATAGCGAGGCAAGATATTTTTGACTCAGAGTATCCGCCATAACATTTTTCTTGCCCGGAGTGTAGTCGATCGTCAAGTCATAGGCTGTGGGCCATGCACACTAGTAGGGGAGGCCCTAGAGGACTGTGTCGTAACTATGGTGCCATAGGATACCGTACCGTAGTACGTACCCCTGTCGAGACCACCAGCGGCGGTCACCCACAGCTCGTCCTCCGACGGAGCTGGAGTGGGCTGCGAGGAAGTACCGGCCTCTCCCGCAGCAGGTGCACTAGCAGCCGCCCGCTCCTTAAGCTGTTGAAACTCGGCCTAGAAAGCATGTATACTCTATAACTTCTAATGTCTAATGTACTTATTATTACTAACTGCATAAATATTTATTTTTATACATATTTACTAAGTTATATTAAAACTAATACGAAGTATTAAAATTAATAAATAGAATTGTAATACTTACATAGGCCTTCTCGGCCCTCTCGTCAATAAGCTTTCCGCCCTTCCGATGTGTTGCCTGGAAGACGGTTACCATATTGGCTTCATCACCCCTATTTACTTGTAATTAAATATATTACCTTTTACTAATTTATCGGACTTGCATTAAAATAATATTTCTGAAATAAAAAGACATACCAAAATACGGAAATGTTCCGTCATCGGTATCGACCTACCGTACCACTTTGATCCCTGCTTCCTAGCCGCCTTGGCCTTCTTAGACTTTTCCTTGTACATTGGCTCGTCGAATCGAGACTTCATCGCAGTCCACTGATCATGGGTGATCCAACCTTGGATCGGCTTTTCGGCACGATCATGAGTCTTCTGATCATTAATAGCATCGTGAATCAGCTTAGTAGCGACAGCAGAAAACATCCCTTCGATCAGCTCGGCCCGGTACGGTGGATAGAAAAACATAGCCTAGAAGAGTGCAAACCAAATATTTATCAGTTATATATAATATGCATAAGTTATATGATTCATGTTAAAAGCAAATATATTTTAACGTTGAAGCACGCAAACCGGTAAGCTTCCTCTCGTCCGGAGCCTCAGAGTAGTTTATCCAAGCACCACCATAATTATTCCTCAATAAGTGGCCTAGGAGTCTCTGTACCGACGGGGGACGATATCTATACAGAAATATTATATTCATGAGAAAAGTTAATTTATGATAAACACAAAAAAAATGATAAACCAAAACACTTACTTTGTACCGTCGGCCCAGATCTTCGTCCTCGTCTCCTCCGAAGGTGCGCACACATCATCTGCCTAATACTGGTCAGCCATCGGCTCATCCTCCTTCATCTGCTCAACTGTCTCCATCGTTGTATCAGTAGGAGAAATGCTAGACTCGGAAGCAGTATCAGGCCTGGAACTACTCGTCCCAAAAGATACACCATGTAGCGTCGTGGCAGGCGGAGGTACTGTCCGATACATAGGAGTACTCGGCGACGAGGATCCAGAGACAGTACTAGTAGGAGGTACCGAAGGAAACCCTGTCCTCTGCCAGTACCAGTAGGAGGTACCGAAGGAGAACCCCATCCTTCCCTACGTCGGGACATGTAGAACGATCCGCGACGACCCATCATACCTGATAACAACATATGATGATACAACAAATAATAGAGACTAAAAATATGAAAGTACAACAAAGACAAGATAATAACCAAGACAACATATGATGATACATTTTACAAGAAACATCTAAGTCCAGATAGTATATTCTACATGAAACATCTAAGTTCAGGTAGTACATTCTACAAGAAACATCTAACTCCATATAGTATATTCTACAAGAAACATCTAAGTCGAGTTAGTAACCAAGACTAGATAATAACCAACTCTATATAATAAGAAAATAAAAGTACATCTCTCTCAATCATCTTCAGAAAATTCATCTTGTTCGTCTTTCTCGACCTCAGCTTCCTCTTCCTCCTCATCTTCACTTTCATCTTCGCCTTCATCGGCTTCGCCTTCCTCTTCGAATAATTCTACATCTTCTATATTAGTCATGTAATATGTAACTTCTGTGGAGTCCACATCAGTAATATTGGTTACAAGAGGTAGCTCGTCCTCCTAATAAACTTTTTTGTCAACATCAAATGTATCTCTAGTTTTATTCTCGCATAATGCCCACCAGTCAGACTTTGTTGCTCCCCATCTCGGATAAGCTGTGAAGTACACGAGCTGAGCCTGAGTTGATAGGACAAATGGTTCATAGCCTTGATATCTACGCTTGTAGTTTATATCCACAAGATCATGCTTGTCAATTTTCTAACCTTGATTTTCAATCGGATCGAACCATTCATACTTGAACAACACGATCTTTGTAGGTTCTCTGCCACAATTATATGTCAACTCCACAATCTCTCACAAGATGCTAAAGAAATTATTTCCTGGATCGACGTCTTTGTAGTTCGAAGATTTGATACACAAACAACTGTTTTTCGTGGAATCAAGATCCAAGAAGCTGTCTTTGATCGGAGCATTTGTCGACTTAAACCTGAAGTCATTTACACAGTAACTTGGCCATATTTTAACGGCAATAATGGGTCCCTTGGCAAGTGTTCTAATTAATTCAATCTCGGGTGAAATTAGATGATCGACCTGAATGACAAAGAAGATATAGTAAGTTACTTATTATGCAGTTGCATTATAAGGGACCAGTAATTATCGAGCTACTTACATATTCGCTCAACCAAGAAGGAAAATGATGTCTCATTTCTTGTTCTAATGCTTCGTCTGTTAGGTAGGATCTAACCAACCTCAACTTATCATTATATGTGCTGAAGAACAACGAAGCAACCGCCGATTAGTACAATAATATTAGCTTATACTATTACATTGAGATGACGTAAACTCATCAGTAATTACTTACCCCTCTAGCTTCTCCACTTCATCCTCGTCGCAATTGAGTAATATATACAACTGAGCAGCCCTTAGGTCTTCGTCATTCAAATATCTCTTCTCCATTTTCTCCAAGGCTTTCCGGACGCATTGAATACTTTTAGTATTCCATCATTAGATTCTTGATATCCGTCGTCATTTCTCGGAGCCCTTGTTCTATCCGTAGCAACATAAGGTTTAAAATACGTCGATTAAAAGTTTGTAATCTACTCGAGAATATAAGCTTCACAAATAGAACCCTCGACCCGAGCTTTGTTTTTTACCTTCCTCTTTAGGTGGTTCAAATGCCGCTCAAATGGGTACATCCACCGATAACCGACGGGCCCACCAACACATGCCTTATAGGAAATATGAATTGGCAAAAGCTCTATTGAGTCGAAGAATCCAGGAGGAAATACCTTCTCGAACTTGCATATTGTTACTACAATATTGTTCTCCTGCTTTTCTAGACGATCTACGAGCAACTTAGTAGAACAAAGATCTCTGAAGAATATGCTAAGCTCGGTCAATGGATCCCAAACAACCTAGGGTAAGAATTCTCGAAATATAATCGGAATTAACCTTTCCATGAATACGTGATAATCATGGCTCTTCATACCTGTCAGTTTGTTCTCCTTGAGGTCGACGCATCTTCTCAAGTTCGAAACATACCCGTCTGGAAATTTCAGACCTTGAATCCACCTACAAAGTCTCACTTTATCCTCCTTCTCCTGTGAGAAAATTGCCTTAGGCTGCTTCAACTTTCTATTCCCCTCCTCTATCAAATGCAATGTAGGACGTCTACATATTTCTTTCAAGTCCAATCTAGCCTTTGGATTGTCTTTCGTCTTCCCCTTTACGTCCATTACAGTATAAATTATGTTATTAAACACATTCTTTTCGATATGCATGACATCAATGTTATGTCTAATCAAATTGGTGCTCCAATATGGCAGATTCCAGAATATACACCTCTTCGTCCAGTTATGAGTGCAACCAAATCCGTCACACTTGTAGCCCTTAGCAGGCTCTTCAATAGCTCTCGGTAAATCTTTTACCTCTTCCCATATCGTGTATCCGGGCCACCTTGGCGGTGGATTAGCCTTCTCCACCATGCCAGCACGAAAAGCATTCATGTTCCTCCGGTACGGATGATCCTTCAGCAGGAATTGTTGATGACAATCGAAGAACCACGGTTTGCCTCCGTATTTCAAACGGAAAGCCTTAGTACGGTCCATGCAATACGAACATGAAAGACGACCATGCGTTGTCACGACCCGCACCCTCTATAAGGGCACGTGTACGCGACAACGCCCAACCCTCACCGTAAAAATGGCGTAGAATGCTGTAGGTTTTCTACTCTAACAAAAGTTTATATATATATAAAAAACCTGTCAAGAATATGGTCAACTCCGAACGGAGGACAAGCAATGAATATATATGAGTGCTCAATCACAACTCTAAGATGATAAAGTAAAGACTGAAAGATAAAGACAACAAGACAACAAAATATAACCTGTCAAGTCCAAACACGAATAATATATAAGTCCAAGTCTCTAATACAATCCAAAATGTAATAAAGTCTCAAAAGTAACTGGAGACAAGGTCCAGTACAAAAGACCTACTCTAACTACGCAATAGGTAAAGTCTCGTCAGGCGGAGCTAAGCCCTGCTGGACCAAGTCTAAGCCCACTATGTCATCCGGACCGTAGTAGGTACTGCAATCCCCCTCATCAGCATCTGTAATATTTTGTCAACATATCCAGTCAGGATGGAACGAGTACATATATCTCATAACAGATCGCAAGATAGAATAAAAGCTATAAGCCTGTAAATAGAGCATATACAATGAAAGCATGGAGTGTACATAAACGTATCATGGCATGGTAAGCTGTAGAGCTAGAGCTAGAACAAGAGAATAGAACTGAATCATGGTATGTACACAAATCAAGGTAAGCTATATATCCAATGTGTGTGAGTAGCAGTTTCAACTTATGATCGACTTGGGTACCTGTCGAGAACTGGCCTGGCAAGTCATAAGTGCGGTATATGACTCACACTGTTCAAGAATGCAAGGGGATATGATCACAGGCATACGCTACTACCCCCTACCCCAACTGGTAGAATAGATCCAAATAGGACATGTCACTGCACAGGATTCTAATGAGATGGTAGCGAACCTTCTCTAGAATCAGTGACCATATATTGAGCAAGAGCTACAAGGGAGCTTGCACAATACATCCCAACCTAAGAAGGAGAAACATCTCTCGTCGGGATCCAGGAATACCAATCCATGAGAACCATGTGTCAGGAATAGCATATTTACACTAAGTACATGAATCATAATAGTTATCATAAATTAGAAAAAAGTTATCATAGAATGTACTCGCCTGTAAGATAATAAAATATGTCAACCGGATCCACTGCAGTATCTCGAGGACCTATAGAGAACAAGACTCAATACTATGTTTAGGAAGTAAAGTTAAATCAAATTAAATCCTATTAAGTCATTCTAGGTCAAGACAAGCCTAGTTAGGTCAATCTCGGTTATGGAAGAACATTGGAAGTCAATCTGAATCAACTAGGTTGGAAGTTGACTTACAGTTGACTTTTGGTCAATGGGTCAACTCTGGTCAACTCTAGGTCAACCCTAGGTCACTGGTGACTAACAGTTGACTTTTGGTCAACTGTCCAAGTTTAATGGAATTTGGGACTAAATTGGGTAAAGTGTTGACCCATAGTTCACTTTTGGTCTAAAAAGTCAACCGTGGTCAACTGAGGTCAAGACTAGGTCTAGGCGACTATTTCTAATCATTACCAACCCTTATAACCCATATCCAAGTCCATCTTGGACTTCGAAACTCAAATCTTGGCCGTAGGCCAATATTCTATTTTACCCTTTAAAAAGGTAAATTTCTAGCCTAGGCAATTACCAAGTTAGGCTACCTACGCTTGGTATTCCGACCCATGCTCCCTAGGGTAGTAGGTTACTAGCCTATACGTTCATTACCTACCAAGATACCTAGGTAGAGTGGACGTCTAGTCCATCTTACAGCCTATTGCCGATATCTTGAATAAATCAAGATACACAATGGTACGGCACGATACCGTCGCCCTACAACCCCGATTTCAACTCGGGAGCCTACCCGCAAAGTCTAATTTATGTATTCTAGGTCTCCCCCAAATTTCATCGCGTTCCGACACTCGGAGCTCGATTTCGCCCTCTAACTCAACTCCTCTAAATCCTATTCTTTTAATTCTTCTTCCTTCTCCTAATTCTAATTCTTCTTCTTAATCTTCTTCTTCTAATTTTCCTATTCTCCTTATCCTTCTCCTCTCCTTCTTATTATTCTTCTTCCTATTTCCTAATCTCATTTCTTTCCTTCTTTCCTTCTAATTTCCTCTTCTTCTCCTAATCTCTTCTTTCCTTATAATCTTCCAATTCTACTTCTTCTTAACTTCTTCTTACTCTTCTCATCATTTTCCTCTCTCTCTCTATATATATATATATATATATATATATATATATATATATACACATATCTATATATATACATATATATATATATAGGGGGGTTTATATAGGGGTTAATGGGTAAAAGAGGGGCTGCTCAAGCTACTAGCTGCTGCAGCTGCTACAGCCTGCATTTGCTGCTGCTGCGCTGCTCTCCTATTGCTGTTGCTGCTACTGCAGTAGCTACTGCTACTGCAGTGCTATCTGCTGCTGCTCCTGCTGTTCTTCTTCTTCTTCATCTAATTCTTCTCTACCTCTTCCACTCTCATATTGCTGCTGCTGCTACTGCAGTAGCTACTGCTACTGCAGTGCTATCTGCTGCTGCTCCTGCTGTTCTCTTCTTCTTCTTCATCTAATTCTTCTCTACCTCTTCCACTCTACCTCTTCCACTCTATATATATATATATATATATATATATATATATATATATATATATATATATATACACACACAAACACACTCATATATATATATATAAATTCATACCCACACACACACGTATCTATATATATACATATATACATACACACACACATGCCTATATATATATATAAATACATACATACATACACACACACACACACACACACACACACACACACACACACACACTCAAACACTCTCTCACACTACACAAACACACCCTCACACAAACACTCTCTCACACCACACTCTCTCACACCACCACCACCACTCTCATGACACTACCACCACCACCACTCTCATACTCTACACACAAATACATATATATAATACATACACACACACACACACACACACACACACACACACACACACACACACACACACACATATATATATATATATATATATATATATATATATATATATATATATATATATATATATATATATATATACCACTCTTAATTAAGAAAACCCCAATAATCTCTAACCTAGATTTCTAGGGAATCCTACAAATTCTTGGGACAAAATGTAGAGAATCATCTTCTCTACATTTATTGTGAAAGAATTAATGCTAAAGAGAATTAAATGGGAATTTATGAACATACCTAGGTTAGGTTTCCTTGGAGAAAGAAAAGCTTTGGAAGAAAGAAGAAATTTGAGAGAGAGAGAGAGAGTTTACTTTGTGAGGAAGTAAAGGGGGGCTCCTACTTGTGGCCGGCCATGGTGGGGGGTTTATTGGGTTTGGTTTGGGGATCCAATAAGCCTCCAACCCATTAGACTTAGGTTGGGTTGGTTCGGATTTGGTTCGGTTCGTTTCGGTTTAATTCTAATCGACTAATTAAGTCTCTTAATGACTAATTAAGCCATGGAAGTAGGGTTTATGGTTCCTAGCCTAATGAGAGTGGTATATGGGCCAAGCCCAGCTAGTATATGGGTCCTACTAGTGTCCAGGCTACCCGGGTCTCCAACTTAAGTCCGAATTGGGTAAAATTCAAACTAAATCAAATAAATCCCTAAAAATCATATAAAATCAAATAAAATTCCTAAAAATTATAAAACTTGAAAAATGATGAAAATACCCCAAGTTCGAAAACTGGGGGTGACAAATATACCCTTCTTAAAAAATTTTGTCCTCGAAATTGAATGAGAACTAACACAGCAATCATGAATAGAACAAGGAAAGAAAAAGATAGAATTTTACCTCAAGGCTCGAAGAGATATGGGAATCGCTCCCTCATGTCATCCTCCCTCTCCCAGGTAGACTCACCTGGAGAGTGGTGTCTCCATACAACTCGAACCAAGGGAATAACCTGGTTCCGGAGCACCTTCTCTCTTCGGTCCAAGATCTTAACCGGCTTCTCTGGATAGCTGAGTGTCGGTCCCACTTCGATCTCGGAGTGGTCTAAGACGTGACTGGGATCTGCCATGTACCGTCTCAGCTGCTACACGTAGAACACGCTGTGCACTCCCTCTAGTGCGGGCGGTAATTCCAGTCGGTAAGCCACTGCACCGACCCTGTCCAAGATACAGAATGGCCCGATGTATCGTGGACTAAGCTTCCCGCCGCCACCAAAACGAATTGTGCCACGCGTCGGAGAAATCCGCAGAAAGACAAGATCATCAACCTAGAACAAAACACAAGACTTAGAGCTTGATCTAAAACAATCACAATCAGACTCAAATACTAGAAAAATCTAACTATATCTCAAACTCCAAAGGCCTCCGGTGGCTATCGGTCCAATCCTGCTGCCTATCCTGCTCCACCCGAAGTCTATCTCTGATAAACCTGACCTTCTCTGCAGCATCCACTACTATCTCAGGGTCAAGCAAAACCCTCTCGCCGACATCATCCCAAGACAAGGGAGTACGGCACCTCCGTCCGTATAGAGCCTCGAAAGGTGACATCTCTATACTGGCTTGGTAGCTGTTGTTGTAAGCAAACTCTACCAAGTGAAGGTGGTCCTCCCAAGATCCCTCGAAGTCTAAGACACAGGTACGAAGCATATCCTCGAGGGTCTGAATCATCCTCTCCGACTACCCGTCTGTCTGAGGATGGTATGCGGTACTGAACTTGAGCGATGTGCCCAAGCTAAGATACAAACTCCTCCAGAAGTGGGAAGTGAATCGGCTATCCCGATCCGAGACTATACTCACTGGAACCCCGTACAATCGGACTATCTGCCACACATACATTTCGGCCAACCTCTCCGTAGACAAACCCACCTTGAAACGCAAAAAGTGGGCCGATTTGGTCAATCGATCAACAATGATCCAAAACACATCATTCCCTCCTGGAGAGCGTGGAAGCCCAGATACAAAGTCTATAGTGATATGCTCCCACTTTCACTCAAGAATGGGTAGTGCCTGGAGCAATCCACCGGGTCTCTGCCTCCCGGCCTTCACCTGCTGGCACACAAAGCATCTAGAAACGAACTGAGCCACCTCGCTTTTCATGCTATACCACCAAAAATACGGTCTCAAGTCTCTATACATCTTGTTGGCTCCGGGATGCATAGAGTACTGAGAACGGTGCGCCTCCTGAAGAACCTCCTCCCGAAGTCCTCCGCTCGGCACGCACAATCTGGTACCATGCCTCAACGACCCATCCCCTGCTATAGAGAACTCATCCAACAATCCTGCCTGGACCTGCTCTCTGATGACTCTCAGAGCCTCATCCTCAAATTGAGCTGCCCTGACTCTGTCCATCAGCTCTGACTGCACCTGGAGACCCCACATCTGCGCCTTGAACCCTGGAACTATTACCTCTATCCCCAAGCTCTCCAGATCTGCCAGAAGGTGATGATCCATCATCAAACACATGGTCACGGGATACCTGCTCAAAGCATCCGCGACCATGTTGGCCTTCCCCGGATGGTACTGTAAGGATATATCAAAATCCTTCATCAGCTCTAACCATCGCCTCTGCCTCATATTCAGCTCCTTCTGGGTAAACACGTACTTCAAGCTCTTGTGATCTGTATAGATCTCAACTCGCTCTCCATACAGATAGTGTTTCTATAGCTTCAAAGCAAAGATGATCGCTGCCAGCTCCAGATCGTGGGTAGGGTAATTCCTCTCATGAGGACGTAACTGTCTAGATGCATAGGCAATCACCTTCCCGTGCTGCTGAAGCACACAACCCAAATCCCGTCCTGAAGTATCACTGTAGATCGTATAACCACCAGATCCAGATGACAGCGTCAAGATAGGAGCTGTAGTCAACCTCGCCTTCAGCTTCTCGAAGGCGGCCTGACACTGCTCGGACCAAACAAACTCCTCGTCCTTCCTGGTAAGGCGGGTCATCGGCTGGGCAATCCTGGAAAAGTCCTGCACGAACCTCCGGTAATAACCTGTCAGACCCAGAAAACTATGAACCTCTGCTACTGAGCTCGGCGTAGACCAGGACTCCACTGCAGAAATCTTCTTCAGATCCACTGAAATGCCCTCGCCAGAGACAACATGGCCTAGGAACTCCATGCGATCCAAGAAGAACTCGCACTTGGACAGCTTTCCATACAGCTGCTCCCTCTTAAGAGTGTCCAACACAATCCTCAGGTGCTCCTCGTGCTCCTCTGGTGTCTTCAAATAGATGAGAATGTCATCAATGAAGACCACCACGAACTTGTCAAGGTACTGATGAAATACTTTGTTTATCAAGTTCATGAATACCGCCGGGGCGTTGGTCAACCCAAACGGCATGACGGTATACTCATACTGGCCATAGCGAGTCCGAAAGGCAGTCTTCGGAATGTCATCCCGCTTCACCTTTAGCTGATGGTACCCGGTACGCAAGTCGATCTTCGAGAACACCCTCGCCCCGCTCAACTGGTCGAACAAGTCATCAATCCTTGGCAAAGGATACTTGTTCTTGATGGTAAGGTTGTTGAACGCCCTGTAATCAATACACAGACGTACCGTACCATCCTTCTTGGGGACGAAAAGAACTGGCGCGTCCCAAGGTGAAGAATTAGATCGAATAAAGCCCTTATCCTCCAGCTCATCGACCTGTCTCTTCAGCTCCGCTAACTCACTGTTGTTGATTCTATAGACGTGCTGGGAGATAGGCTCAGCGCTCGGCACTAGGTCTATAGAAAACTCAACATCACGATCTGGCGGCATCCCGGGCAGCTCCTAGGAAAAAAACATCCAAGAACTCAGCAATAGGTGGATGTGGCAACACCGGCCCGGCCAACAATGCTCCGCAGAATCCATCTCCCTGCTCCGCTGTACCCCTGGTAAACTCATACTCTGGCTCTCCCGACGGCCTAAACAGAATCCTGCCTCCTTTGCAGTCGATGCTAGCGTGGTGCATGCTCAACCAGTTCATACCGAGTACCACATCGTAACTCAGAAGTGGCATTACGAGCAAACACGCACTCAGCTCCCGGCCTCTCAAAGAAACTCTCCGTCCTTTGTAAACATTATTAACTAGAATGATGCCATTCCCAGTCATAATCTTGCAAGTCCTACCAAGATACTCAGCAATGATATTGTGTCTAAGAGCAAAAGAAACAGACACAAAACTGTGCGTAGCACCAGAATCAAATAAGGCCAAAGCTGGAAAAGAATCGAGTAGAGTAGAACCTGCGACAACATCCGCAATAGGCTCCATCTCCTTGGCAGTAAGAGCAAAGGCTTTACCCTGACCACCCCTATGCTGGAGGTGCTGAACAAACTGCTGCTGCTGGGTCGGAAGCAGACCCCGCTGCTGAACTACCGGCACACTAGCTGGTGCCCTCTGAATAGGTGCCCTCTGAGCTGCTCCAGTGGCACGGGAGTTCTTGGGACACTCCTGTATCTGATGCCCAGTAGCACCGCAAAAGATATACAGCCCCAGCCTCCTTCTACAGAACTCAAAGAGGTGACCGGGCTTCTTGCAGAAGTGGCACGGTGGATCATCCTGCCCCGGACGCTGCTGAACCCTCTGGACAGATGCTCTGGCCTGTACCTGCGACTGATGATGCTGGAATGACTGATGCTGAAGCTGAGGGCACTTAGCAGCCCCCGCGCTGCTACTGGCCCCCGAAAACAAATCACGATCCCTCTTCGGCTTCATGCCCCACTCCCTCTCCACCTTCCGAGCCTCCGCATAAACCTCTGCATATGTCGCATAGAAGGAAGGGATCAGGATCTTGATATCCCATGTCAATCCCTCCCGGAAGCGCTCTGCTCGGATCACCGGGTCGCTCACCATGTAATCGACGTATCGGCTCAGCCGGCCAAACTCCGTCGCATACTCCTCCACAGTCATACCGCCCTGCTGCAGGTTCTGAAGGTACCGTACTAGGCCGATCTTGTCTGTGGGGGAAAAGAACTTCTCTCTGAATAGGGCACGAAACTCAGCCCAAGTGTGGTCATCTCCTGCAAGAGCCGGCTCATTCCGGAACCATGTCCGGGCAACATCTAACAACTGCAAGCCAACCGCCTTGACCTTCAGGTCGTCTGCCAGGCGGGAGGCCCTCATCTGACGCTTGATATCCTTGAGCCAGTCATCAGCATATATGATGCCCTCGGTCCCCTTAAAATCCCTCGGACCCAGCTTCTTGAAAGCCTGGATGTCCACGATCTTCTGCTGCTGTTGTACCTCCTTCTGTGGATCCCCACGCTCCACTGTCGCCAAAGCCAACCTGTGTGCATCCTCCATACCCTGGCACATGGCCTCTGTCTGCCTTATCTGAGCCTTATGTTGGGCCCGCTAGGACTCCAGCACCTGCTGAAAGAACGCGACCATCTGCCCCATGTCTGTAGGAAGAGAAGGCAACGGAGGAATAGCTTCCATCACCAGAGGAGTCCCCTGCTGAGGATGAGGAGGACGAACACCCCCGATAGCTCCCGGTACTGCAGAAAGAGCACCCGCAATGACCCCAGGAATAGTCATCGAGAGCGCTGGAGGAGTACCCCAGAGGGCCCCTACTGAAGTCCCATCTGCAGGGAAAGTGACCGGAGCCTGTCCGCCATAGGTAGCAGACCTCTCCGTCTCCTCGTGCTCCTCACCGGGAGAATGAGTCATAACCATTCTGGAGACAGATTAAAAAGAAGATATCAATATGGCACATGAAGGATTATATCAAAGGAGGACAGCTAGAAACAGTAAATCAATATCAAAGATGGTAAGCAAGATAAGCAAGGAAAGATCCTATTGTGATTGTGTACTCTTAGCCTACTACCTCCTATGTGTAACACAGGCTCGTAGTCAACACTCTAAGACGAGTGCCGCTACGACATCGCACTAATTACGACTTCAGGACCTACATGGGCCACCACTAAAACGTGTCACGACCCGTACCCGCTATAAGGGCACGTGTACGTGACAACGCCCAGCCCTCACCGTAAAAATGGCGTGGAACGTTGTAGGTTTTCTACTCTAACAACAGTTTATATATATATCAAAAATCTATCAAGAAAATGGTCAACTCCGAACAAAGGACAAGCAATGAATATATATGAGTGCTCAATCACAACTCTAAGATGATAAAGTAAAGACTGAAAGATAAAGACAACAAGATGATAAAATATAACCTGTCAAGTCCAAACACGAATAATATACAAGTCAAAGTCTCTAATACAATCCAAAATGTAATACAGTCTCAAAAGTAACTGGAGACAAGGTCCAGTACAAAAGACCTACTCTAACTAAACAATAGGTAAAGTCTCGTCAGGCGGAGCTAAGCCCTGCTGGACCAAGTCTAAGCCCACTACGTCATCCGGACCGTAGTAGGTACTGCAATCCCCCTAATCAGCATCTGTAATATTTTGTTAACATATCCAGTCAGGATGGAACGAGTACATATATCTCATAACAGATCTCAAGACAGAATAAAAGCTATAAGACTGTAAATAGAGCATATACAATAAAATCATGGAGTGTACATAAACGTATCATGGCATGGTAAGCTGTAGAGCTAGAGCTAGAACAAGAGAATAGAACTGAATCATGGTATGTACACAAATCAAGGTAAGCTATATATCTAATGTGTGTGAGTAGCAGTTTCAACTTGTGATCGGCTTGGGTACCTGTCGAGAACTGGCCTGGCAATTCATAAGTGCGGTATATGACTCACACTGTTCAAGAATGCAAGGGGATATGATCACAGGCATATGCTACTACTCCTCCTACCCCAACTGGTAGAATAGATCCAAATAGGACACGTCACTGTACGAGATTCTAATGAGATGGTAGCGAACCTTCTCTAGAATCAGTGACCATATATTGAGCAAGAGCTACAAGGGAGCTTGCACAATACATCCCAACCTAAGAAGGAGAAACATCTCTCGTCGGGATCCAGGAATACCAATCCGTGAGAACCATGTATCAGGAATAGCATATCTACACTAAGTACATGAATCATAATAGTTATCATAAATTAGGAAAAAGTTATCAGAGAATGTACTCGCCTGTAAGATGATAAAATATGTCAACCGGATCCACTACAGTGTCTCGAGGACCTATAGAGAACAAGACTTATCAATACTATGTTTAGAAAGTAAAGTTAAATCAAATTAAATCCTATTAAGTCATTCTAGGTCAAGACAAGCCTAGTTAGGTTAATCTCGGTTATGGAAGAACATTGGAAGTCAATCCGAATCAACTAGGTCAGAAGTTGACTTACAGTTGACTTTTGGTCAACGGGTCAACTCTGGTCAACTCTAGGTTAACCCTAGGTCAACCCTAGGTTACTGGTGACTAACAGTTGACTTTTGGTCAACTGTCCAAGTTTAATAGAATTTGGGACTAAATTGGGTAAATTGTTGACCCATAGTTGACATTTGGTCTAAAAAGTCAACCGAGGTCAACCGAGGTCAAGACTAGGTCTAGGCGACTATTTCTAATCATTACCAACCCTTGCAACCCATATCCAAGTCCATCTAGGACTTCGAAACTCAAATCTTGGCCGTAGGCCAATATCCTATTTTATCCTTTAAAAAGGTAAATTTCTAGCCTAGGCAATTACCAAGTTAGGCTACCTACGCTTGGTATTCCGACTCGTGCTCCCTAGGGTAGTAGGATACTAGCCTATACGTTCATTACCTACCAAGATAACTAGGTAGAGTGGACGTCTAGTCCATCTTACGACCTATTGTCGATATCTTGAATAAATCAAGATACGCAATGGTACGGCACGATACCGTCGCCCTACAACCCCGATTTCAACTCGGGAGCCTACCCGCAAAGTCTAATTCACGTATTTTAGGTCTCCTCTAAGTTTCATCGCGTTCTGACACTCGGAGCTCGATTTTGCCCTCTAACTCAACTCCTCTAAATCCTATTCTTCTAATTCTTCTTCCTTCTCCTAATTCTAATTCTTCTTCTTAATCTTCTTCTTCTAATTTTCCTATTCTCCTTATCCTTCTCCTCTCCTTCTTATTATTCTTCTTTCTATTTCCTAATCTTATTTCTTTCCTTCTTTCCTTCTAATTTTCTCTTCTTCTTCTAATCTCTTCTTTCCTTCTAATCTTCCAATTCTACTTCTTCTTAACTTCTTCTTACTCTTCTCATCATTTCCCTCTCTATATATATCTATCTATATCTATATATATACATATCTATATATATACATATATATATAGATAGGGGGTTTATATAGGGGTTAATGGGTAAAAGGGGGGCTGCTCAAGCTACTAGCTGCTGCAGCTGCTACTGCATGCATTTGCTGCTGCAGCTGCTCTCCTATTGCTGCTGCTGCTGCTGCAATAGCTACTGCTACTGCAATGCTATCTGCTGCTGCTCCTGCTGTTCTCTTCTTCTTCTTCATCTAATTCTTCTCTACCTCTTCCACTATATATATATATATATATATATATATATATATATATATATGAGTGTGTTTTATATATATATATATATATATATATATATATATATATATATATATATATATATATATATATATATATATATATATATGAGTGTGTTTGTATATATATATATATATATATATATATATATATATATATATATATATAAATTCATACCCACACACACACGTATATATATATATATATATATATATATATATATATATATATATATATATATATATATATATATATATATATATAAATACATACACACACACACTCACTCAAAGACTCTCTCACAACACACAAACACACCGTCACACAAACACTCTCTCACACCACACTCTCTCACACCGCCACTCTCATGACACTACTACCACCACTCTCATACTCTACACACAAATACATATATAATACATACATATATATATATATATATATATATATATATATATATATATATATATATATATATATATATATATATATATATATATATATATATATATACCGTCACACAAACACTCTCTCACATCACACAAACACTCTCTCACACCACACTCTCTCACACCGCCACTCTCATGACACTACTACCACCACTCTCATACTCTACACACAAATACATATATATAATACATACATATATATATATATATATATATATATATATATATATATATATATATATATATATATATATATATATATATATATACATATATATATACATATATATATACATATATATATATATATATACACATATATATATATATATATATATATATATATATATATATATATATATATATATATATATATATATATATATATATATATACATATATATATATACCACTCTTAATTAAGAAAACCCCAATAATCTCTAACCTAGATTTCTAGGGAATCCTACAAATTCTAGGGGCAAAATGTAGAGAATCATCTTCTCTATATTATTGTGAAAGAATTAATGCTAAAGAGAATTAAATGGAAATTTATGAACATACCTAGGTTAAGTTTCCTTGGAGAAAGAAAAGCTTTGGAAGAAAGATTTGAGAGAGAGACAGGGTTTACTTTGTGAGGAAGTAAAGGGGGGCTCCTACTTGTGGCCGGCCATGGTGGGGGGTTTATTGGGTTTGGTTTGGGGATCCAATAAGCCTCCAACCCATTAGACTTAGGTTGGGTTGGTTCGGGTTTGGTTCAGTTCGTTTCGGTTTAATTCTAATCGACTAATTAAGTCTCTTAATGACTAATTAAGCCATAGAAGTAGGGTTTATGGTTCCTAGCCTAATTAGGATGGTATGTGGGCCAAGCCCAGCTAGTATGTGGGTCCCACTAGTGTCCAGGCTACCCGGATCTCCAACTTAAGTCCGAATTGGGTAAAATTCAAACTAAATCAAATAAATCCCTAAAAATCATATAAAATCAAATAAAATTCCTAAAAATTATAAAACTTGAAAAATGACGAAAATACCCCTAGTTCAAAAATTAGGGGTGACATGCGTGCTCCATCCAGATAACATTCCATAGACCAGAAAGTCGTTGATGATCCATATAAGTGTTGCCTGCATCTAAAAATTTTATTTTCTCGAAACGTCGTACGTGTTGGAACCTACTTTCCACAGCTGATTCAACTCATCAATCAATGGCTATAAATACACATCGATATTCCTTTTCGGATTGTTCGAACCTGGGATAATAACGTTGAGGAACATATATGGAGTCTTCATTCACATCCAAGGCAGTAGGTTATACGGAGTGATGATCATAGGCCAACACGAATACTGGGATCCCGAAAGTCTGAATGGGGTAAAACCGTCGAGGAGAGACCCAATCTGACATTACGCAGATCAGAAGCAAAATCTGGATACTCTCGATCAAAGTGCTTCCATGCTTCTCCATAGATGGGTTATCCAACACTCCTTCAGTCTGTTTTCGCTTATGCCAACTCATGTTTTCTGTAGTTTCCTTCACCATAAACAACCGTTGCAATCGCGGTGTCAACGACAAGTAGTGCATCGAATCGGTAGGCTTCCTTGCACCGACAGACTTTCCTCTACCACTGCCCTTGTAGCGATCAACACCACAAAATTTGCAGTCATCTTTATCCTTGTCGTCTTTGTAGTACAATATGCACCCGTTGTGACATGCATCAATTTTTTCGTATCCTATCCAGGGCGATCGCACCATCCTATTAGACCGATAAAAGTCTTTAGGCAACTTAGCACCCTCCGGTAATATTTCCATAATCAACTCCATAAGTCGGTTGTAGCAATTTTGCGACATATTAAAATCGGACTTGATGCTCAACAATCTTGTAACCACCTCCAACGGTGAATGATCCTCACAACCAGGATATAATAGTGTCCTTGCATTCTTTAACAACTCCATGAACTTTGCAGCATCGGCGTTCGGTACCTCCTCAGGTGCATCATGATTGTCTGGATCGAAACTAGGCCCCGCCGTATCAAAAACCATGTTCACCAACCTATCGTCATAAGCAGCGTGGTTGTGGACATCCACATAAGGCTCATACTCTGATGCTAAAGACACAAGTTCTCCGTACGCGCTCCACTGATAGTAATTCGACATAAAATCCTTCGAGTATAAATGATATGTGACTTCCACTTCTGGATGATATTTCAAGTTACGACATCTCACACACGGATATTTAATTTTGTTACCATCCATGTACTGAGGAAACGCCTTGGCAAACTGCAGGAACTGCTGTATACCCTATATGAATTCATCTCGTACACCACATATGTCATCAGGATGACGGTTGTACATCCACGAACGATTCCACAGATATTTATATCCATTTAAAGATAATTCTGCAAAGATAGATACACTTATTCGATTATATTGTCCAAATAGATGCATAGACTAGTATAGTGGATCCAAGCATAACAAGTATAGTAGATCCATGCGTGCAAGGAGGGTATTGATCACATATCTATGCAAATACTCTTCGCCTCCGACTAGTATAGTAGATCCAACCATGATAAGTTATGACACATGATTCTCTGAGAAGGTATACAAAGAATAATATCTCATGACAGGATCCTGTCAATACCAATCCTTGTGATCAATGTGTGAAATAATCATGGATATCTACAATAAATTCAAGAAACATAGAAAATATCATAAAACAAAAAATTATCAAAGAATGTACTCGCCTGATATCTGGTGTAAAAAATCAATAGTGTCTGATACGGTGCCTTGAAGACCTAATTATGAAATATTATATTAATATCATGTTTGGAAATGAAAACAACTCATTCTAGTCCATTTCTAGGTCAAATGGTCAATTCTAGGTCAAATGGTCAAACTGAGTCAAACTTAGCTATTTCTAGGTTGTAAGAGTCTATAACCAAGCTATTGGATCTATACCTCACCTATCTAGGCTATATTAGTTAACACAAGACATGTGTCATATCTATTATGCATTAACACATAGAATATACATGCATTCATATAACACTAGCTATCCCTTATCTAATATAAGTTAAGCGTGGTTACCTCGTCTTAAGCCCTCTTATTATCACACTCAAACTACCCTCTATACCTATACCCAATATCCTATACATAGACTATATGATTACCTTATTTACCTATTCCTATATGTTAACTTTAACATATAGATAAGATACTCTAGGTCTATTATCAACCATAACATGTATATGGATATCCTATACACAATACCTTAACTTAACCCTTACTAAGTTCATATAGTACCTAATTGAAGACACCATTATACCTATGTATATATACATATAGGTACATAATATAGGCATACCCTTCACTGCAGAGATAAGCCCCCATCCTCACTGTTGTTTACCACCTCATGTTGGACTGCTGTCCTAGGGAAGAAAAGAAAACCCCTGCCTAATGCACATAGAGGCCAAGCAAAGGCCATTACCTGTAGGGACCTAAGACCCCTGCCTAATTAGTACTCTCCAAGCTTGATTCTCTTCCTCATATCAGTTTTAATTTGACTGATACAAAGACCCTCCCCTTAATTCTTGAACCTCTCACATCCTTCAACTGATGCCTACACTCGAGCACTTCCTGTGCAACAGAGCACAAGTGCTCTGTACTAAGAGGACACCCCTGACACTACCAAGTGGCCATCACTTCCTTACAGGTTCAGTCCCCATAGCCCCTTGTATTTGCTCATAGGATACATCAGTATCACCACTCACCCAATTTCATGTACGTCCATCTTAAACAATCAGTCCTATTGACTACTTCAAATTCCAGTTGGAGACTGACATTCAAATCAATCAAAGACTGATACTAGATCAGTTGAAGACTGATCCCTAATCAGTTTTGGAACTGAACTCAATCAGTCCCTAATCATATCTTATTGTCCCTAGTGGTGGATCAGTGTATCGTGTCAGTGTATGAATATAATTTAGTGTATCATGTCAGTGTATCATGTCATATTCATGTTTGTGTCGTGTCTAAACTCAGATAGAATATAGGTTAGTGTTTACCAGATCTTGGGGATTGTCGAGAGGAGGAGGAGGTCGGCGTAGGTGGTTGAGGAAGAGCTCGCGGAGGGGGGGTCGGTGGAAGAGGATCCCGGAGAGAAGGAGGAGCTCGCGGTGGAGGAGTAGCCCAGAGGAGAGGAAGAGCTCACGGAGGGGGGGTCGGTAGATAAGGAGCCCGGAAGAGGAGGAGCTCGCGGTGGCGAGGGGGAGAGACGGTGGCCTCGAGGGGGGAGCGACAGTCGAGGGGAAGGAGCAGTCGAGGGGGGAGCGACGGTTGAGGGAGGAGAAAAAATTTGGGGTAAAATTTTTGGATTTGGGATGGGGCTGGTCCCGTGTATATTAAACAGTTAGCGACGTCATTAAATGATGTCGCTAAACGTCGCCAAAATAAAAAAATGGTGACCCAATAAATATACATCGCTGAACGTGCTGATTATAAAATATAGCGACGTTCAGCGACTTCTCATCGATGTCACTTTCCAACAAATTAATTATAGTCACTAAACGTCGCTCAACGTCGCTATTTTTTGCAATCAGTGACATTTTGCGACATATAAAAAGTACGTCACCAATATCAAAAATATTAGCGATGTTTTAGCAAAGCGTCGCTAATTGTGTCGCTAATATGACTTATTTTAGTAGTAATTGATGGGTACTTGACAGCGGTCTACCAGCTATACTGCGACGTAGGCTGGGCGTGGCCCACATACTTTTGACGATATCTGGGTATGGGTCGTGACACATTTTTTTGGTGGCCCATGCAGGTCAGTCTTTGCAACTATTGCGAAGTCGTGGTAGTACTTAGACTTAACCATACTACTACGAGCCTGCCCTAGGATTAGGATTTGAATCATAGAATATTCTAGAAGTTTTGGTACTCAATCACATATTAGGATTTCATGATAGATTACAGGGATGACCCCTGATATTCTTGCTTCAAAACTCGGTTGAGTCTATTTTTACCTGCTTTTGCTCATCCTAATTTTTGAATATATGTCCGTTAACGAACCCTATTCTTGCATGAAGATAAGTTTATGGACTCTAGAAGGAACAAAAGAGTGGAAGTTGAACTTATAACCATTCAGGTTGGTAAGAGAAGATGATTAGTCAATTTTATATTTGAAGGTCTAGAATTATTTTAGGACATATTCAAGAGAATTTGAATTCTGACCAAGATAGTACTTTAGGGCTTGAGAGTTTGTCGAAATAGGTTTGAGAAAATAAACAAAAGATAATGGATAAATTTAGAAAAACATGGATTATATAGTCAGGCCAAGAATGATTTATAAATGTCGGTTATAGATTGAAGGTTAGAGGATAATATTTTATGGACTTGCTACGAGGGAAATATTAAAGAAAAGCTTTATAAAATTTTTACAGTGGTAAAGGCCATCAAATAAGATGTTGGATTATCTTCCTTGCTTGAGTAGTCAAGAAGGTGGCACGAGAAGTGATTATTATACAAGGGATAAAATTCTAAAATTTTAAGGAATTACCAAAACAGAAATAGTAGAAGGATTATAACAAATTTATATGAGTGATGACTAAGAATCGAATTTGGGATACTTAGAGTTTACAACTTATTCAAGGGATTTGACAAGGCTAAAAGGTCATATAACTTGGATAAGTTATTGCCGCAAGGAATTTTAAGAACGGTTACAAATATAGGAATTATGAGTTTTATAGGATTGCGAACAGATTTGTTTTTATTTGTGAATAATAATTGAGGTTGCATAAATAGGGTAAATGATAAATTTTGGAACTAGATTCCTATGACCCTATTATTAGAAGATTCTATGACATAAAATTAACATTTGTTGAAGAATAAAGTGAGGGAAAATTTTTGATATTAGAAGATCCCGATAAATTTAGTGTAAAACCCCTATTTTTTAAAATTATTTTTTATTTTATTATTTTATTAGACTTCAAATTTATTAATGCAAATTATGATTTTTATTTCATTAGAAATGACCTTAGCCATTGTTGAATTTTGGAACACAAGACTACCATGTATTTTGGCACGGAAAATGTAGCAGTGTGCCTTGACCAGTATATTAGCCATGTTGTGGGAGGCCTAGCCATAGTTCAGTCCGAACTAGGAAAACTAGGCCGAGTTGTGAAATAACGCATTTAAAATATTTTATTTAGATATTATTTTATATATTGATTTTTAGATGATCCGATTTGTCCAAACCAGTCCGAATTGGGTCCGAACCAATTTTAGCCCATGTAAGCAGGTAGTGTGACCAAATGGGGCCATGCAGACATATTTTATGTACTTAGAAATATTTCCTAAACTATTTTAGAATTTTATGTACAATTTCTAATTATTAAATATTTGTACAATTATTGGTATTTTATTTTATAATATTGTACATGTTTCTTGACCCGGATGAGGGTGTGTGGTAAAATTTACACGTTGGAACAATTTTTATTATTTTATTATTACTAAAGTTATTTTGTGAAATTTTATAGGCATTTTATTATTGTTGATATTATTTGATATTATGTGATATTATTATCGTTGCCTGTTTGCCATTGATTGTAAAAGTACAGAACAATTATCGGAGGACTGAACTTAGACTCACAATACAAACTCGCTTGTACAAAGAAAGCCTAGGGATGAAAACCTAGGTATAGCAATCTAAGTACAATTGTTTATTTTAGATCCTGGGGGGTGACGATAGAGGCTCGGGAAGGCGACGGCAGCCCTGCTTTACTCCTTGGACGATCGGTATGCAGCCTTGGCTCCTTGCGTGAAGATGGTGGGCGTTGACGAAGAAGGGCTCTTTTTGCTCCTCTGTTGCTCTCCTGGCTTCTCTCTCTCTCTGTGTATTTTCTCTCTGGCTCTGTATATATTTTTTTTATTCTTTTTTGTTGCCGCCCGTCTTGCAGAGAAATGATGCTGGCTATTTATAAGGGTGGGGTATGATCATTAGGGTTTGCTAATGATCATTTGTTTGGAATGTCGACGCTCCCTCAATCTATCTGAACCCTTGATCCTGATTACAATGAATCTAGGCCATTAATGCGGATAGTACCGAATCTTGTGAGCAATTAATGTTAACTGCTTTAAATCTTCATGACGGATTATACCAATGTCCGATTGCTCGCCACGTGTCCTATTAGCTTTATGATAAATGATATGCCTTGATCTCGGTAATTATGAGGATGACGTCAAATATATTTGTTGAGACTCGGTTAAATCCTTGATTGATCCGATGTCACGTGTTTTAATTGTGGGGCCTGCCAGAGCCGCATAGGATAGGCAAGACTTGAACCGCAGGGAGGTAATCTTCATGAGCCGCATAGGACAATGCCTTATGGAGACACAGGGGATGATCTCTCAATGAGCCGCATATGCATAATCTCTACGAGCCGCATAGGCTAGCGTTGTATTGAGCCGCAGGGACTGGGCTCTCGGTGGGCCGCATATGGCTGATTTCTGCTGGCCATATAGGGTGACTTCTTAGTGAGCCGCATAAAGCTGTTCTCATTTAAGCCGCATGAGACGTGCCACGTAGCAATCTAGGACCTCTGTCGGATCTGGTCAGAGATTTTCTTCTTTTCCTGAAGAGTCTGTCATTATGGCAGAACCATTATGACGCTTTATGTCAGAGCCGTCACGGTCGTCGAGTCGTGTCAGGGCATTAAATGAGGCCATTACTCAAATGGCCAGCTGTAGGAAGGGATCCCAAGGGGGGATGTGGCGTCGATCGGGCCGTATATTCCTGCTGAACCGTATACACTCCCGAGCCGTATGAGACTGAGAGTCTTCTTTGAATCGCATAAGGCAGCTCCTGTATGAGCCGCATGGGCTTCTTCCCAGAGCCGCATGGACCATTACTATAATATTTTTCCATGCTTCTACAGGACCCCCTTCAAAGTTTTCAATTTGCAAAATTAAAACACTTTGAATAAGAAGCATGGCCCCGTTCATGCCGCATAAGTGTCTCAGCCGCATAGATTCATCTGGCCGCTTGGGCTCTTTGCCACGTGTCCTGACTACGTGTGCAAATCTTCATTAAATGCTCTTGATTCATTTTTGAATTAATGCCGTCTTTTGGGGGAGGATCCCAAGGATCGGTTTTGCCTTGACCGAAGCATTTTTGCCTTTATCTTTTGAAGCAGCGCGTAATTCGAGGCGAAATCCGAGACGTTTGTTCGTTTTATGGGTCTCTTTCGCCTATAAATAAGAGTCTTTTAGTCCCTTGGGGATTTCTTTACCTTCTCTCTTTGCTCAAATTCCCTGTTGCCGACTTTGCTCTTCGTCTTCTTCCTTCATCGATCGACAATGGCTCCCAAGAAGGCTGCTGCTGCTACGGACAAGGCCGCATCATCCTCTACGGCAGCGAAGGGCAAGAAGGCCGCGTCTTCATCGACTGCGGCGACAAACGTGGTGGCTCCTCCGCCGACTGGCGTGCCTGCTTTTCATCCCGACGTCCACCCGCCTATTGCTGGTAGGATTCCTTAATATGAACTACCATGGCTACGCCGCATATTTTATGCGCGAGCCTATATTCTAAAGCATGCTGTGTGTCCGACTTATGCTCGGGCCGCATGGGGTATGACCCAGGTTTGAGCGGCATGAAAGTGGTTGCATAACTTCTTTATCAAGGCCGCATGAGCTCTTTCCAACTGAGCCGTTTAAGCATATTTTTGAACTGAACCGCATAAGCTCCTCCTCGCTGGACCGCATAAGCTCATCCTCGCAGGGCCGCATAAGCTTTTTCGAGCTGAATAAGTTTATTCAAATCGGACCATATTCGCATTCACTTCCTTCGAACCGCATAAATTCCTCCGCACTGAACCGCATGAGTTCCTTTTGAACGGAACCGCATAAGCTTCTTCGCACTGGACCGCATGGGCTCTTTCAAACTGAGCCGCATAAGCTTATTTGAACTGATCTGTATAAACCTTCTTTAAACCGAGCCGTATGAGGCTATACTGGGTCGCATAAGTATCATGTAGTTTTTGTGTTTCAGCTATCTTTTTGACTTGTTTCTTTTGCTTTTTCTTCAGTGAATCTGCCAGTGAATCCTGCGGGGGAACTCATGGTAGGCTCGCGTCAGTTTGCCTCGGGCGTACATCGGGATGACTTAGTTCGTCAAGTGTCCGAACAACTACTTATTGACGAGCCTTTGGAGCGACTAAATGCTATCAGGGTTCAATCTTTTCAATTCCTTGGTGACATGATAAGCTCCGGGCAGCCTGATGGGAAGTATCTGAAACCGGTCTTCCTCTTTGGGGATGCGTTGGTCGTAGAAAACTCCCGAGTGCTGGATGTTTCCGAGAGTTGGGATTTTGACCTGGATGGGATGCCAATTCACATCCCTATTATGAAGCGCCATTTCCCTTTTGAGTGGTTCAATATGATCGTTCTGGATAGGCAGATGCCGGACACCCTCACTCCAACCCGACCGGGGATGTTTGTGGGTAACATCCGTTATAACCGAGCCGCTGGGTCAGTGCACGCGGTCAAAGATCCGGCCAGTCGGTTCGTGATGGGGTTAGTTCCGGGTACCTTCATCAACACCCCCGGTCCTAATTTTTCATTCTTCCAGGCTGATACCTTCCTGAATCAGCTTGCTCGTAAAGGATCTTATCCTGTTGGCAGGTTGGTACTGTCGAGCTGGTTACGCCCTATTCCCCCGTGGGCTAATCTGACCTCATAGATTCTACGGAAGTACGAAGAATTTTTGCGGGAAGTCAACCTTTACAATGCTATCCGGGGGACCAGCCACGGGTTGCCCGTTAATAAGCCACTATTCATAGCCCTTCTGGAGATGTACAATCATCGGACGGGGACCTTTTTCACCCCTGTCGGAGAGTTGGGGCTTGCTCTTCATGAGATGTATGCTGTCTCCAAGCTCCCCTGGGGGGATGAACCCTTCGAGGTGTACACTCCGACTAATGAGGAGCTCAAAGATTTAGATCGACGATTCCCCGGTTTCGTCGTCGTGTATCAAGAACTATTGTGCCATCATAGCACCTGGCACCGAACGACTATCCAAAAAAATGACAGATCGGAAGGGGATTCTCCCCATACTAAATCTTGGGTCTCGTACCTCTTCAAATTCAGTACGGCTGGCCGGGTTACTTCCCGAGACCGTCTTACTCCTAGAGAAATAGAGGACTTGGTGTCGACTGCTAGAAGGTCGAGGTCCAAAAGTGACCGGTTCGGGAGCCAGATTGACTCCTTCAGCTACTTTTGTTATGGTACCCGGCGGCTGTCAGAGAAGGCACTCTTGGCCGGGTTTCTAATGGTATGGCTGCGCAACTGCGTGGTCTCAGGAGGGTCAGGTTCTATTGAGAGGATTAGTCGCCACTTCATTCTTCCTACCGTGAAGTTGGCCTTTGGGGTCAGGCTGGCTCTTCTTCCTGCCATGATGTACAGTATTCAGCATGGTCTCCGTGCCTTCTCGTCCAAGGTCATTGCTCGTGACGTGGCAATGGACTTTGAACGTGTAGAATTGCCTTATCATTACTTACTGGGATGGCTGTTGCTGCATTATCAGTCCTTGATGAGACCTGGAACGGGAGATGGCGTTACAGATGACGACGCGTTTCTTTTCAAGTACCACCATCAGCCTTGGGAATATAGTATCATGTCGGCGTGTCGGAGGATGCTGGCAAGAGTGGACGGGTATAATTTCTTCGTATCCATTCCTCGTTTCACCGATCAAGAGGTGAGGAGTGTTCATGTTGATGGGGTTGGACCTCCTCATTTTTTGCCTGAAAAGATGCGTTTCTGGCTGCGTAACATTCGCCCGGCGCATCTAGTTTACTGGAATCGCAACACTGTGTATTTGGAGCCCTACTTGCCTAGTAGGTTTGCCCGTCAATTTGGATATAGTCAGCTATTCCTTGGGCGCCCCAGTTCTCACCTGGGATTTGAAGGTAGCATTCTTGACGGTGTTAGGGCATGGAGCTACTATGACACCTGTCATACTCGGACTAGCTTCTCGGTCCCTGCCGAAAACGTGATAGGGGAAATCCTGCATATGGCGGCCCTATATCATGTTACGGCGAATCCTCTTCCCCTCGATTTTGACTCAAGGACTATCTTCATTGTGGGCAGTCGCCTGGCGGAGAAGGCTACGACGTCGAGAACAAAGAAGATAGGGACGAATAGAGTTCCTTCGCCCGATTCCGAGTCCTTCAACACAATTGAGGAAGACAACGAGCGGGACGACGAGGAATCCCTTTCTTCGGGTGACGAGACAATGGCGGATCAGCCTCCCGTCATGGCAGGTGAGATGATGACGGATCAACCGTCGGCTGTATTTGATGAGGCAGTGGACCAGTTACCATCTGTATCGGAGGTGGTACGGGTAGAACTACCGCCCGTCGTGCCTGGTCTCTCACGTAAGCGAGGCAGGCGTGAGTCTACTGGCGGAGGGGTAACTTTTTCTGTAAAGAGAGCAGCGATCGGTCCCCGTAGACTGCTTATCACGGGGAAGGATGAGGATATAGACGGTATTCCAGAGGTAAGTCGGAGCCTTCTCTTTATTGTAGTTTTCTTCTTTTTCGAATATATGACTTAATTACTTTTCTTTGTAGACATCTGGTGAACCGTCCTTTCCTGAACCGTCTATTTCCCCTGGAGCTGATCTGGACCTTGCTACTTTGATTAGCGGCGTGTGCGCCGCGATCCTTTCTGCGGGTGCTCTTTCAGCGATGGTTGGAAGCTCCCAGGTTGCTGAAACCTCGGCCCGGGGTGACGAAGGTTTCTTTGGACCCGTCCTCGAAACCGCTGATCTTCAGCAATGCGACGTCGATCTCGGTGCGCCCCCTCCCGAGGATATAAGGGCGGAGGAGCCTATTATACCAGACTCGGAGGTTGTTGGTGAAGGGGCTGTGGTGGCTGCAGGCGAACCTCGGCCTTCACACTCCTCCACTGGTAAGATAAGCCAGATATTGACTAGTGAGGGGGCTTATTTGCTCTATCAACATATTCTCCGGGTCAAATCGATTCATGGTTGCCTTGGCCCTACAGGTCCTAACCCTTTACTTCCCACCGTGGGTGTTCTTGGGGAAGGCTCGGCCTGCCGTGATACGGTAGAAAGGAGGGTTCCCCCTTCTTTGTCGTCCCATGTCGAGGAGCCTCCTGCCAGCTCTAGGCCGACGGAAATGGGGTTGGCAATGGTCTCCGCCTTATCCTCTGCAGATTATACGGTTCCGGAGATCGACCTCTCGACCCTGCCGAGTATTCAAATTTTGCAGGCTGCCGAAGAGGAGTTGGCCGCTGTTCAAGCATCCTTTTGTGCGGAGCTGGTTTCTCTTGTAGCAGGAGCGGCGGATTCTGTTGCGTCTTCTTCGGTGCTCCCAGCCACGCTCCCGTTGACACCGGCCTCCACGGAGACTCTGGACGAGGTGACGCAGGACGTGGTCGCCAGCTTCTATCGTTATTTGACAAGGGGCGTAGACGCTGCCATAGGACGGGGGACCCCATTTTCTCTATCTCTCCGATGCGCTCGGGGTCAAATTGCAACCTTGAAGTCCCTTTCTGGCGGGGTGGGATAGGCTGTACTGCTGGAACCTAAGCTGACAGAAGCTGATCAGCTTGTGACCCAACTACTGGCGATACGACAGGCGGCCTTACCTGCTGCGATTGAGCGGGAGCGTGGCTTCCTCATTGCTGCTCGGGATAGGGTTAAGCTAGCCCGAGATACTGCTGGACCAGTTGTATGGGGGGACCTTGATAAGTTCTCCGCTTCGTATGACCAGCTGGGTCGTAGGAGTCAGGCTTGCCGTGCTCGGAAAGAGTCCATTTCTCGTGGAATTGCTGATACGAAGGAGCAGATTCTTGGGCTCCAGAGGCAATTGGCCTTATTAGAGTCAGAGCTGGAGGCTGCTCAGGCGGAGCAGGAGTCGATCGTTCGGGAGGCCGAGAAGATTTCCCGATCTTCCGATAGCCTGGAGCAGGCTTTTAAGAAATTTGAGGATAACTGGCAGGCTCACGCTCATCTGGAGGATGAGGCGGTGCTGACCCACGAGGCAGAGCGTCGGGCCTCCCAGAGGTTTGAGCGGTCGGTTGTTTTGCTGACAGACCGTCTCAGGGCGTTATGTACCCCAGAGCAGTGATCAGCTGTCTGTTTTCTTTATTTTCTCTTCTTCTTTTTTTTGTAAGGGATGTGATCCCAAATGAAGTGGTACATTGAATTTTGAATAAATGAGTCTGTTTCAACTCATCATCTCTTTCTTGTACTTGTGGCATTTGTGGAATTGGACTTGCTGGGGGATTTATTTGTGGACCTATTATTCTAGGCGTACCTAGGTTTTAGGTACGGATAAAAAGTTTGGACGGGATGTCCGGAACAGCCGTGGCAAAGTGGTCATGGATGTTCTCGGTGCTAAAAAAAAGGAGTGTCGTAGAGCAGCTGGGCTCCCGGGGCATGGTGGGGTAGTGGATTTATGCTAAGAAGCTTAGTAAAGGAATATTTGTGGACCTATTATTCTTGGCGTACCCTGGTTCGGGATACAGATAATAGGGTGAAAGGAAAACCAACATATTTGCTCGGAGGTCATGAGGACATGGCAAGCATGAGGGTTTTACCATAGAATCTTCCTGCTCAGAGGTAGTGAGGACATGGCAGGGGAGGTTTCACGGAAGATATTCGTGGTCAACAGCGGACATTTATGGACCTATTATCCTTGTCGTACTCCGGTTGTGGGTACAGATAATAGGTCGAAAGGAGACCGACATACTTGCTCAGAGGTAATGTGGACATGGCAAGCATGAAGGTTTCTTCGACGGAGCCTTCCCACTCAGAGGTAATGATGACATGGCAGGAGTGGGCTCAATGAAGAGGGGGTACATAGAACGACTCAGAGGTAGAAGAACATAGAATTTCTATGTGAAGGGCGGTTTGTTTTTGGTGGAAGTAAAAACGACTCAGAGGTGATGAGGACATGTCCGTTTTCGGAAATTTGTGGATCGATTACCCTTTTTGTGCACTGGGAGTGCGGGTATTGGATCATGAGGGAGGATCTCTTCCGGGAAAAAAGTTCAGAGGTATAATCATACGTGACTTACTATCTGAAAAAGTGACCGGAATGTGAGTTCAGAGGCACCAGCGGGTACATAACTTGGTAAATTAACATATTGAGAAAGCGGGAGTCCAGCGGTACCAGCGGGTACATGACTCGATAATCTGAAAGGGATGTGGGGGTGAGTTCAGGGGCACCATTAGGTACATGACTCGATAATCTTGAAATACTGAGGGTGTGAGTTCAGTGGTACCAACGGGTACATAACTCGGAGACCTTATAGCGAATGTCGTTTAGACATAATATTTCTTCAGGAACTTGCCGTTGACGGGCAGCATGAGCAAGTCTCCGTTTTGCTTTGTAAGGCGGTAAGCACCGTTGGAGAATACTGTCTCAATGATAAATGGGCCCTCCCACTTTGGCTGGAATTTGCCGGCGGTCTTGTGAGTCATGACCATTGGCCTCCAGACCGCCAAAACGAGATCGCCTACCTGGAATGTTCTGATTTTGACCTTCTTGTTGAAGGCTCCTGAGATGCGAGCTTGGTATAGCTCGATCCTTTGCTGAGCTTGGATGCGCTTTTCATCTAAGGCCTCTAACTCTTGCAGTCGACGTCGGTAGTTATCATCGGTTGTCAATTGATGTGTGAGGGCGACACGTAGTGAGGGGATCTGTGTCTCCAAGGGGAGGACTGCCTCACTCCCGTATACCAGGGAGAACGGTATATTTCTGGTGGCTGTTCGGACCGTGGTGCGATAAGCCCATAAGCATTCGCCGAGCTTCTCATTCCAGTCACGTTTGTTGGAGGAGACAAACTTCTTGAGCAGTTTGATGATTGTTTTGTTGAACGCCCCTGCTAACCCATTTGCTGCCGGGTTGTACGGCGTCGAGGCGATATTCTGAATACGTTGCTTATCGCAAAACTGATAGAATGCGTGGCTTGCAAACTGCGGACCATTATCATGGATGATCCTTCGGGGCAGTCCAAAGCGGTAGATGACGTGGTATTTAAGGAAGCTGATCACGTTTGAAGTCTTAACTTCTGCAAGTGGGACAGCTTCCGCCCATTTGGAGAAGTAATCAGTGATCGCAAGTATGAAGCGATGTCCTCGAGAGGAAGGTGGGGTGATTGGACCAATGATATCCATTCTCCATGCTTCGAATGGCCATGACGCCACTGTCGGATGTAAAAATTCGGATGGTTGGTGGATGAAGTCTGCGTGGACTTGGCAAGCTTTGCACTTTCTAGCATAATCTATCGCGTCTGCCACCATTGTGGGCCAATAGTAGCCCATTCGGCGAAAGTAGTCTTACAGTTTCGGGCCGGGCTGGTGGGCCCCGCAGATACCGTCATGGGCTTCTCGTACGGCTTCTTTGGCTTCTGCGTTTAACAGACACCGAAGCAGTAATCCGTCGTAGGAGCGGCGATACAGCATTTTCGTCTCTGTATCGTAGAAGAATCTGAGAGAACGCCTTCTGACGGAAGTGGCTTCCTTTGGGTTCTCAGGCAGGATGTCGTAGACGACGAAGTCGATGAATGGTTGTCTCCAATCTGGGGCGTCATCGATCGTCTGGGCAGAATAGCTTGCGACGAATTGCACATTGTTTTTGGGACAGACCAGTTCATGGCCTATCACTTCCACTGATTGTCAATCATAATTCGGAACTGCTAGGGAAGCGGAAAGACCGGCTAGGACATCGACTTCAATATTTCGGAGTCTGGGGACGTGCTCGATGAAGAATCCCTCAAATGCCGAGATGATATTGATCGCTATTTGATGATAAGGGATCATGTCTTCATGGCAGACCTCGTACGAACCCCGGATCTGATTGACGATTAGTTGGGAATCGCCGTACGCTTCAAGGTATTCTACCCCCAGCTCTCTTGCAAGTTGGAGGCCAATGACCAGAGCATTGTACTCGGCCACATTGTTAGAACAGGGTTCAGTGAGGGAATAAGCGCGGTTAATCACCAATCCGGAAGGAGAGATTAGCACTACCCCGACTCCGACGACTATATTGCCTTTAGGTCCGGTCCTTGAAGCGCCGTCGAAGAACATTCGCCATATATTTTTACGAGAGGTTGTATGCGAGTTGGCGACCTCATCTCGGATCTCTTCGTATATCTTGGAGGACTCCGAGCCTGGGTGGGCCGCCAGGAAATCTGCCAGGGCTTGACCTTTGACTGTCTTTTGGGGGACGAAGATCATATGATAAGGGGACAGCAATATTGCCCATGTAGCGAGTCGAGAGCTGAGTGCCCCTGGTTTAGTCATGAGGACCCTTAGAGGGTTGACTCGTGAGACCACATGTATCGTTTGTCCGGCGACATAGTGTCGCATTTTCTGAATGGCGAATACCAGGGCGAGGCATTCCTTCTCCACAGCGGTGTATCGATGCTCTGGCCCAATCATCATTCGGCTGAGGTAATATATGGCATGTTCATGGCCTGCATCGTTATTCTGTGCCAGCAGAGCACCGAAGGAGTGTTCCATTGCTCGTACATAGAGCAGAAATAGTTTTCCAGGGACTGGGGCTACCAAGACCGGAGGATTTGACAGATATTTTTTGATGCTATCGAAAGCACGCTGGCATTCCTCATCCCATACGAATGAGACTCCTTTCTTCATGAGGTGCGTGAATGGTCGGCATCGCCCGGAGAGGTTGGAAATGAACCTTCTGATGTAAGCTAACCTCCCTTGAAGGCCTCTGAGTTCGCGGAGATTTCTCGGGGGACCCATCTCCATGATTGCTTTTGTCATCTCGGGGTCTACATGGATACCCTTTGCAGTGATGATGAAGCCTAAGAACTTCCCGCTGGATACGCCCAGAAAGGACTTCGTAGGGTTCATTTTCAAATTGTGCGTTCGCATTAGGTCGAACACCGTCCTTAGATCCTGCAGATGGTCTCCTTTGCTACGGCTCTTGACGGCTATATCATCAACATAGCACTCCACCGTCTTGCGTAAGTGGTCTCTGAAGATGATGCTCATAGCTCTTTCATATGTGGCGCCAGTATTCTTTAAATCGAAGGGCATGACTGTGTAGCAGTACGTGCCAATCGGTGTTCGGAATGATGTATGCTTTTCGTCGTCAGGAGACATTTTGATCTGATTGTACCCCGAGAAGCCATCCATGAATGACATGCGTTCGAAGCCGCAGGTATTGTCGATCATGATATCTGTAATAGGAAGGAGGAATTCATCTTTGGGACATGCCTCGTTCAGGTTGCGGAAGTCGATGCAGATTTGAATCTTCTCGTTCTTCTTAAGAACGGGTACTATATTGGCGACCCAATTGGGATGCTGCACTTCGCGGATGAAGCCGCTGGCTATCAGTTTGTTGACTTCAGCTTCGATCGCGTCCATGATGCCTGGGCGGAAGCGTCGCTGTTGTTGCTTAACTGGCTTCGCATCTGGTCGAATATTGAGTTTATGAATAGCGATGTCAGGATTTAACCCTGGCATGTCTTCATAGCTCCAGGCGAATACATCAATGTACTCTCTGACAAGTTCTAACAGCGACTCCCGTTCTTCGTCGGTGCGGCTTTTACTGATGAAGATTGGTTTTGGAGAAGATTCGCTGTCGAGATCCACTTGTATGACCTCATCTTCAGTAGGGGGTTCTCTCAGTTCGAACCGCTTTTCCCATTGTGCGTCCAATTGTTGGGCCCATGGCTCTAGCTCAAGGATTTCGGGGATGTCTTCGTCTTCTTTGTAAGCGTCGGCGAACGCCATGTTGATTGACATGACTTGTCTGAATACATCCCCGATGCTGGTATCTGAGTCGGAAGTTGGTGATCCGGTTGAATGTGACTGCCAGTCGCATTCTTCATCTGAACTTTCCGGGGTCGTAGTAGGCGTTACATACCCTAACCCGCATCAAGTTTTGTTATAGTAGTTCCGTGGTTTGCCCGCCGGGACTGGCGGCTTCAAAGGTAATCGTCGCCCAGTGCCACAGTTCAATCCTGGCGTAGTCTCCAGATCATACCCCTGTTTCTGCATGAGATATTTGGATTGAGGGCTATAGAGATACAGAGGCAGTCTCCCGGCATCTGACCCGAGGTCGACTTCTTCTATGGTGAGGGGATGAGGGTTGTTCGTCCAGCCGAAGATGATTGGATGATCTCCTCCCTCAAATATTCGGTAAGCGTCTTCTACTGGAATAAGCTGGATTGCGGTGTACACATTTATCACCTGTATGTGTAGGTGATCGCCTATACCGTGTTCCATAGCATACATCGTACATAGCTTATTGAGCTCGGTGTAGTTCAAAGATAACCCTTTATTGATGAAGTAAGGTATCATTTCTAGGGGGATTATATCATCAGCGGAGGGGACATTAGTGTGGGCAGCCACATACTTGGCTAGCTCCGGTTCCTCTTCGGCTACCCCCTGTGTGAACGAAGACTGAGAGGACGACCTAGGAAGCTTGATCGTCAGTGGTCCAGTTGATGGAGCAGAGCATGGAGTCGTTAGCAGACTGGCGACCCCCAGTTTGGCATTCGATGTGGAGCAAGGAGTGGCTGGTTCGCTGGAAGTGTCAGACCTTACATCGAAGTGACAACCTTTCTTGGGAAGGCGTATTGTCAATGGCCTGTCCGAGGGGTTGAGCTTCCCTGTTTATGGTTGACTAACTCTCGGTAGTCGGATTGTTAGTGGCCCCGTTGTGGGTCTCGACACTTGGCCGGACCTTGGCATCCGGATCATCATCTGCTCCTTATGCGCCGAGAGGCTGATTGCGTCCTTCCGCAGAGTGGCGGTGAGGAGTGCGGACTTGCCCAGTTTGCGAGCTTAGAGGTGGATCGTCAGGGGTCCTTCTGATTCCGTGGCTGTCTCGGTATGAGTTTGTGCGTCTCCTTCATCCAGGTGCCTTTTCGACTTTTCGTATAAACAGGAGTCTGAGTAGTAGGATTCGACCCCTTTGAAGGGATCGATATCAGCAAATTCTGTCTTTACGAAGCCGTGTTTGTCGACATATTTGAAGCACTGGTGTAGCATGGAAGGCACGATCATATAATCGTGTATCCATGGGCGCCCCAAGAGGATGTTGTAAGAAGTGTCTACATCTATGACGTAGTAGGTGACTTCGGATTGGAGATCGCCAATCTGACACTTCAGACGAATCTTTCCGATAGGGTAGCTCCTGCCCGAATTGAAACCGCTGATGGCGGTGCTTGTAGGTGTCAGATGGTGCATTGGGATGCGGAGATGATGTAGCAGACCTTTCGGGATGATGCTTATAGAAGAGCCAGGATCAATGTGCATTCGATCCACCTTCACGTCGCCGATGTATCCCGTGTAGTACAGCGGGCGATCATATAGGTTGGTTTTGATGAGCATATCCTGCGGAGTGAAGACGATATTGGGCATTGCTCCCGTACAGGCACTATCTTGGAGATCCATGGGTGAGTCCTCCCCAGTGAGGTTAGATTGAGCGAGATAGGCATCGGCATTTTGGAGTGATTCGCTCAATGCAATACGAACGTCCTTGGAAAGCCTTAGGAGTTCGTATAATGACAATTTGGCCGGAGTGTTAGCCAATTGTGCTAAGATGTCAAAGTTGTAGGGCCTCTCTAGCCCTTGGGCTGCGTCCTTTCGGAGAGATTTGTCGAAGCGAGTCTCCTTCGGCCTAGGCTTGTCGGTCGTCGAAGGCTGAGCCGGTCCCAGAGCATCAGTTGTAGTGGGTTGATGATTTTCAGCTGGACTGTCAACTACAGGTTGGGATTGTGCTCCGGACCGCGTGACGACGGCTGTAGCTTCCTCGTTGTCTGCTGAAATTGTGCGACAGGTCTTGATTTTTCCATTCTTTTTGTTGGTGGAAGATGGTGTAGGTCGAGTTACTTCTGACACCAAGTCTGGATGGACCCACATGATCTCTCCTCGTGAGGTGGTGAGAGGTACTAGACCAGCAGCTTGTTCTCGGGACGGAGGAAGATTGGTAATCTCCATTGTCGCAAGAGGGACGGGGATTACCCCGTCTTGAGTCTCCGTCGGAGGGAAGTTGCCGAATTGTACGGATACCATATTGGCTGCTACGGTTACCTCTTCGAAGTCGATGACCAGAGCGTTCGAATCAATGAGGCTTTGGATGTACCGTTTTAATTGGTAGCAGTCATGTGTAGCGTGGTGTACATAACGGTAGTAATGGCAGAACTTCGGGTTCTCCAAATCAGCCGGCCGAGGCTCCCGTCTTGGTGGAGGAAGCTGAATTCTACCTCCTTGTATGAGCATGTCTAAGATAGGCTTGACGTGGCCATCTTCGAAAGAGTAAGTGATTTGAGGCCATTGCTTGTCTGCTGGCTGTGGCTCGGGTTTTTGGGCCGTGTCGGCCACCATAGCCTGTTTTTCCTTGCTGTCCCGATTGTTGGAGGGGTTATCCCCATTATCGTTGTTGAGACGCTTGCCCTTGTTTTCTCCTTCTGAGATGTGCAACCCCAGTTGGCGAGCCTTCTTCAGTCGTTCTTCAGCGCTTGTGGCGCTGATGATGAACGCCTTCCAATCTTTGAATTGACTCTCGCACATCCAGAGACTGATCGTTGGAAGCAGTCTCTTTTGGCAGATTTCAATCAAAGAAGAATCCGAATTTCCGGAAGGCAGCTTCATGGCGGTCTGGCAGAACCGCTCGATGTAGTTCCTTGTTAGCTCCTTCTCCCCTTGGACGACATCCATGAGAGTGGACATAGTGACGTCTTGTCCTACTTCATAGAATCGTTCCAAGAACATGCGCTTGAAGCCGGCGAAGGAATGGATGCAGTTGTCCGGTAGATTGCGGTACCAATCAAAGGCGACTCCTTCCAATGCTCAAATGAATAACCGTGTGAGGATCGCATCTTCATAGGGCAGATGGTCGATGGTGACCTCAAAGTAAGTGATGTACCGACTTGCTGAGGTTTTGCCATCATACGGGTTGATGTTGAACGGCTTATATCTTGGTGGGAATGGAACATCCCTCCACTCAGCAGGGTATGGTTGCCGTATTTTGAGATCTTGAGAATTTTCTCGGGCATGAAACATGGCACGGAGCTCCTGGACCTCTCTTCTTACTTCTCGGGTCTTATCTGTCGCGGCAGGGGCTGTTATTTCGGGAGGATTATTGCCCGTGTTTGGTGCCGCTGAGTTCGAATCTACATTGACCGCGGGGCCCGTGTTTGTTTGACCAGGCGCTCCTCCTTGTAGAGTGGGCAGGGCCGCTTTAATCTCGTCTACAGACTTGACCAAAGCAAGTAATATGGCTTCGAGACTGTCGATGCGCTGGCGATCACTGGAACCACCTTGATCGCTGTCCGTCATGAACACCGTTCTTACGTGAGGAGTGATGGAAGGAACGGTGGAGGATGTGCCCTCTGAGTCGTACCCATGCACCGAGAAGTCATCGGGATAGGTGGGAATGTTTTCTTCGGGCTCGGACTCGGAGGGAATGGTATCCTCAGCTTCAGAGCTTGCTTTGTCTTGAGAGTTACGGATGTCCTTGGGGGCATCAGCGTCCGTTGCTCCTGATGGAAGAGTTGTTTGTGCGGACTCGGTTCCTTGGAACATCGGATTGTTGCGGATGTTCGGAGGAGTGCTACCTCCAGCTCCTTCAACCTCCGGCGATGTGGATGAGGAATTTCCCATCGCGGTAAATTTTGTCTTTGAACGGGTGTGTTGGAATACCCCAGTGGAGGACAACCGTTTAGACGACAGTTTCTTAGTTGTAGTGGTTGATATCTTCGGACTGGAGATGCTCGTTTTTTTCCTTCTCTCTTCGGCGGGAACTTTTTGAGGAGAATTGCAGGAGACAACAGGAGGTGCCTCATCTTCTGAGTTCGGGTGCTGTAGCCTTTGGAAGACGGATGGCCGAGCTTCCGTCATTGCCGCGTTGTTGCAGCAGCAATTGACGATGATTTGGGTGCAGCGATGTCCAAGCGAGGACTCTTTGCACACCGACACTCCTTCTCTTTCCTTGCGTTTGTGGAGGATCGTCTCCCGCAGGTCAGAGGAACCACTCTGTCTGTTTGCCGCGGGGGGCTGGACTTGAGCAGTTGTATACAACTTTCCATCCGAGGCCCGTGTGATAGTCAACGGGACGCTCCGATAGTCAGAGGTTGGGACAGCTGACTGGGCTCGATGAGACCGCGCTGCCCTAGACTTCCTCATATATATATATATATATATATATATATATATATATATATATATATATATATATATATATATATAAATTCATACCCACACACACACGTATATATATATATATATATATATATATATATATATATATATATATATATATATATATATATATATATATATATAAAATATATAAATTCATACCCACACACACACGTATCTATATATATATATATATATATATATATATATATATATATATATATATATATATATATATATATATATATATATATATACACACACACACACATGCCTATATATATATATATAAATACATACACACACACACTCACTCAAAGACTCTCTCACAACACACAAACACACCCTCACACAAACACTCTCTCACACCACACTCTCTCACACCGCCACTCTCATGACACTACCACCACCACTCTCATACTCTACACACAAATACATATATATAATACATACATATATATATATATATATATACATACATATATATATATATATATATATATATATATATATATTTTTATACATATATATATATATATATATATATATATATATATATATATATATATATATGTATATATATATATATATATATATATATATATACACACATATATATATACCACTCTTAATTAAGAAAACCCCAATAATCTCTAACCTAGATTTCTAGGGAATCCTACAAATTCTAGGGGCAAAATGTAGAGAATCATCTTCTCTACATTTATTGTGAAAGAATTAATGCTAAAGAGAATTAAATGGAAATTTATGAACATACCTAGGTTAGGTTTCCTTGGAGAAAGAAAAGCTTTGGAAGAAAGATTTGAGAGAGAGACAGAGTTTACTTTGTGAGGAAGTAAAGGGGGGCTCCAAATTGTGGCCGGCCATGGTGGGGGGTTTATTGGGTTTGGTTTGGGGATCCAATAAGCCTCCAACCCATTAGACTTAGGTTGGGTTGGTTCGGGTTTGGTTCGGTTCGTTTCGGTTTAATTCTAATCGACTAATTAAGTCTCTTAATGACTAATTAAGCCATGGAAGTAGGGTTTATGGTTCCTAGCCTAATTAGGGTGGTATGTGGGCCAAGCCCAGCTAGTATGTGGGTCCCACTAGTGTCCAGGCTACCCGGGTCTCCAACTTAAGTCCGAATTGGGTAAAATTCAAACTAAATCAAATAAATCCCTAAAAATTATATAAAATCAAATAAAATTCCTAAAAATTATAAAACTTGAAAAATAACGAAAATACCCCTAGTTCGAAAACTGGGGGTGACATGCGTGCTCCATCCAGATAACATTCCATAGACCAGAAAGTCGTTGATGATCCATATAAGTGTTGCCTGCATCTGAAAATTTTATTTTCTAGAAACGTCGTACGTGTTGGAACCTACTTTCCACAGCTGATTCAACTCATCAATCAATGGCTATAAATACACATCGATATTCTTTTTCGGATTGTTCGAATCTGGGATAATAACGTTGAGGAACATATATGGAGTCTTCATTCACATCCAAGGCAGTAGGTTATACGGAGTGATGATCACAGGCCAACACGAATACTGGGATCCCGAAAGTCCGAATGGGGTAAAACCGTCGGAGGAGAGACTCAATCTGACATTACGCAGATCAGAAGCAAAATCTGGATACTCTCGATCAAAGTGCTTCCATGCTTCTCCATAGATGGGTTATCCAACACTCCTTCAGTCTGTTTTCGCTTATGCCAACTCATGTTTTCTGTAGTTTCCTTCACCATAGACAACCGTTGCAATCACGATATCAACGGCAAGTAGTGCATCGAATCGGTAGGCTTCCTTGCACCGACAGACTTTCCGCTACCACTGCCCTTGTAGCGATCAACACCATAAAATTTGCAGGCATCTTTATCCTTGTCGTCTTTGTAGTACAATATGCACCCGTTGTGACATGTATCAATTTTTTTGTATCCCATCCAGGGCGATCTTACCATCCTATTAGACCGATAAAAGTCTTTAGGCAACTTAGCACCCTCCGGTAATATTTCCATAATCAACTCCATAAGTCGGTTGTAGCAATCTTGCGATATATTAAAATCAGACTTGATGCTCAACAATCTTGTAACCACCTCCAACGGTGAATGATCCTCACAACCAGGATATAATGGTGTCCTTGCATTCTTTAACAACTCCATGAACTTTACAGCATCGGCGTTCGGTACCTCCTCAGGTGCATCATGATTGTCTGGATCGAAACTAGGCCCCGCCGTGTCAAAAACCATGTTCACCAACCTATCGTCATAAGCAGCGTGGTTGTGGACATCCACATAAGGCTCATACTCTGATGCTAAAGACACAAGTTCTCCGTACGCGCTCCACTGATAGTAATTCGACGTGAAATCTTTTGAGTATAAATGATATGTGACTTCCACTTCTGGATGATATTTCAAGTTGCGACATCTCACACACGGACATTTAATTTTTTTACCATCCATGTACTGAGGAAACGCCTTGGCAAACTGCAGGAACTGCTGTACACCCTATATGAATTCATCTCGTACACCGCACATGTCATCAAGATGACGGTTGTACATCCACGAACGATTTCGCAGATATTCATATCCATTTGAAGATAATTCTACAAAGATAGATACACTTATTCGATTATGTTGTCCAAATAGATGCATAGACTAGTATAGTGGATCCAAGCATAACAAGTATAGTAGATCCATGCGTGCAAGGAGGGTATTGATCACATATCTATGCAAATACTCTTCGCCTCCGACTAGTATAGTAGATCCAACCATGATAAGTTATGACACATGATTCTCTGAGAAGGTATACAAAGAATAATATCTCATGACAGGATCCTGTCAATACCAATCCTTGTGATCAATGTGTGAAATAATCATGGATATCTACAATAAATTCAAGAAACATAGAAAATATCATAAAACAAAAAATTATCAAAGAATGTACTCGCCTGATATCTGGTGTGAAAAATCAATAGTGTCTGATACGGTGCCTTGAAGACCTAATTATGAAATATTATATTAATATCATGTTTGGAAATGAAAACAACTCATTCTAGTCCATTTCTAGGTCAAATGGTCAATTCTAGGTCAAATGGTCAAACTGAGTCAAACTTAGCTATTTCTAGGACGTAAGAGTCTATAACCAAGCTATTGGATCTATACCTCACCTATCTAGGCTATATTAGTTAACACAAGACATGTGTCATATCTATTATGCATTAACACATAGAATATACATGCATTCATATAACACTAGCTATCCCTTATCTAATATAAGTTAAGCGTGGTTACCTCGTCTTAAGCCCTCTTATTATCACACTCAAACTACCCTCTATACCTATACCCAATATCCTATACATAGACTATATGATTACCTTATTTACCTATTCCTATATGTTAACTTTAACATATAGATAAGATACTCTAGGTCTATTATCAACCATAACATGTATATGGATATCCTATACACAATACCTTAACTTAACCCTTACTAAGTTCATATAGTACCTAATTGAAGACACCATTATACCTATGTATATATACATATAGGTACATAATATAGGCATACCCTTCACTGCAGAGATAAGCCCCCATCCTCACTGTTGTTTACCACCTCATGTTGGACTGCTGTCCTAGGGAAGAAAAGAAAACCCCTGCCTAATACACATAGAGGCCAAGCAAAGGCCATTACCTGTAGGGACCTAAGACCCCTGCCTAATTAGTACTCTCCAAGCTTGATTCTCTTCCTCATATCAGTTTTAGTTTGACTGATACAAAGACCCTCCCCTTAATTCTTGAACCTCTCACATCCTTCAACTGATGCCTACACTCGAGCACTTCCTGTGCAACAGAGCACAAGTGCTCTGTACTAAGAGGACACCCCTGACACTACCAAGTGGCCATCACTTCCTTACAGGTTCAGTCCCCATAGCCCCTTGTATTTGCTCATAGGATACATCAGTATCACCACTCACCCAATTTCATGTACGTCCATCTTAAACAATCAGTCCTATTGATTACTTCAAATTCCAGTTGGAGACTGACATTCAAATCAATCAAAGACTGATACTAGATCAGTTGAAGACTGATCCCTAATCAGTTTTGGAACTGAACTCAATCAGTCCCTAATCATATCTTATTGTCCCTAGTGGTGGATCAGTGTATCGTGTCAGTGTACGAATATAATTTAGTGTATCATGTCAGTGTATCATGTCATATTCATGTTTGTGTCGTGTCTAAACTCAGATAGAATATAGGTTAGTGTTTACCAGATCTTGGGGATTGTCGAGAGGAGGAGGAGGTCGGCGTAGGTGGTTGAGGAGGAGCTCGCAGAGGGGGGTCGGTGGAGGAGGATCCCGGAGAGAAGGAGGAGCTCGCGGTGGAGGAGTAGCCCAGAGGAGAGGAAGAGCTCACGAAGGGGGGGTCGGTGGATAAGGAGCCCGGAGGAGGAGGAGCTCGCGGTGGCAAGGGGGAGAGACGGTGGCCTCGAGGGGGGAGCGGCAGTCGAGGAAAAGGAGCAGTCGAGGGGGGAGCGACGGTTGAGGGAGGAGAAAAAATTTGGGGTAAAATTTTTGGATTTGGGATGGGGCTGGTCCCGTGTATATTAAACAGTTAGCGACGTCATTAAATGATGTCGCTAAACGTCGCCAAAATAAAAAAATGGTGACCCAATAAATATACATCGCTAAACGTGCTGATTACAAAATATAGCGACGTTCAGCGACTTATCATCGATGTCACTTTCCAACAAATTAATTATAGTCACTAAACGTCGCTCAACGTCGCTACTTTTTGCAATCAGTGACATTTTGCGACATATAAAAAGTACGTCGCCAATATCAAAAATATTAGCGATGTTTTAGCAAAGCGTCGCTAATTGCGTCGCTAATATGACTTATTTTAGTAGTAATTGATGGGTACTTGACAGCGGTCTACCAGCGATACTGCGACGTAGGCTGGGCGTGGCCCACATACTTTTGCCGATATCTGGGTATGGGTCGTGACACATTTTTTTGGTGGCCCATGCAGGTCAGTCTTTGCAACTATTGCGAAGTCGTGGTAGTACTTACACTTAGCCATACTACTACGAGCCTGCCCTAGGATTAGGATTTGAATCATAGAATATTCTAGAAGTTTTGGTACTCAATCACATATTAGGATTTCATGATAGATTACAGGGATGACTCCTGAGATTCTTGCTTCAAAACTCGGTTGAGTCTATTTTTACCTGCTTTTGCTCATCCTAATTTTTGAATATATGTCCGTTAACGAACCCTATTCTTACATGAAGATAAGTTTATGGACTCTAGAAGGAACAAAAGAGTGGAAGTTGAACTTATAACCATTCAGGTTGGTAAGAGAAGATGATTAGTCAATTTTATATATGAAGGTCTAGAATTATTTTAGGACATATTCAAGAGAATTTGAATTCTGACCAAGATAGTACTTTAGGGCTTGAGAGTTTGTCGAAATAGGTTTGAGAAAATAAACAAAAGATAATGGATAAATTTAGAAAAACATGGATTATATAGTCAGGCCAAGAATGATTTATAAATGTCGGTTATAGATTGAAGGTTAGAGGATAATATTTTATGGACTTGCTACGAGGAAAATATTAAAGAAAAGCTTTATAAAATTTTTACAGTAGTAAAGGCCATCAAATAAGATATTGGATTATCTTCCTTGCTTGAGTAGTCAAGAAGGTGGCACGAGAAGTGATTATTATACAAGGGATAAAATTCTAAAATTTTAAGGAATTACCAAAACAAAAATAGTAGAAGGATTATAACAAATTTATATGAGTGATGACTAAGAATCGAATTTGGGATACTTAGAGTTTATAACTTATTCAAGGAATTTGACAAGGCTAAAAGGTCATATAACTTGGATAAGTTATTGTCGCAAGGAATTTTAAGAACGGTTACAAATATAGGAATTATGAGTTTTACAGGATTGCGAACAGATTTGTTTTTATTTGTGAACAATAATTGAGGTTGCATAAATAGGGTAAATGATAAATTTTGGAACTAGATTCCTATGACCCTATTATTAGAAGATTCTATGACATAAAGTTAACATTTGTTGAAGAATAAAGTGAGGGAAAATTTTTGATATTAGAAGATCCCGACAAATTTAGTGTAAAACCCTATTTTTTAAAATTATTTTTTATTTTATTATTTCATTAGACTTCAAATTTATTTATGCAAATTATGATTTTTATTTCATTAGAAATGACCTTAGCCATTGTTGAATTTTGGAACACAAGACTACCATGTGTTTTGGCACGGAAAATGTAGCAGTGTGCCTTGACCAGTATATTAGCCATGTTGTGGGAGGCCTAGCCATAGTTCAGTCCGAACTAGGAAAACTAGGCCGAGTTGTGAAATAACGCATTTAAAATATTTTATTTAGATATTATTTTATATATTGATTTTTAGATGATCCGGTTTGTCCAAACCAGTCCGAATTGGGCCCGAACCAATTTTAGCCCATGTAAGCAGGTAGTGTGACCAAATGGGGCCATGTAGACATATTTTATGTACTTAGAAATATTTCCTAAACTATTTTAGAATTTTATGTACAATTTCTAATTATTAAATATTTGTACAATTATTGGTATTTTATTTTACAATATTGTACATGTTCCTTGACCCGGATGAGGGTGTGTGGTAAAATTTACACGTTGGAACAATTTTTATTATTTTATTATTACTAAAGTTATTTTGTGAAATTTTATAGGCATTTTATTATTGTTGATATTATTTGATATTATGTGATATTATTATCGTTGCCTGTTTGCCATTGATTGTAAAAGTACAGAACAATTATCGGAGGACTGAACTTAGACTCACAATACAAACTCGCTTGTATAAAGAAAGCCTAGGGACGAAAACCTAGGTATAGCAATCTAAGTACAATTGTTTATTTTAGATCCTGGGGGTGACGATAGAGGCTCGGGAAGGCGACGGCAGCCCTGCCTTACTCCTTGGACGATCGGTATGCAGCCTTGGCTCCTTGCGTGAAGATGGTGGGCGTTAACGAAGAAGGGCTCTTTTTGCTCCTCTGTTGCCCTCCTGGCTTCTCTCTCTCTCTCTCTGTGTATTTTCTCTCTGGCTCTGTATATATTTTTTTATTCTTTTTTGTTGCCGTCCGTCTTGCAGAGAAATGATGCTAGCTATTTATAAGGGTGGGGTATGATCATTAGGGTTTGCTGATGATCATTTGTTTGGAATGTCGACGCTCCCTCAATCTATCTGAACCCTTGATCCTGATTAGAATGAATCTAGGCCATTAATGCGGATAGCACCGAATCTTGTGAGCAATTAATGTTAACTGCTTTAAATCTTCATGATGGATTATACCAATGTCCGATTGCTCGCCACGTGTCCTATTGGCTTTATGATAAATGATATGCCTTGATCTCGGTAATTATGAGGATGACGTCAAATATATTTGTTAAGACTCGGTTAAATCCTTGATTGATCCGATGCCACATGTTTTAATTGTGGGGCCTGCCAGAGCCGCATAGGATAGGCAAGACTTGAACTGCAGGGAGGTAATCTTAATGAGCCGCATAGGACAACGCCTTATGGAGCCGCAGGGGATGATCTCTCAATGAACCGCATATGCATAATCTCTACGAGCCGCATAGGCTAGCGTTGTATTGAGCCGCAGGGACTGGGCTCTCGGTGGACCGCATATGGCTGATTTCTGCTGGCCATATAGGGTGACTTCTTAGTGAGCCGCATAAAGCTGTTCTCATTTAGACAATAAGTTAGTGGGCGTCCCCAATAACCATCTGTCTTGAATCAAGCTCGATAAAGAGTAAGCTTGCAAAACGAGGCTGTGATAGCAACATTGGTTAAAATAGTCAAATTACAAGTACGCGAGAATTTGAAAGGAGTTACAAGTAGTTTGAGTTTTGTGAGAATCAAACCTTACCCGGCGTTCTTGCTTACACGGTTATCCTACTATCTTCTTATCCCTAATGCCTTGGCGACTAATGGGTTATGAACCTCTAAACTCTATATTATAGGTAAACCTATTGGCATCAAACAATATCCTCGTCGATAGGTCATAAGGACCACGGAATGCTAGATCGGGAGACACGCTACCCAATCTCACAGAACTTCCACTACTATTGGCTTCGGATCTTATAGAACATACAGGGCACTGTCCTATCCTCCATGGTATCCCAAACTTGTATTCATGTTTGAAGTCATTTCATCGAGAGTTACGCCTCGCCCGTATACTCGAACTGTGGTAAACCCTTGGATTCATGATTTCAGGGTGCTATGTTTTTCGATACTCTACCTTATATTGACACAAGGGTTCGGTCAAAAGAGGACCTCTAGCCATAGTTTTAGAAATATTCTATAATCTATATTTTCTTAGACTAATTTCAATTCTAGGGGTCGTGCCTTGCCAGTGCGCTGCTGGCTGCAGTGGGTCCATAGTCTCCATAATTCAAATAAATGGTGACAATACGCTGCTGTCCTGCCATTATGGGTTAACTAACATTCCTTTAACTATATCAGTAAAAACTCATGACCTTTTAGAGATTCAAGCAAGTCGACTATGTAATAAGGCTTAAATATCTGTCCTATCAGTCACATGGAGGAAAGACTGGAGATAAAAGGATTACAAACATTCTAGTATATATTCTATGTGTATTCAAGCCTTTGGGGAAAACTTGAATCAAAACTAACTTGAGGTTCACATATGGGTAACATAATCAGAAATTATATATATATAAAATATAATTCTTAGGCAAAATAGGAACTAAAATAGACAATTTGGTCTAAAAGGTGAGGATGATATCTAAGAGGCAAGGAGAAGGAATTGAATAATCTATCAAGGTTAGATTATTAATTCTACGAAGCCCTGCCTTACCAAGGGAATAATATATCCGAATTAGATTACATCGTCATATCAAGAAAAAAATAGTGTGTCTATAGGGATCTAGCAAGCTATCCGAATTTAATTATTCTAAATTGCAGGGCCTATCTAACAATCCTTAACTACCCGACGGTTAATTTGAACAAGGGACTCCTAGTCCTAGTCATTCTCTTAAATTAAATTAATCCTTAATTCGTGAATGAGCATTTTCTTGTCGCAGGCTCGCAATAGTACGGCTAACTTAAGTACTATCACGAGTTCGCATGATTTGCGAAGACAGACCTGCATGGGCCACCACAAAAACTTGTCACGACCCACACCCATTTTTTTTTAAACGGATACGAGACATGTCCAAGCCAGCCTACGCCGCAGTATCGGCGGTAGAACGCTGTCACGGCCATGAAGATCAAAATCACAAATAATACTCATTCACAAAATTAATTTAACTTACAATGATCACAAGTTTTACATTTGTAAAAAATATAAACTTGTACAAATAAATGAATGACTACAACTCAACTATCTAGCTAATCTCTAGGCCTTTGTCTGCAAGTATTTCCGTCACTCCCCAAGCTAAGTGAATCCACGGCTAACCTGAAAATGTTGGTTTCCAGTCAGGAATGGAACGAGCACAATCCACTGAATGCAATCTCAATAAAGAAAATGACTATAAAACAAAGGTTAGACATCAATCATGAGTTTTGAAAATAAACAGGAAATACAGAAAACCAATAGTAAATAAATAGACACAACAGACTTTTCCCAACTGCTAGAAGTACCTTTGATATGTGATCGGTCTGGGGTACTACACCGCACGGTCTACGAGGTCTACTTGCAAAAAAGTAAGCATGGTCTACACTACTTGCAGAAAAGTAAGCACGGTCTACACTACTTGCAGAAAATAAACACGGGCTACACTACTTGCAGAAAATAAACACGGGCTACACTACTGCAGAAAGTAAACACGGGCTATACTACTGTAGAAAGTAAACACGGGCTACACTACTGCAGAAAGTAAACACGGGCTATACTACTGCAGAAAGTAAACACGGGCTACACTACTGCAGAAAGTAAACACGGGCTACACTACTGCAGAAAATAAACATGGGCTACAATGTCTAATACGGGCTATGGTCAGATCACATATCTTTGGTACTTCTAATTCCCGACTCCATAATTTATAATAGAAAATAATCACATAACCAATGGCCAACCAATAAAATATAGTAAAAATCAATATCGAAATGTAGACAATAAACTGTACTCGCCTGTGGTCCTCTGCTGGTGAAACCGACAGTCTGAACTACTCAATATGCCACAATAGTCAAAACCCGTACAACAGTCCCCGGAAGCTGAAATAAATATTACCAATATTCTCAGAATAGTCAAATTAGCTAGGATTGCCTGTCCTTAAGTCCAATTCTGGACACAGGGGCAAAACGGTAATTTTGGGCCAAAACGATGTCCGCCGTTGGATCCGTTTTGCACCGAAAAGCGTGCCAGAGTCAACAGTCTCTAAAGTCGTCAAAATACATGTCTACGGATCCAGTTTTCCAATACGAACCCAACAGTATGTCCAAAGTTGGATTTCGGTGACCGTGCACAAAATCGCCCGTTGAGTGGGACCGTGGGGCCCGCAAAACGACGATTTTATCAACGGTCTCAGAATCGGACCAAACTTGGCATACAGGACCAGAAAAACGATACGGTCCTATTGGCGCAAGTTTCGTCTCGATCTGACGAGTGTGCACAAAGTAATTAGAGAATTTACAAAGTGCACGATACGGTAAATTTCGACGGATATGCATCAAATTCGTCGCGCACACGCAACCAATTTAAATTCTGCCAAAGCCCACATGACCACGAAGCCGTTATGCAGCTTTCGATGCCTTCGGTTCGCGACCACGTCGTCCGAAATGGCGGGACGCACGTCGTGCGGGTGGTTTTCATTATTTTCAAAACAGGTTTTTCTTGATTTTCATCTCGATTTATCTTAACATCTATTGATAAATAAAATAATCTAAAAATAGGGTTTGAAAGCTGGTTAGGTTGTCTAAAAACTCCTTCAAATAGATTTTTGAAGCTATCGATGGTTCGGTAAAGAATTGCCTTCTAAATCGGGTGTTTGAACCGACGTACGTCCTGTTTTGGACAGGATTTTCGATGAAGTTTTCATCGATTTTCCGGACAATAGGTTCGTTCATGAAAAAGTCTATGTACTGGGATAAAACTCGGTTATATTGGCTTCGTACCTGCAAAACTCGTTCGTGAAACGAGTGCTCGGGTTGACGGGAAACGTTGCGCGAAGTTGCCTTGGCGCGCTGATGGTGGTCGGCCTGCTGCTGTTGTGTGCGGTGGTTTCGCCGGCCTGTGGCCGGCCGACGGTGGTCCGTCACGGCGCGCGCGGCCGTCGGGGTCGCGCTGGGATCTGGGTTAGGGTTTGGATGAACTTCTCTCGCTCGTTCTCTCTCGCATTTTCGACCTACTTATATGTAACCGAGTATATCTATATATAAAGCCCTCTGTTACATGGGGTCGGGCTTCATGGATTTTGCTCGGTTTGGCTAAGTAAGCTGGGGAGATTTGGGGCAGGCCGGGTTTTTTTTGGACTTGCTGGGTTTTGTTCTGCTAAGGAGGGAAAGGCTGACTTGGGCCTGGCTTGGTTTATATTCTATTTCTTTTTCTTTCCTTTTCTTTTTAATCTATATCCTTTATTCTATCTATATATATATATATATATATATATATATATATATATATATATATATATATATATATATATATATATATATATATATATATATATATTTATATACACGTAAATACACATAAATACACGTGTATGTATATACGTGTATATATATATATATACACACATATACGAGTATCTAATATTTATATATATACACTTATACACGTATACAAATATTCGTATATATACATATATACACATATACAATTTTATACATATATATATCTTATATATCCATGTATATATGTATACACCTTAATAACTTATGAATATATATACATGCCTATTTAATCAATATATATATACACTACACACACATATACCTATATATATACGTATACGATAGTTATATCTATATACATACTTCTATATCTATTATTTCTTATAACATTTAATATATCTATATATATATATGGATATATTCCATAACCAAATAATAATATTAATAATAATAATAACAACAAGATACCATAACCGATAATAATACTAATATTATTTAATAATCAACTCAATAGCTTAATAATAAATAATAATACTCAAAATGCAATAGGTCTATAATGATGTATATACCCTTCATGTATAGTCTAAAAATCACCAATTAAATAAAATGAATTAATAATAAAAATATTTTACAATTTTCGGGGAGGGGAGCTACATAACTACCATCATGATCAGCTAACTAACTCCGTGCAATCAACTACCTGAAGAGATCATCAGGTCCTCAGGAGACTATCAAGTTAAATAAAACATGCCTATAGTCTATGACAGTAAATAACATGAACGGAAGATAAGAACAGTGCAAGAAGAACATCTAAGAAACGATATGTTATATGGAAATATAATACTAGACTTGGCTAACAATCAATCGAATAACTCATATAGACTGTAGTACAATGCAAGATACTCTCAATCGAGAATAGCCAATCCTAGTGTCAATCTCCTCTCCTAAAGGAATACAAGGTCAAGTAAAATTCTATAAACTGTAGTACAATGAAAGTTACTCCCAATCCATAGAATATCACAAGTCAAGTCAATCAATCAATATCCAGTTAAGTCAAGAAAATATGGCATAGAACTGACAAATCCATCACAAGACACGATGAACATGAAGAAGCCAATAAACAAGCAAAGGAAATGAATAATATCCTATATATGCACGTAACTCTATAAAATAAGTGAAGCATTAGATGATAAACCAAGTACAATATGAGAATATGCAACCATGTGGAAAGAAGTACAACAAGAAAGGAAAAATGTAAATACTACATAAGTTCGACAAGGTATACTTGCCTGGTGGTAGCACGTAGAACCAACATTATCCAATCAATCAACGAGCCACAAACGTCAAACTCTCACAACAGTCTCCAGGGGCTGAAATGGATATTACCAACGTATTCAGAATAGTCAAATTAGTTAGAATAGCCTACCCATAAGTCCAATTCTAGACAGAGGGGCAAAATGATAATTTTGGATCAAAATGATATTCGCCGTTAGACCCGCTTTACACCAAAAAGCATGCCAACATTTACGGTCTCTAAAGTCATCAAATTATATGTCTACAGGTTCGGTTTGACGATATGAATCCAACCGTATGTCCAAAGTTAGATTTCGGTGGACTGTGCACAAAATCGCCCGTTGGATCGGGTCGTGGTCCCGCCAAAATAGTATTTCGATCGACCTTCTCATAATCAGACCAAACATGGCATACAAAACCAGAAAAGCGACACGATCCTATTGGCATAAGTTTTATTTCGAGATGATGAACATGCACAAAGTAATTTGAGTTTTTGGAAAATGGTCGATATGGGGGTTTTCGACGAATACGTATCAAATTCATCGCGCACATGCAACCAATTCGAGTTCCGTCAAAGCCAACATGTCTGCAGCATCCGTACGCACCTTTCGATACAAGTGTTTCATGACCAAGTCGCCCGAATTGTTGGGACACACACCGTATCGATAAATTCTAAATTTTTAAAACTATTTTTCGTAGGTTTTTCGTGAATTTTGAAAACGAATTTATCGACGTAAAATAGATGAAAATAAACTAAAAAAATCATTTCGAAGCTGTATAGGTTGTCTTCAACCCTATTTAGATGGATTTCTAAATAAAATATGCCTACTACTGTGGATACACACAAAAAATAAGAAGAAATGGTTTATTTTCTTATTGGCGCAAGGTACCATAAATCGAGTACGCCTGAGAGATCCTACGCTAAGAATCCCCGAGTGCAAAAAGAATTCTGGGGAATGGGACGATAAAGATTGAGCGGCAGTTGCCCCTTTACTTCGTTGACACTCCGATTACAAAAGTGGAGAAAACCTAAAAAAATTACTAACTCTCGGCTCACTGGCAAGAAGGGCAGCAATTTGGCTCTTAAAATGCTCTCCGTTCTGTCTGTCTTTGTCGAGGGGGATGCCCTCTATCTATAGTCGTTTTGGCACTAAAAATGACTGTTATGCGCCCACAGGTGGAAAATACACTGATTTTACTGTGGGTGCATAACACTCATTTGGGTGCATAGGGTTCTGGCGCATGGATACTGGAAGATTATGGGTAGATCGTGGGGTTGACGTGGAGTTGACGTCGCCGCATGCTTCGGTGCACGACTGCTCATGGAGACAGATGTGGCCACATGCTTCGGTACACGATTGATCGTAGAGTTTGACCGAGTCGTAGGGATATGCTTTCTTGGGCGCATAGAGGGGGAGTGAGTTTATGCGCCCACACTTGGGTGCATGTTTGATCTGCACGAAAACAATGTGGGCGTATAGACCCTCTTTGATCATATTGGCGCATAGCTCCTCATTGATTATGTGGGCGCATAGCTCCCTCTTCGACCATGTGGGCGCATAGCCCCCTCTTTGACCATGTGGGCATATAGCTTCTTTTGTCTTTGTATTTTTTATGCTTCTACAAGACCTCCTTCAAAATTTTTGAGACTCGAATGAGTATCGAAATACTTTAAAAAAAAGCATGGGCAAAACTATATCCACCAGCTTCATGGGCACATGATAGAAATGACCCCTTTGGGCGCATAGGTGTCTGCCAGGCTGTCGAAATGTGGTTGCTGAGATCTTCCTTGGAAATCTGAAGCGATAGGCTCGTTTTGGAACGAAATTTGAAAAGGTCCATTCTCTATGCGTAGTCTGCATCAGCAGATAGTAGGCGCGTAATCTGGAAAAGACTGTCTTTGTGTAGGCGCATAGAATGTGTGGACGCATAGACTATGTGGACGCATAGGCCATGTGGGCGCATAGCTCTCCGTTTATGCCTATAAATAGGCCTTCAAGAGAGAAAAAGCTCATTTTCTCTTATTTTTCCTCAAAATTTTCAAAGAATTCTTCTTTTACTCTCTTTCGAGCAATCATGTCTCCCAAAGCTGCTTCGACTTCCCAGAAGTCTGCGAAGGGCAAGAAGGCTGCAGCAGCTAGTTTTCCTCCTTTGGCAGTGTCGCATCTGGTTCAGGACCCCATCCTGGGTGAGACGATGTCTCAAAAAATTAAGTCTCGAGCATTAATTTGTGACGCTCGGACTTTTCTCTGCTTGGGCGCATAACCATCGATATGAGCCCAAAGCAAACACTTCTTTTGTGAGCGGACTTATGCGCTCACAGATGCATGTGCCCACGCACTCTTTTATTTTTATGTGCCTAGGAACTTGGTTGTGTCATGCGCACACACAGAACATGTGCTTATGTGTCATGACCCGTACCCAGTGAAAGGGCACGAG